>JBBBDQ010001964.1:875000-930000 GCA_037127315.1 Ascarosepion bandense
CAAACAGTGTTACTCAAGTTACATTTTTCTTCACTTCCTGGAAACAAAGTGTAGTATCTGTTCTCGTCATCTTTAATGGTCATAGTAATGTTAGCTGAAAATATTTGACATTCATTGACTGATCAACTTGTACTATCTTCAGTTCAAATTTCCAAAAACATTTTTCTAAAAACAATTTTTCAGGAAAATAAGTTTCTCAAGTCCAGCAGTTGTTAGTCCTAGGTATGACAGTAAACTGCATTCGGCAGCAAGGCCTCTGATTGGGAGGTTGTGAGGAGCATGGAACCACCTCTTAATTGCTGTTGTTCTCAGGTCCACCCTGACCTAGAGTGGTAGCACCTGTTAGGGTCCCAGCTATGGACAAATAGTTAACCCCCAAACTGGGGTCAAAACACTATGAAAGTATGAAAATACACTTTTATAGAAATATATACATAAAAATAAACTTTTATATAAAAATATACATTTTAGAAAGAAAAATATTACCAATAACACATTTTTGAAGAAAAAAAAAAATTTTCAGCAAAACATTTTTGAATACAAAACTAGAGAACATTTTCAGTTTTCTAAAATAAAAAAGAATAAAAACAATACATTTTCATTAAAATCTGACTAAATCAACCTTCTCACTATAACTGAACATTAAAAAATATACCTTAAAACCCCACCTTTTTGGCATTAAATAATTCACAGAGGTTGATATGCCGTTAAACAAAACTCAAACCAAACTAATCCAGCAGTTGTTATCTCTCTTTCCACAAATGGTGGGGGTTTTCTGTCTAACCTTTTGTTACAAGTATTTTGGAATGTATACATTTGGATTATTTCATTATTTTCTTTTTTAATTAAATGTGATATCTATTTTAGTTGTTGCTACAGTTGAAAATCATCAACTGATGTGGTCTCTGTTATTTCGCACAGTTTTTTGTGATTGTGTAGCGGGAGTCCACAAGGTTCAAAGAAGTGTGGTCTTCAGCAAGACCTATAGACTTCACTCACTCAAAGCCATTTTTAAAAGTGTTTGTATACAGCCAATAGTTTAGACATTTCTGAATAAATTAGGCACCATGCAACAAATTTATATAAACATCTTTGTCACTATATATTGATTTTCTTTCTTACTGTATATGCATATACCTTTAAGATGTCACTCAGTCAGTTAAATGCCATACGTGATACACACTTGGGCGATCATGTCTTGAAATGACATGACTGACTGGGCAGAAAGATATCCTGCAGTAGGTTACCATTACTTTCTGAAGTAGACTGGTTACCAACCAAGGCTATAGAGCCCAATCTGTCCTGTTATTTAACCCATAACTGGAGGGAAGAGATGGCTTAATACCTTTCTCGAGGGTATTTGTGCATAAGTGAATACAAAGAATTCAACTGGAATTTGAACTCAGCTCCCCAATTTCTCATTCCAAGCCGATAATCACTGCACCAGAACGCATATCTGTAAGACATAGGTGATCATAACTCTCCACAACTTTCTTTGCTTTGTAGCATGAAGTAGTGTTTGTCTCAATTTTATCCCTGCCAGTTCCTGTTCAGCTATTGATTTACACATGCTTGTTAAGTAGGTCAATTACTGTTTCCCCCTTACCTGCCATATGTCCTGTGAGTGTCAAATCCTTCAAGCCATCTTTCCACATTGTCTGTTCCAGGAACTTCAACTGCCGTTCTCTTTTTCAAAGTATAAAAATATCCTTTTTTGTTTCTATTTCATTAAAACTTCCCTGTTGCTCACATGTTACAACCATGATATTCTCTGCATCCCTCTGGAGAGCCAGATGCCTGTTGCTTCAAGTTCACTCATCATCTGTAAGACTACTGTCTAACATTCTCTGTCATAGAGAAAGACTGATATTAAATAGCAGTCTAGCAGTCTTGTGCTGGGAACCTCCTCACAGATGAAGAGAAGACTCTGAGCATTAGAAATGTGGTTCTACAGAAAGATGCTGAGAATACCATGTGAGCAACAGAAAAGTTTTAGAGTAAATAAAAGCAAAAAGGACACTTACAATATTTGAGCGAGATAATTAAAATTTCTGGGGCACATAATGAAGAGAGAGGAAACTTCTGGGGCAGGTAATGAAGAAATTGGCTTGGAGAATTTGATACTTACAAGACAGGTTGAAGGAAAAGTGACAGGAAAACGATAACATATTTAGCTTGAGTAAATGGATGATGGAATAGGGTTTAGGAGAAATAACATAAAGACAAACTTTATTAAGAGCTACAAGGGAAATGAAGTTGTGGAGAGCCATGATGTTAAACATCTGAGGGGGTTTGTTGCAAGTGGGCTTTTTTTTACAAAGTTTAAAAGCAATTGTCATCATCCTGTGGCCTTGGCCAAGATCATAATCTTGTCAAATAGCTAAATACTTGATGCTTCGCCAGGGCTACCAAGGGTGTTTTTATTGTGACACCAACACTGGATGGGTTCCTTCCAGGCCTTATTCTGTTATTTAACCCATAACTGGAGGGAAGTGATGGATTAATACCTTTCCCAAGGGTACCAGTGCTTAAGTGAATGCAGGGTACTCAATTGGAATTACAGAGAGACAGTAGTCATCAACCAGACATATCATCTAGATGGCATGCTTAAGAGCAATAGTCTGATCTACTAATGCGGAACCAATTCTCTAAATTGAGATTATTGGGATAAGCTTTCCCAAGAAATCAACTCTTTCCTCACCTCATAAGTTCATATTTCTTTGAATGACCTCAAAGCTTTATTCACCCAAAGCATTCAGTCATAAGAATTTTTAAAAAAAAGTCTGTTTTTCATAGTTGATAATATTGAAGATGTATTCCAATAGAATTTTATCCATTTCTAACATAGCTGTCAGCTTATTTGATAGATTATCAAATGTAAATATCAAGGCCCTTTTTGATTAGATTATTATTATTTTTTTTATTTTGGGGAACAAACTATCATTTTTTAGTTTATTTTTGTTCAAACATAATCTGGAAATGTTCCATAAAGTGGATTAAAACAGTTTTACATCAAAATATTAATCTTATAAAATAAATATAGAGCAGAAAGAATTGCCAATGTTTGGCATTTGGATGATGATTTTAATGATTCAGTCAGTTAAGTGCCATACGTGATACACGCTTGGGCGATCATGTCTCAAAAGAGACATGACTGACTGGGCAGAAGATTATCCCGCAGTAGGTTGCCATTGCTTTCTGCAGTAGACTGGTTGCCGACCAAGGCTATAGAACCCAATCTGTCCTATTATTTAACCCATAACTGGGGGGAATAGACAGATTAATACCTTTCCCAAGAGTATTTGCACGTAAATGAATGCAAGAAATTCAACTTGAGTTTGAACTCGGCTCTCCAATTTCTCGTTCTGAGTCGATATCCAGTGCGCCACAATGCACATCCTAAAGATAACAGAAGCATAAAAACAGTCAAGTTAAGTTAGTTTAGAAATGAGTAACTAATCCTTTTATTAATTCTGAAATAACTTATATGGTATGTATTTTAGATGCATCATTATCATTACTTCAAATGTTAATTATAGTGGATAACCGTGTTTGAGTAGATGGCTTGTTTTTTTAAACAGTGCGTATTATATTTACTGACCTGCATCCATTAATTCTTTAGATGTCTCTATTAATATGCTCTTATCTAGTTGTTGTTTCATTTCTAAGTATTTGTATCTATAATATCTGCGATTTTGTTTTATTATCAATGCTTCTGTGTTTCTACTTTGATAAATGCATATATTTAGTAGTACATTTATCAAACAACTAGCAGTATAGCTTGGCATTGCTCGGGTGTAATGAAAGATTTAAAACTAATCCATGGTCCTGGAGCTCAGACTCAGCCTAAAGAATATTTGTGTGAAGTTTGTTGAGAATCGGATAAAAATTATGGATTTGTATAGAGGACATACAGACAAACAGACAGACACACATCTTGCCTTTTATATGTACATATTATTGATTTTCTGCACTATTGTAAGAACTGCAATGTTGAAACTTCAGAATATCATTTCTTATGTCTTTGTCTATGAGAGTATCATATTTGATAAAAATCGAACCACTCCTTCTATAACCCGATTTTTTCAATTATCGATTTTCAATATTTATCAAGGGTACCTGGACACAAAACCTAGCTAAGAACACTCGCAGACACTTATAGTACAACTGTGTAAATTTTCAAGAAAATTGGTTCAGCCATTTTGGCATCTATAGGTAATGGACACACACACACAAAGTTCCATATATAAATAACTTTAGATCAATTTTTTGCACCAATCATTTTAGTGGCTGATCTATTTTAAACCCTTTGCCTGTACATGGCACAGAAATCTCATGTCCTGTTCATCACATATGATGCACAGAACAGGCAAAAGATTAAACATGCAAAGAAAAAGAGTCATTTTACAAATACATATCTTGATGTTTTACATCAGCTGAATATATAAACAGTCAAATTTTATGATGCAATTTAACGATTTCACCATAAAATTGTTGCTAATCAACCAATTTTAGGAAATATTTTCAGTATTTACGGATATGATAAATGAGACATGACTATTTTTAATCTTGTCTAATGCAGGATAATGCAGTGTTATTGAACCCAAGTTGGCCTGAATTGGTTTAAGGAGCATTTTGAAAACAAGGATGACTGGTAGGGTCTCAACATTTTTTCCAGTATATACTGTTATGGTGAAACACACCTATTCCTCAGATAATGGACTCTCCCTCTTATATTAATAAAACTTAACTGGAAGTTAATTCAAGAAGTTCATGGGAAATTCATAGGAGGTCTTACAAGTTCTAGAGAGTTCTTTAGAGTTCTATTGGAGTTCAGTAGAACTACTAGGCATTTAATATTAGTCAGCATTTAGCCGAATACTAAGAAGTCAGCTTACAGTGGAAGATTATGAAGTTTCTAATATTTTCGATGCATTAAGTTGATTAGCAACCGATATAGCATGATTATAACCTTCAGTGTGAAAACTACTCCACAACATATACCCAATTGAATATTTACAGACCAAAATGGAGAGGTCTAATCACACACAAGATAGCTTCAGATATCAGGGAGGCCTGGAAAGCTATCAAGGCAGCAGAGCTTAACTTACATTTCATGTTGAGCTGTTTTACTTTGACAAACCAAAATGGGTCCCGACATGATACTGAGCATTTATCGCATGTCTTTTGCCAAATTATTTTGTTCAATGAATTATGAATTAAAAAGAGACAATGTAATGAGGTGCATTAACATTTTGCCCTATTATTATAGGTAATAGCTTTTTTCAAAGTTGATGATGCTGAGGTAAATTCAAACAACTATTCTAAATCTATAAACAAAATGCTTTAAGTGCATTCAGATCATAACTAAAATAGCTTAATCTAAAGACTATATTCGTGCAAAACAATTTTCTATCCAGGTTTTAAAATACCATATTAATTCCCAGTTATCCTCTCTTTTAATTTTTCAGTTGAGTTCATCCCAAACAAGGTATTAAGGCCACTAAAGCACAAGGGATTACTAGGTGTGGAAGAATTAGATAACAGAAACATCATGGAGAAGTGAAAATAAACAAAGGGTAAACAGGATAGTAGATAGCGATTAACATTGCGTTTATATTTTTGAAGATTAAAGTTTATCAGATTTTGATATTAATCCAATAGAAATATAAAAGGACATGCAGATAAAAAGAAAAAAATATTCAAGGAAAGAATCTTTCTTGAAAATGATAAATATTGCTGCATGTATTGTTAAAATTAAAAGAGTAGAAAAGTTAATTGAATTAATAATTGAAAAACTGCTGAAGGTCATACAACTTCAAGTTCATATTAACATGTTGAATATTAAAATAATATATTCAGGCATACAGAATATTGTCATTATATTAACATTATTCTAGTGGACACTTGTATCTTTTATAATAATAATATAATCGTTTTATTATCAATGCTTCTGTGTTTCTACTTTGATAAATGCATATATTTAGTAGTACATTTATCAAACAACTAGCAGTATAGCTTGGCATTGCTCGGGTGTAATGAAAGATTTAAAACTAATCCATGGTCCTGGAGCTCAGACTCAGCCTAAAGAATATTTGTGTGAAGTTTGGTGAAAATCAGATAAAAATTATAGATTTGTATAAAGGACATACAGACAGATAAACAGACAGACAAACATCTTGCCTTTTATATATACATATTATTGATTTTCTGCACTATTGTAAGAACTGCAACCTTGAAACTTCTGAATATCATTTCTTATGTCTTTGTCTATGAGTGTATCATATTTGATTAAAATCGGACCACTCCTTCTATAACTCGATTTTTTCAATTATCGATTTTCGATATTTATCAGGGATACCTCGACACAAAACCTAGCTAAGAACACTCGCAGACACTTATAGTACAACTGTGTAAATTTTCAAGAAAATCTGTTCAGCCATTTCGGAGTCTATAGGTAATGGACACATATGCACACACACACACACACACATGGAACCTGATGATGCAGTTAAATAAATCTGGTGGGAAAACACCCTTGTCACACACTTCTTTCTTTTTTGGTGCATTCCCTTAATTTATTAACTGCTCACAGAAAAATTGCACATTATTTGCTTATTCTTTCCATGTAAACCAAGCTTTTTTAACATTTTATAAGTTTTCATATTAGACCTTATTCAATGTCTTTTTTGTAGTATATAATATTTGTTACTAGATTGATCTGACAACAGACAAAAATAAGAAAAATTAAAATCCTTTAAGCTATAATTTGTCTTAGTTTGGAACAAACTTTTTCTTATTTACCAGTATTTATTTCAGACTGGACTGGACTGTTTCAGAAGATGGTGATTTACTTCAGTGGAATGAAAGTTTAACTTTTATTGATGTTAACTTGATGCTCCCAAAAAATAGCCTTTGCCAGACTTGACATAATTCAATTTAGATACCATTTATTCTGTCCTTTTTTATTTTATTATCTCATACAATTTATTGCGAATAGATACATTTCTTTTTTTTTTGGAAAAGTGATATTAAACAATTTTGTTTATGCCATTTGAATCAATTTAACAACCAGTAAAGGAAATAAGCTATATAAATAAAAATCAATTTGATTCACTAAGAATCTGTCTTTAAGAAATTACTTACAGGATAATTCAAGACACTAGTGCAAGTTGCATTCACATTCGTTACAGTAGAAAGAGAGATTATTAATGGCTGACTACTTGTATTTTAAGCACACCTGTCTACTAGGATAGCTAGCCAATCTCTATTGCCAACGTCCATTCAGGCACATTCGTGTCTTTTCTACACCTACAGAATCTATTTGTACTTTATACAGAAACTCTATTGAACAAACCTTAATTATAGTTTCTTGGAGAAAGCACACAATCTGTCAAGATCATCAATTTGAACAAGACTAGTACAGTCAAAGCTTCGATCATGATGACTTACGATTTTGTGTTAGAACAACCATTGACAGCTTCCAAACAGTTCCATCCATGCAATTTTACCCACAAGGCTTAGATCAATCAGCAACAGTATGCCAGTCAGATAATCAGCTTAATACATTGAGGAAGACAGATACAGCAATGAATTCATTATGATACCAAATTGGGTATGGAAAAGTTATGAGCTAGAGGAAGAAAAGTGTCATTAAATGTATTTATATACAAGGAGTGGAAAAAATAATGTGGACATCTTGAAATTTCAAGCAAATTTATTTCAGTATGGGGTAGGGCCACGTTTGGCAGTAATTACCACTTGAATTTTGTGTGGGATTGACTTGTACAAAGTTTGAATTGTTCCCAGAGGAATCGTTATCCATTTTTCAGATAAAACAGTCTCCAATTCTTGAAATGATGACTTGGAGGATATTGACCCCCAACTTGTTTTTTAAAATGAACCATAAGTTTTTTATAATGTTCAGATTGTTGTTCCCATATTTATTGTCATGTTTATGATGTTTCAGCCATTCTACACTTCAGCCTTCTTCAGGTGCTATAAATTTTGAATGAAACCCTATATTTTGATTACAGGGGTATATCATTCTCATTCAATGTGTGATGCTACTTCCAGATGCAATGTATTTATCTCCCTTTACTTCAACTCTCTAAGTTATTTGTTTACCACTGCTTTAGCCAGGTATTGAACTCACAATTTTTTGGGTCAAGTCACTGGAACTAAACAATCCACTGGGCCCTGTGGTTTTAATGTAAATACTACTGCATCTCAGAAGTATAGACAAATACTGAACCGTAAATGTTCGATGACGTGGAGATCTGGGAGCTGTGATGAACAGATAATATGTTCTACTTCACTAAAATGTTTCTCATGCCATTCAGCTACAAATTTAACTGTATGAATGGGTACATTATTATCTGAAAAGATGGCATTTTTTCTTAAGAAACAGTTTCTGAACTATAAGATGAAGTTGATCACTTTAAATTCTTAAATAGTCCTATAAGTTGGTTTTAATAAACTTATTTCAATAATATCTATAAAAAAATAACAATTTTAGTTAAAAAAAAAAATGAGGCACTAATAATAGTAAATCAAGAGACAAACTTTAATCAAATTTTCTAGCTTATGCATTTTGGTACCTGGTGTTCCATTATTTTGTTCACCCCTGACATTTAGAGACTTATTACTTAGTGGAGTTCCCATTGACATCAACTGCAGCCTGAACTTAACATAGGATGCAGGTCAGGGCTTTGTAGCACTGTAATGTTTTTATCAGAGAAAATGCATATAGCAAGTGATTCATGATGCTGTAATATTTCACCTTCTGCTATAACTAGTAATAGGTGGGACTTCAACAAAGTAATATATATTTTTTGCTAGTTGAGGTTTCATTAAATTTATCAACCTTCTTTCACCGCTTCAAAAATAACTTGGAAAATGATCATCTTTAATTAGATAATGAAAAATGGTCAATAGTGATATACTGTGACAAAAGCAAAACTGTAACTAATGAAAAAAGAGATTTAAAATTAAGATTTTAATCATTTCAGTAAGTTAAGTGCCATATGTGAAACATGCTTGGGCAATCATGTCTCGAAAGAGACATGACTAACTAGGTGGAAGATTATCCTGCAGTAGGTTGCCATTGCTTTCTGCAGTAGACTGGTTGCCAGCCAAGGCTATAGAACCCAATCCGTCCTGTTATTTAACCCATAACTGGAGGAAAGAGATGGATTAATACCTTTCCTAAGGGTATTTGCACATAAGTGAATGCAATGAATTCAACTGAAATTCGAACTCAGCTCCCCGGTTTCTCGTTCCAAGCCAATATCCACTGCACCACAACACACATTTCACACCAAGCAAAAGTACTGGTAACTGAGTGGAAGAAAATATAAAAATATACTATTAAGGAAAGCAGACTATAAAATAACAAGAATCAAGAAGACAGAAGATAACGATAGAGATTGCAAGATGGTATGCATTGGCATTCACAAAAGATAAGTTACATATTTAGAATATGAAAATTGAGTTAGTGTAGAAATTTAACTATTTAGCAGTACAGTAACAGATGATAGAATATGTGATATGGGTTCACTGCCATATCACATTGAAACACTAGTTCTCATATGATCAGCAATGTTGAGCATGATTAGTGCCTAGATAGGTGACTGCTTAGAAATACCATATGTGGTAAGCTTGTGCGTGGGTGATATAATAGATACCAGTTTAAAAATAGAAACTGAATCCATTCCAAATCCATTCAGGTTCATTATATTCACTTATGCACAAATACCTTTAGGAAAGGTATGAATCCACCTTTTTCACCCCAGCTATGGGTTAATTAGTCAGATTTGAATCAGTAAATTATTATTAGAATCAAAAAATATTTTCTGGCTTTAAATAACTTGAAAAAGCTTGATAAGTCGTAAAAAACAAATCAATGAAAATGTGACACAGAAATTTGAAGATCATAGGAAAAGCAAAAGATACTTTGCAGTAAATGAACAAAGTACTAAAGAATTTTAAAATATTCTTAGAGACAAAAAAAAGAAGGTGGTGCTTCAATGTAATGACTAATCAACTAGATCAGTGGTTCCCAAACAATGGGACATGCTTCATAGTTGCAGCATAAGGAGAGGCAGAATGATTGAAAGACAATCAAAGATTTAGAAACAGTTTTGAAAAATTCATTTACCAAAATAAATATGATTTTAACATTAAAAATATATTGATTAATTGTAATGGCATGCATGAGTCCCACTATAAATAGTTATAAATAATTATTGACTGATTTGTGATATTTTTACATTATATCAAGTATTAAGAATATAGTTACTAGGGTCCTCAAATTGGAGGAGAGAGTTATCAATGATAATGTTCTGACTTCAAATCTGTGGATATCTACCTTTAACTCTCTCTCTCTCTGTTTTTTTTTTATTTTCAAATGTATTTTTATCTCATAAATTTTGGTTCTTCTTCTTTTATGTGCCTTTCAGGACATAGGTGATCATGGTTTTCCACAACCCCTGTCCCTGGTGGCTCTTAGCATGCTTTCTCCTGTTGCACCATGTAACCCTCATTCTGTCATCCACCTGATCAGGTCCTTCAAATATGTCATCCACTGCTTTCCTCTGTCTCTTTTTCCCCTCTATCTGGCCTGTTAGTAACAGGTTCTCCAAGCCCTCCTTCTTCATTGCATGTCCAAGGAACTTTAGTTGTCTCTTCCTGATGCTCATTATTAATTTCCTTTTCATCTCCATCCTTTCCAAAACCTTGTCATTGCTTACATGTTCGATCCATGATATCCGTAGCATCCTTCTGTAGAACCACATTTCACCTGCTTTAAATTTTTCTTTCATCTTTGAGGATATTGTCTAACATTCACTGCCATATTGAAGAATATAGCAATCCAGTACTTTCCTCTTTGTTTCTAGTCAAATTGTCCTGTTTCTTAATACTTTACTCAACTTCTGGAAAAAGAGACAGAGGAAAGCAGCGGATAACATATTTGAAGGGCCTGATCAGATGGATTACAGCATGGGGGTTGCGTGGTGTTACAGGATAAAGCATGCTAAGATTGAGTTTGAGTTTTCTTTAATGGCATATCAATCTCTATGGGTTATTTAATGCCAAAAAGGTGGGGTTTTGAGATATTTTTTTAATGTTCAGTTATAGTGAAAAAGTTGATTTAGTCAGATTTTAATGAAAATTTTGTTTTTATTCTATATTTTAGAAAACTGAAAATGTCTTCTAGTTTTGTATTCAAAAATGTTTTGCTAAGAATAATTTTTTCCTTCAAAAATTTGTTATGGTAATAATGTTTTTTCTTCAAAAATGTATTATTGGTAATATTTTTCCTCCAAAAATGTATATTTTCTATAAAGTGTATTTTTATGTATATATTTCTATAAAAGTGTATTTTTACACTTTCATAGTAGTTTGACCCCAGTTTGGGGGTTAACTATTTGTCCATAGCTGGGACTCTAACAGGTGCTACCACTTTGGGTTAGAGTGGACCTGAGAACAACAGCAATTAAGAGGTGGTTCCACGCTCCTCACAACCTCTCAATTAGAGGCCTTGCTGCCAGATGCAGTTTACTGTCATACCCAGAACTAGCGTGCTAAGAGCCACCAGGAATAGGGAGATGTGGAAGGCCATGATCATCCTTAAAGGAAAAGGCACATAGAAGATGAAGAAGGAGAAGAGACTTAAAATTTGCACGAATTTATTATTCACTTTGAGCAAATGGATGAAGGAATAAGCCTTAGAAAGTTATAAAGGTATAAAAAAAAAGCTTTGGAGAAGCATGATCACAAACATTTTGAAAGTATAAGGCACATTGAGAGATTGACAAAATAAGTATTAGTTATATAACATAAAATCTATTGAAGAAAAATTCTTCTTGGCAAGATATAAATTCAAAACTATTTAATCCACTTAGTTGCTTGTTCACACTAACAATAACCTCAAAATAGACACAGCCCAGATCATTATCATGGAACAAATAATTTTCAATAATAATTGTTAGTAATATCCAAAGGAGATTAATCAGTTCCTGCTTCCTGCCAAACCCCATCTTTTTTGCTAATTAATCATTTTGCCTATCACCTTAAAACCCTCTTATGACAGAGTAATCTCAGTGTAGAATTCAAATACTTTTGTTTCTTCCCCTCATCATGTATTACATAATGATTCAAACGTACTTTGTTTCATTATTTTCCATAGAATGCCAAGCACAAAAGGTTAAGTCAAATGCCTAAGGGACCAAACGGCTAACCATTGGATGACCTACACAGTAGTATTTTCCCAACTGGGCAAGATTATACAATATGCAACTTGGCACCAAGGGGACTAATTAGCAGATTTTTGGTATTGGAATATTGACAACTGCTGAGAAGAATTAAGCAAACATGAAATGGAGTAAAGTCACTATACAAAGAAAGAAGTGGTTAAAAAATTTGATGCGTCACTTTAAAGAACAAGATCTGATGTATGTAACTTGATGACAAAGATTAATGTAATATGATGTTCACTCTCTCTTAATTATTAATCCCGGCAACATACTAAAATTAATGGAATAGTCAAAAGGACTAGCAAGGAGACAAAGTGAAGGAGTGCACAGTTCACACTCCACCCACGTCTATTGAACAGGTGTAGAGGCTATTCCCTTGTTCCCTGCTTAGGATGTGGTTTCCGGCTTTCTCTTTTCCAACCTTTTCACTCTTTTTCCCTTTTTTTTTTCAATTGGAATAGATAGACTAACCTATCGCCCAGTTCACACTCCACCCACGTTTATTGAAGAGGTGAAGAGGCTCATCCCTTGTTCCCTGTTTAGGATGTGGTTTCTGGCTTTCTTTTTTCCAATCTTTTCACTTTCTTTTTTGTTTATTTTTTTTAATTAGAGTAGAGAGACTAACCTATCGCCCAGTTCACACTCCACCCACATCTATTAAAGAGGTGAAAAGGTGAAGAGGCTCATCCCTTGTTCCCTGTTTAGGATGTGCTTTCTGGCTTTCTCTTTTCCAATCTTTTCACTCCTTTTCCCTTTTTTTTTTCAATTGAAGTAGATAGACTGAACTATCACTGGTTCACACTCCACCCACGTCTATTGAAGAGGTGAAGAGGCTCATCCCTTGTTCCCTGTTTAGGATGTGGTTTCCGGTTTTTCTCTTTTCCAATCTTTTCACTCTTGCGTAGCCCCCTGCACATCAGTGGTGTTACTGCCTTGCTCGGGGTGATATGATTAAAAAAAAAAAAGAAAAAAAAGATAGATTCTTGTTTTTTCCAAGCATCGAAGTGTGTATGAGCAGAAGTGGTTTTAATTATATTTTTATTATATTGTAACTAGCAGTATAACTCGGCGTTGCTCGGGTGTAATGAAAGATTTAAAACTAATCCATGGTCCTGGAGCTCAGACTCAGCCTAAAGAATATTTGTGTGAAGTTTGGTGAGAATCGGATAAAAATTATGGATTTGTATAAAAAACATACAGACAGATAAATAGACACACACACAAACATCTTGCCTTTTCTATATATATTATCGAGTTTCTGCACTATTGTAAGAATTGCAACCTTGAAACTTCTGAATATCATTTCTTATGTCTTTGTTTATGAGTGTATCAAATTTGATTAAAATTGGACCACTCCTTCTATAACCCGATTTTTTCGATTATCGATTTTCGAAATTTATTGAGCCTACCACGACACAAAACCATGCTAAGAACACTCACAGACACTTGTAGTACAACTGTGTAAATTTTCAAGGAAATCGGTTCAGCCGTTTCGGAGTCTATAGGTAATGGACACACACAGACACACACACAAAGTTCCATTTAGAAATCAGTTTAGATTTAGATTAGATATTTAACTCTTCTGATACCCTTTTAAAATCATTTTTTCCCAAGTAAAGGTAATAAAACCATTAGAATGCAAGGGGTTACTGAGTGTTATAAAATATGAGGAAAAAGAACTCTTAAAAAGAGAGGACAATAAAAGAAATGGGATTAAAAAATAATGATTGTCATTTCATTTAAATTATTGAAAATCATTGTTGACTAGAAAGCAAGAAGCCAGAAGAGAGTTACACAAGCAAGAAGTGTGATAAAAAACCTGTTAACATAGAACTTATGGTTACATCTCACCATTTCAACTGTAAAATGAATAGATATTGCCAGCAAGGAAGTATTGCATTTAAATTCATAAAGTGTAGGTACCATACTGGAAAGTTCATCACAACAATTAGTATGAAAGTATTTATAGAAAGGTTATAGGGAAGCTATGTAATGACAGTGGAAAAGTGAAGCCAACAAGTCAGGTCAAGACAAATACATATATACTAGCATCATAGCCCAATGTTGCCTGTGCAACTCAAAAATTATTTTTTTTTTTTTTACTGAAATTAGAAATATAAAAACTATTACGCTCTCAGTTCAAAAATTTTCGAAGAATATTTAAAAATGTAGACATTTAATTTTAGAGGAAAAAGTTACATTAATGCCACATGAATTACAGACAGTTGATTTCCTGCATTAAATATTTAGCAAAAAAAAAAGCTTTAATTTTTTTAATTTTCTGAAGTATGAAATATTAAATCTGAAAAAAAAAAAATTAAATTAACCTTTGGCACTTTTTTTTTTACATATTTTGTTTTTGTTTGAAAAAACATTTCTTTTTTAAAATATTTCTTTTCTTTCAAAATTACGTGGAAAAATATTCCCATATTTTTGTTGACCAAATGATTTTTTAAAACGTTGGAATAAAAATTAAATATAAAGGCTCATTTTTTTTAATAAAAAAATATTTTAGTCACATTTGACATATGTGATTTGATTTCTGTGATGTAATTTAGCAACCATCTTAGATCTTAAATGTTTTACAGATCAAATATAAATAATCGGCTCCATTGGCCAAAAAGTGTGAAAGGGAAAATTTGCTGAACTTAAACTCTAAAAGTATGTGTCAACCTGGCTTCCCTGTAGATATGTGTCCCTAAAAATTTTGAATGTAGTAGCTTAAAAAATGTAGGCCTGCATAGGGAACAGTCATACACAGACTCACAGATTGCCTTTTATATATACAGATATATATATTTATATAACAGAATCACCAAAAAGATGAGGTAATATTCAAAGCATTAAATTAATAAGTTTTAAAAGGAAGACAGTTTAAAGTGTAATAAGCTTTTATATGCTTGGTGTACACCCACTAATTTTAAGAAAATAGACCTTCTTGAGTTAAGATTTTTTGATAGTTTTAGTCAGATGGCAAAAGCAGAAAACTCTTACTACAGACTATAATAAACAAAATATTTAGCAGCATGCAACATGCCATTTAGAGAAATTTATTGGAATGTGTTAATGTTCTTTTCAGTGTAGACAGAGTTGATTTCAAATTGTTAAAGAGGAAAAGTACAATAAAAGTCAAATTAAAAAAGTTATTTCTTACTATTATCAGCTATAACTTAAAATGATTTCCTTTAATGATAGTTAAACAAGAGCATAGGCTTGATAATCTAGCTAACTCTGTCTACGCTGCCTCAATATTTTTAGAAAAAGCACAGGGAAACTACATTATAGCATTGGGACTGAAGCCTAGATACTTACATGTGGAAATATGTATAGGAAAAAAGCATTCTTATAAGAATGGTATAAATCTTGTATGGGCTGTTATTTTTATGTATGTTTTGAATATAAATTAAAAGATGATCGATACTGACTTGGCAGACCGGCTGCAGTCACTCTCTCACCGGCATGACATGGCTTCCCTGTGCCTCTTCTGTAAATACTTTCATGGCTTCTGCTCCAATGAACTTAGATCACTGGTGTCCCCTAGGTAAGAATTTGCATGAGATACTAGATTAGCTACTAGGTCCCACCCTTTTACAGTGAAATGGATAAGATGTAACCACAATTTCTACTCCAACAGTTTCTTTTCTCGCACTTCCCGACTGTGGAATTCCCTTCCACACGACTGCTTCCCCGACGGCTACAATCTCCAGGAGCTTAAATGTAAGGTCAATAGACACCTCCTAACACATTAACTCGCACCCATTCTCTCAAACACTCTTCCCATCTGTCCAACCCTCATCCTCGTTATCCTTACCCATCTATCACCCTCTTTCTGATATTTCCTATATCTAACCACTCTTTCCAATCCCTTTCCTCCATGTAACCCCCTGACCACTCTTTCTCAGCACTTTCTCCTATGTAACCCCCTGCACAATAGTGGCAATGGAATGCCTTACTTGGGGTGAAATGATTAAAAAAAAAATCAGAAATATGAGAGTTGAAGAAAGAATTACATGTACGGACAGATATATGCATACATGAAATTTGCAGAAAAATTATATGAACCTCAAAATACATTCAAGTTGGAGTTGCTGTCATGGCTGATTCACAATTGATGTGATGCAGTTGCATCTTCTTGCCTCTGATGATATCATGTAATCTAATTCGAAGTAAAATCTTGTGAACAGGAAAGAGAATTTATGATCAGTACAAAGGCTGATCCAAAAGCATCTGAACTAGTGCTATAAAAATTAAACTACAACATATATCGATTTAACATTTAATCTCCTTTGAAGCCACGTAATTTATCCAGTTGATGAAAGCATTGCTGGAACTCCTTCTTTGGGATACCAAGCACCTACCTCATCGCATTCATTTGGGTTTCCCCAACATCTTGAAATATTGTTCCTTTCAAGTGGGATTTGATTTTTGGAAAGAGTAAAAACTCACAAGCAGCAAGATCTAAAGAATTCAGTCATTGTCAGACCTGGAGAATCTTGTCGGTTAAGTGTCATACATGACACATGTTTGAATGATCATGTCTCAAAAGAGAGATGACTGACTAGGCAGAATATTTTTCTGCAGTAGGTTGTCATTATGTCCTGGTTGCAAATAGAACTCAATTCTTCCTGTTATTTGACACATAGCTGTAGAGAAGAGATGGATTAATATCCTTCCCAAGGGTATTTATGTGTAAGTGAATGCATTAAATTCAATTGGAATTTGAACTTGACTTTCGAATTTCTTGTTCTGAGCTGATATCCACTGCACCCTAACACACATCCTGGTGTGTTAACCAGGCTTTGAACCCAACTCAGCTGCTTGGAAGGCAACCATACTAACCATTACCCCACCGTACTTATACCTGGGCAAAAACTTCTGCACAAGCTGGAACCTCTGTAGTGTGGTTATATAACCACATTTAACACACTTGTCTTCCAAGTACTGCTAAAAAAATGGAAGTGAGCAAGAATGTTATAATGTGCATATTTTTTTAAAATTTTGTCACCCCAAGCAAGGCATTCCACTGCTACTATAGTGCAGGGGGTTACATAGAGTGATTGGGTATCGGAAATGTCAGAAGGAGGGTGATAGATGACTTAGGATGTATATAGGGAGAGAGTTGGAGAGAGTGGGTGTGAGTTAGTGTGTTAGGAGACATCTATTGACCCTACATTTAAACTCCTGGAGGTTGTAGCCATCGGGGAAGCAAGCATGCGGCAGGGAATTCCACAGGTGGGAAGTGAGAGGAAAGAAGCTGTTGAAGTAGAAATTGTAGTTATATTTCATTGGTTTCACTGTAAAAGGGTGGGGCCTAGTTGCCAATTTAGCATCTTGTGCAAATTCACATCTAGGGGGCACCAGTGATTTAAGTTCGTCAGAGCAGAAGCCATGAAAGTATTTATAGAAGAGGCACAGGGAAGCCACATCACGCCGGTGAGAGAGTGACTGCAGGCGGTCAGCCAAGTCGGTATCAATCACATTTTATACATGACAGAGTTTAGAGTCAATCTGTGGTAAGCTACTCAGCATACTCTTTCTCTGTTACCATTGCAACAGACCCAGTACTTCTTGATCAGACCTCATATAAGACTGAAAAAAAGCCAGTTTAGAAAGTCTTGCAAAATTTCTGAACAACTACCAAAAAACAAAACAAAAAAAAAGATTATTCAGTGTTGGGATTCATTTTTGATGTGATAAGAAGTTTTGTTTAGTCCATTGCTCAACTGTGCCCCAAATATTATAATAATGGGGTTGCAATCTGGGAAGTTAGGGTGCCAGATGTAAGGGGTGATGTGGTCACAGAAATTGTCTGACAAGACCTTCAATATGGCAGTAAATGCTGGACAATTTCATCAAAGATGAAGGAAAGCCTTGAAGCAACCAAAATGTGGTTCTACAAAAGGATTCAAAGGATACCATGGATGGAGTGCAAAAGCAATGACAAGGTTTTGGAAAGGATGGACACAAAAAAGGAAACTGATACTTAACATCAGGAAGAGACAGCTAATGATTTTGGAACATGTAATGAGGAAAAAGGGCTTGGAGAACCTGATTCTCATGGGACAGGCATAGGAGAAGAGGGACAAGGAAAAGCAATGCACAACATACCTGATGGACTGGAGTAAATGGATGGTGGAGTGAGGATTGAGTGGAATAACAAGAGAATGGATATTAAAAGCAACAAGAGATAGTGAGAAGTGGAGGGCCATGATTGCCTATGTTTTGAAGAGACATGGTACATAGAAGAAGAAGATATAATATTTATTAGCTAAATAATATGACAATAGATTAGTATTCATGCACATTTCTTATTTTATCTGTTAATGCACTGAAGAGATTTAACAATAAGATTTCTACTTACTGTATTTTCTGATGTGTTCATACCGTCTTTTGAAGGAGAACCTGGAGACAATAAGAAAGAAGACAAGTGTTCAAAATTCTTACAGACTTTTATCTCATAATAGAAGCCACAAAATTAACATCAGTTCAGTTTGTTTCAGAAGTGTTTTTATGAAGAAACGCACGTTAAGAATAATTTTGCAGGAGATAAAAATTTTGATTTTTTAATGTCTTGTCTTGGAATTGAAGAAAGAACTCAAAAAACAGGTATACCATTTGTCATGACAAATTATCAGTCAGTCTGTTAAGTGCCATACATAATACCTGCTTGGGTAATCATGTCTCGAAAGAGAAATGACTGACTGGGCAAGAGATTATCCCGCAGTAGGTTCCCATTTCTTTCTGTGGTCGACTGGTTGCAAGCCAAGGCTATAAAACCCAATCTGTTCTGTTATTTAACCCTTAATTGAAGAGAAGAATGGATTACTACCTTTCTCAAGGGTATTTGTGTGTAAGTGAATGCAAGGAATTCAACTGGAATTTGAACTTGGCTTCCAGATTTGTTGTTCCAAGTCGAGGTATTCAGTGCACCACAATGACATTCTGACATGACAAATTATATATTTTAAAAAATCAATAATTATAAATCATTATAATAGTTAAAACAGAAGAAGTGCCAAGTAAAAAATAAGCAAGTATAGTAAATCACAGCTTTTGTAAGAAAACCAGCAATAATATTCAGTGCACCACAATGCATATTCTGACATGACAAATTTATATATTTTTAAAAATCAATAATTATAAATCATTATAATAGTTAAAACAGAAGAAGTGCCAAGTAAAAAAATAGCAGAAAAATACAGCTTTTGTAAGAAAACCTAGAAGCAATAACATTCAGTAACTACATGCATATTCTGACATGACAAATTTATATATTTTTAAA
Organism: Ascarosepion bandense; assembly: GCA_037127315.1. Taxonomy (NCBI): domain Eukaryota; kingdom Metazoa; phylum Mollusca; class Cephalopoda; order Sepiida; family Sepiidae; genus Ascarosepion; species Ascarosepion bandense. The sequence continues at coordinate 894,540 of JBBBDQ010001964.1, forward strand.
AATCAATAATTATAAATCATTATAATAGTTAAAAACAGAAGAAGTGCCAAGTAAAAAATAGCAAGTATGGTAAATCACAGCTTTGTAAGAAAACCTAGGAAGCACAATATTCAGTGCACCACAATGCATATTCTATGACAAATTATATATTTTTAAAATCAATAATTATAAATCATTATAATAGTTAAAAACAGAAGAAGTGCCAAGTAAAAAGGCAAGTATGGTAAATCACAGCTTTTGTAAGAAAACCCAGGGAAGCAATAATATTCAGTGCACCACAATGGCACTGACATGACAAATTTATATATTTTTAAAAATCAATAATTATAAATCATTATAATAGTTAAAACAGAAGAAGTGCCAAGTAAAAAATAAAAGTATATAAATCACAGCTTTTGTGTTAGAAAACCTAGAAGCAATAATATTCAGTGCACCAAGCAATGCATATTCTGACATGACAAATTTATATATTTTTAAAAATCAATAATTATAAATCATTATAATAGTTAAAACAGAAGAAGTGCCAAGTAAAAAATAGCAAGTATGGTAAATCACAGCTTTTGTAAGAAAACCTAGGAAGCAATAATATTCAGTGCACCACAATGCATATTCTGACATAGACAAATTTATATATTTTTAAAAATCAATAATTATAAATCATTATAATAGTTAAAAACAGAAGAAGTGCCAAGTAAAAATAGCAAGTATGTAAATTGTGCTTGTAAGAAAACCTAGGAAGCAATAATATTCAGTGCACCACAATGCATATTCTGACATGACAAATTTATATATTTTTAAAAATCAATAATTATAAATCATTATAATAGTTAAAATAAAGAAGTGCCAAGTAAAAATAGCAAGTATGGTAAATCACAGCTTTTGTAAGAAAACCTAGGAAGCAATAACATTCAGTGTGTCCACAGCTAATATTCTGACATGACAAATTTATATATTTTTAAAAATCAATAATTATAAATCATTATAATAGTTAAAACAGAAGAAGTGCCAAGTAAAAAAAATAGCAAGTATGGTAAATCACAGCTTTTGTAAGAAAACCTAGGAAGCAATAATATTCAGTGCACCACAATGCATATTCTGACATGACAAATTTATATATTTAAAAATCAATAATTATAAATCATTATAATATTAAAACAGAAGAAGTGCCAAGTAAAAATAGCAAGTATGGTAAAATCACAGCTTTTGTAAGAAAACCTAGGAAGCAATAACATTCAGGTGCACCACAATGCATATTCTGACATGACAAATTTATATATTTTTAAAAATCAATAATTATAAATCATTATAATAGTTAAAACAGAAGAAGTGCCAAGTAAAAAATAGCAAGTATGGTAAATCACAGCTTTTGTAAGAAAACCTAGGAAGCAATAATTTTGACAGTAATGAAAATAAAATAGTAATAATAATGATAAAAAGACAATAAAATATGATAATAATAGCATTTTCACAACAGAAATGATAATAATTCTAGTAATGACATGATAATAATAACAATATAGTAATAATAATAGTAATAATGGTAAAATAATAATAAGAAGAAATAGTTCAGATGAGGTTTTCACAATGGTGCCAAGATTTGTTTTTTTAATTTAAATGCAGTACTTGACTGGATGTGCATTGTGTTGCAGTAGATATTAGATCAGACTGAGAAATGAGAGAATCAAGTTCAAGTCAGTTAAGTGCCATACATGGTACATGATTTCCCAAGCATGTCTTTAAAGAGATGTGACTGACAGGACAGAAGATTTTCCTGCAGTAGGTTGCCATTATTTTCTGCAGTAGACTGGTTGCCAACAAAGGCTATAGAACCTAATCTGTCCAATATTTGGAGGGAGTGGAGATGGATTAACACTTTTCCCAAGGGTAATCGCATTCAAGTGAATGCAATGAATTCAACTGGAATTTGAACTCAGCTCCCTGGTTTTTCATTTTGATATCTACTGCACCACAATGCACAACTCAATTGGCTGAGTAATGCTCACATATTTAAAAAAAATTCTTTTAATCCAATTTGCCCATTAATTTTTTAAGAAAATTTTATTTACTTTAGGTACCAGAAAGCTTGTGTGAATATGATGTTGAAACACTGGTTCTTGTACAATCATGACAGTTAAACAACAGCGAGTCTGGTCAGTACCTAGAAGGGTGATTGAATTGGAATACTATTTATTGTAAGCTGAGATGTGGGGATGAGTGAAATGGATAATGGTTTGGAACTGGAAATAGGACAGCCAAATTTTCATTCTGGTTAGGTTTATTATAGTCACTTACATGTAAATACTCTTGGGAAAGGTATGAATTTCCAACTTTGCCCACTCCAGATAAGGGTTAATTAGTAGGACTCATATTAGTAAATGATTATTATCTCCAAAAGCTTCTTACAATTTAAAGATATTTTCTGGCTTTAAGTAACCTGTAAAAAGTTGATAAGCAGGAAAAAACAAATCGGTTTAGGAACCAAGTGAAAGACTGAGGAAGTGATTGTATTAAGCTTTAAATTGAAAGAAATCATAATAATAATTATGATAATAATATTACAGAACTTTAAATCAATAAATCAATAATCTATCAGAAAAAAATTAATCATTTGATGTAAATGGGTCAATGACAATTATTTTTCAAAAAGCTCAACATGGTTATAAACAGGAAGTTTAGAAAAAGTTATTTTCTAGTAAGTTGGTTAAAATGAGATAGACTGGAATATAAGAGACTCAACATCCTTCTGTAGAACCAAATTCCTGTTGCCTTAAGTCTCTCCATCTTTGAGAAGATTGTTAAGCACTCTCTGCCATACAGGTGGCACAAAATCCTGAAGACAATTCTGAGTACAGATTTGGAATTAGCATCTTCGATTTAGTTAAGTATGCATAGTAATCAGTAAAATAAGAAGCCCAAAAATGCCAACTACTGAAATGAAGCAGGTATAGAAATTTAAATTCCTGGGAAGTAATCTAACAGAGGATGGAGAGTGTGGCACTGAGATTCAAAGGTGTATTAGCATGGATAAGGATACATTCAAAAGGCTGAGTAGAGTATTGACAGACAGAAAAATTTTGCTGGAAACAGAGAAGAGAATACTTGATTGTTATATGATGTCTGTCCTTCAACATGGCAGCAAATGTTGGACAATCTCATCAAAGACAAAAGAAAAACTTGAAGCAACCGAAATGTGATTCTACAGAAGGATGTTGAAGATACCATGGATTGAACATGTTAGAAATGACGAGATTCTGGAGGGAATGGAAATGAAAAGAAAACTAATACTTTACATCAAGAAAAGACTGCTGAAGTTTCTGGAACATGTACTAAGGAAGGAGGGCTTGGAGAATCTGATACTCATAGGAAAGATAGAGAGAAAGGGAGATAGGAGATTGCAATGCATGACATACTTGATAGGCTTAAGCAAATAGATGGTAGAGCAGAGTTTGGGTGGAGTAACAAGAGAACGGGCATTAAGAACAACAAAGGATAGGGAGTTGTTGAAGATCATGATCACCTACGTCCTGAAGGGACACAGTCCATAAAAGAAGATAGCATCATTTGTTTAGGTATCCAATAAAGATTTTTGTTGTCCATTGTAACCAATATAAAATTCACTCAGTCCTATTCATGGAAATATATATATATATATATATATATATATATATATATGCTAAGATGATGCTTAATACAGATTTGGAATCACAATTCACAGTTTAGTCTAGTATAGTACAAGTTGGATGTGCATTGTAGTACAGTGGATATCATCTCAGAACGAGCAATCGAAGAGCCAAGTTCGGATTTCAGTTGACTTTGTTACATTCACTTAATTGCCAATCCCCTCGGGAAAAGTATGAATTTGTTGCTTTTCCCTCTAGCTAGGATTAAATAGAAGGACAGATTAGGTTCTATAGCCTTGGTTTGCAATCAGTCTACCAGAGAAAGTAATGGCAACCTACTGTAGGAAAATCCTCTGCCCAGTCAGTTATGTCTCTTTCAAGACATGATCGCCCATGTGTGTATCACTTAACTGACTGATAGTACCATTTGTCTTCTTTTTTTTGTTTGTTTGTTTTTACTCTCCTATATGGTATAAAACAATATATCTATAATCTAAAATTCTGACAATTCTGAACCTGGATTCAGAATTAGCACAATAAACTTTGTCAAAAACTTTCTTTTATCAAAGTAGCAAATACCTTGTTGCTCAGTATAATCCATCTTTTGCTTCATTATACATTCAATTCACTCTTAAAATATCAAGTTATATCTTGCTTCAGTAGAGCTCTTAGATTATTCCAATCTCTTGTAACATACCGCCAAAGTTTGCTTGTTATCACAAATACTTTCATTTAGTTGTCATGAATTTTTAGTACATTTGTCTGTAACCTTTAAACCTTACCTTTGCTAACAATCCTTTTTAATACCAAAACTACAACTGGATTTATTTGAACCCAAATTGACATACCTGTTCTGTTTATTCTTTTAATCACTCAAACCTATGACATTCCTTTACCATTTTTACCTCTATCATTTTTTTCTTGGAATTTCAGAACCATGTACTATTCATATATTTTACCATTTTTAATTCTGCTCACTTCTGCCTGAAAATGTTATCCATGGCAAGAAAATTGGAATAAACCAATAAGGCTAAAATATTCTTCAGACATTTCAAATCTTAATGCAAACCCATGCTTTAAAATGTGGTGATTAGGCAATTAAATTACTATAATTTGCTTTTATTTCAGGAAACATTCCACTGATAATCCAAAGAAATATTTCAAGTTTGAAGAATTTTCTTGAAAGTAAATAAATACCAAAGGAACACTAAGATAATTTCAAATAAATAAGGATGATGTAGAAATGTCAAAATATAAATAAAAGTGTGAATATCAGAGGAATGGTAAAATAATTCCCAGTTATTTCAATTTTTATAATTCCTCATCCAAAAATTATCTGCTTCAATGACATTCCTTCAGCTACTTAATCAACCCAGTTTTAAAAAGCTCATTCTTCACAAAAATTTTCAATGATCTATATTTTCTATCAAAGAAATTACAATTTAGAGAAAAAATAATTCTGAAGAATCTTTTATTTTTCTTTTGGTTTCTTAAGAAAATAATAAAAAAAAGACTATTCCATGCTGACCATTCAGTTGGAATTCAATAAAAGATGAATTCTGTTAACAAACATGACTTCAAAAACTACTGAAGCTTGGAAGTCCTGTCATTTTTAAATGTGACTCATATTTGTTGATGCACAAAGCCCCAATTTAACAAAGCAGATCATGGATAAAAATGAGGCTTGATACTATTTTGTTCAATCAGTGTTGAACCGAAGGAAATATTGCTTCAAATATCTTTTTATCAAAATAATTATAAAGTTTCTGCTAACCATATTTTTTAAAAAATACTATTTATTTTTAAAAAAAAGAAAGGAAAAAAGAGGATGTTGTCTTGATTCAAATGCAGTTAATATAAAACTAATATTATCTATTACAAAGTAAAAAATTCAAAGAAAAAGTTCTGTTTGCTGTCTAGTTCCTGAGACTTTATGTCAAAAGAAATAATTTCAAAAGAAAAAAATCTTTTACTGATAGTCTCAACAGTGGAGTATCAACAGAGGGTACATCACAGCAAAATATACTAGGTCTTTCAAATCCAGTAGCTGTTATTGCTCTTTCCTTTATTGACAGGGGTTTCCTTCCTAATGTTTTGTTTGAAGTAGTGTAGAAAATCAACATCTTTATTATGTCATTTTCTCTTCACATGATATGTGCTATCCAATCTTCTGTTGGTTGTCCTCAAGGGATGTGGTTTCTGTTATTCTGTATCACCAGTCTACAATATTCAAATCTATTTTTAACCACTAATCTAGGTGTAATATCTTTCACTTAAAATGCTTTCTAAACAAATACTTATTTCTTAGATAAAATACACTGTAAGTACTAAAATTAGACTATGGTGGTGAAATAGATTTTTGCACCATGTGGCTAAAATGAAAGAAATTTTAACACATGCATACCAAGATTTAAAAAAAAGCTTATTTCAATTACAAGATGTGAAATTCTATCCAATCATCATAGTATAGGAATCAATGTTCATTTCAAATTGAAGAACTATTAACAGTATAAATGAACCACTAGACCTTAATAGACATCCATTTACCTCATGCAATAAAACGTAGTGCTCTCTTTGGTCAAAAAAATTCTTTGGTTGTGAGACCAGAGGGACCTCTCCAGGTTGCAGGCCTGGGCAATGGTATGCAGAGGTCAGGCTCTGCCCAAAGTAAATGGTCCACCTCTCAGCCATACAAAATATTCAAAGAAATACAAGGCATTACATTTGGGGCTTAGCTGCAAGAGATGGTAGAAAGTTGTCAAGTGTTGACATCTAAAGGCTGTCAAGGCTTCTATCTGGATTTACTTCCATAAGATTTCCCAGGTTTAGATATAACCACAGGGCATCGGAGATTTAAAATCAGGGTCTTTCTTCCTCTAGATGGACTGTCTTTCTAGATTGTCAAGATCCATCTCCCAAAAGCAGCTCATTATGAGGTGCTAACTCCAGCTCCAAACCAGAGAATGGATGAGGGTGATCCGCTATATGTTACCTGATGAAGATTTTCACTATGATTTACAATATGTTAGTCATGATTAGCTAAATGGCTATTAAAAAATAGGACACCTGTCTGAAATCTGAAACTTACAGCCAAGTGAACCTCAATAACTGAAAACAATGACTGAATTTTATATTAAGTCAGTTAAGTGCCATACGTGATACATGCTTGGGCAATCATGTCTCAAAAGAGACATGACTGACTGGGCAGAAGATTATCCCGCAGTAGGTTGCCATTGCTTTCTGTGGTAGACTGGTTGTCGACCAAGGCTATAGAACCCAATCTGTCCTATTATTTAACCCATAACTGGAAGGAAGAGATGGATTAATACCTTTCCCAAGGGTATTTGTGCGTAAGTGAATGCAATGAATTCAGCTGGAATTCGAACTCGGCTCCCCGATTTCTCGTTCTGAGCCGATATCCACTGCACCACAATGCACATCCTTTTATATATTTTATAAAATATAAAATATTATAAAATATTTTATATTTTAATTTTATATTATATGATACAGTGCCACCAATCCACAATGTTTGTAAAAGGGTGGTCTTCATCAAGACTCACAGGCTTCACTCACTCAAAGTCATTTAAATCATTGAACTTAGGAGTTGATGGTATACAGCTGAAAGTTCAGGATTGTTGTCATGCATGAATATTAAAAAACATGACCCGAGTTTTGAGGTTAATATTTTGGTTTTATGAAGAGCATATTCTTATAATATAAACAGTTAATTGACAAAATCTCTAGATGTGTGGATGGAGTGATTGTCGTAGTGTTCATTGGTGAAAATCTACAGTGAAGATGTAAAAAATAACATCAATCAGCTAAACTAAGTGACAAATTTATCTGTACTAATGTGTGTGTGTGTGTGTGTGTGTGTGTGTGTGTGTGTATAGGAAATAGTGACAAAAAGCCATAAAAACAGAAAGGACAATCCAAAAAAATTATCTAATTAGTATAAAATATTAAATAAATAAAAATAGAGAGTGCAATGGATATTATCCAGTGCAATATGATATATAAAGAAGAAAACTCAACATATAATTAAATGGTTATAAATCCAAAATTAATTTTGGCAGTTGTAAAAATTACAAACTGCTTCTTCAAACCTGAAAAATCTTGATCTTCGAACACAAAAATTCATATTTTATCTTCAAACATGAAAGATCAAATTTAGATCTTTAAATTCAAGAAATCAAATCTTGGTTTCCAAACCCTTTAAAAATCAAATCTTGATATTCAAACCCCAAAAATTATATTTTGATCTTCAAACATGAAAAATCACATTTTGATATTTAAATTCAAGAAATCAAATCTTGGTCCTCAAACCCTTTAAAAACCAAATCTTGATCTTCAAACATGAAGAATCATATTTATTTTGCTTTTATTTAAATACTAGCAGTATAGCCCGGCATTGCTCGGGTGTAATGAAAGATTTAAAACTAATCCATGGTCCTGGAGCTCAGACTCAGCCTAAAGAATATTTGTGTGAAGTTTGGTGAGAATCGGATAAAAATTGTGGATTTGTATAAAGGATATACAGGCAGATAAACAGACACACACACAAACAGCTTGCCTTTTATATATATAACACACTAACCTGCTCCCATTCTATCAAACACTCTTCCCATCTGCCCAACCCTCATCCTCGCTATCCTTACTCATCTGTCACCTTCCTCCTGACATTCCCTATGTCTAACCACTCCTTCTCTTTACCTTCCCCTATGTAGCCCCATGCGCAATAGTGGCAGTGGAATGCCTTGCTTGGGGTGAGATTTTTTTTTTTTTTTTTTTTTTTTAATCATATCACCCCGAGCAAGGCGGTAATGCCACTGATGCGCAAGGGGCTACGTAAGGGTAAAAAGAACGGAAAAGAGAAAGCCGGAAACCGCATCCTAAACAGGAAACAAGGGATGAGCCTCTTCACCTGTTCAATAGATGTGGGTGGAGTGTGAACCGGGCGATAGTTTAGTCTATCTACTCCAATTGAAAAAAATAAATAAATAAATAAAATAAAATAATAAAAGAAAAGAGTGAAAAGATTGGAAAAGAGAAAACCGGGAACCGCATCCTAAACAGGAAACAAGGGATGAGCCTCTTCACCTGTTCAATAGATGTGGGTGGAGTGTGAACCGGGCGATAGTTTAGTCTATCTACTCCAATTGAAAAAAAAATAAATAAATAAATAAAATAAAATAATAAAGGAAAAGAGTGAAAAGATTGGAAAAGAGAAAACCGGGAACCGCATCCTAAACAGGAAACAAGGGATGAGCCTCTTCACCTGTTCAATAGATGTGGGTGGAGTGTGAACCGGGCGATAGTTTAGTCTATCTACTCCAATTGAAAAAAATAAAATAAAATAATAAAGGAAAAGAGTGAAAAGATTGGAAAAGAGAAAACCGGGAACCGCATCCTAAACAGGAAACAAGGGATGAGCCTCTTCACCTGTTCAATAGATGTGGGTGGAGTGTGAACCGAAGGGCGATAGTTTAGTCTATCTACTCCAATTGAAAAAAAAATAAATAAATAAATAAAATAAAATGATAAAGGAAAAGAGTGAAAAGATTGGAAAAGAGAAAACCGGGAACCGCATCCTAAACAGGAAACAAGGGATGAGCCTCTTCACCTGTTCAATAGATGTGGGTGGAGTGTGAACCGGGCGATAGTTTAGTCTATCTACTCCAATTGAAAAAAATAAAATAAAATAATAAAGGAAAAGAGTGAAAAGATTGGAAAAGAGAAAACCGGGAACCGCATCCTAAACAGGAAACAAGGGATGAGCCTCTTCACCTGTTCAATAGATGTGGGTGGAGTGTGAACCGGGCGATAGTTTAGTCTATCTACTCCAATTGAAAAAAATAAAATAAAATAATAAAGGAAAAGAGTGAAAAGATTGGAAAAGAGAAAACCGGGAACCGCATCCTAAACAGGAAACAAGGGATGAGCCTCTTCACCTGTTCAATAGATGTGGGTGGAGTGTGAACCGGGCGATAGTTTAGTCTATCTACTCCAATTGAAAAAAAAATAAATAAATAAATAAAATAAAATGATAAAGGAAAAGAGTGAAAAGATTGGAAAAGAGAAAACCGGAACCGCATCCTAAACAGGAAACAAGGGATGAGCCTCTTCACCTGTTCAATAGATGTGGGTGGAGTGTGAACCGGGCGATAGTTTAGTCTATCTACTCCAATTGAAAAAAATAAAATAAAATAATAAAGGAAAAGAGTGAAAAGATTGGAAAAGAGAAAACCGGGAACCGCATCCTAAACAGGAAACAAGGGATGAGCCTCTTCACCTGTTCAATAGATGTGGGTGGAGTGTGAACCGGGCGATAGTTTAGTCTATCTACTCCAATTGAAAAAAATAAAATAAAATAATAAAGGAAAAGAGTGAAAAGATTGGAAAAGAGAAAACCGGGAACCGCATCCTAAACAGGAAACAAGGGATGAGCCTCTTCACCTGTTCAATAGATGTGGGTGGAGTGTGAACCGGGCGATAGTTTAGTCTATCTACTCCAATTGAAAAAAAAAAATAAATAAATAAAATAATAAAGGAAAAGAGTGAAAAGATTGGAAAAGAGAATAAAGACCGAAAAAGAGAGAGATGAACCGGGAACCCCTTCCTAAACAAGAAACAAGGCGATCACCTCTACTCCTGTCCATAAGAAGGGGATGGAGTGTAAGACCGGGCGATAGAAGGTACTATCTACTCCAATTAAAAAAAAAAAAAGAATAAATGTGTGACTGAAGTTAACTAAGTTTTAACTTAGTAAAAGTCAAACCTAAATTTGATAATTAAGAACAATTTACACAAAAGTTAGACAGAAAAGATAAGAACCGAAATAAAATAAAATAAAAAATACAAATCAAAATACAAATCAAAATGAATAAATAGTTAATACAAAAAATAAGATCACACTGGCTAAACTCACCAAGTTTCAGGCTGGCTGACAGAAAAAAGTTAAGAAAATTTCAAAAATTTTCTTCATTTTGTTTTTTCTATACAGTTCTGGAGAGTTCTGGAGAGATTAAGTTACCTTAAGTAAGCAGTAACAGACAGTAGTGTGATGGGGGGGGGGGGAATCACCTCCAAGCCATGTGTCCAGTTAGCAGGGGAATGACAGAGAACAATAAAATAAAAAAAAAATAAAAAACATGGCCGGTCTTAGAATTCCTACATATAACCAAAACCCTAATATACCAAACCTAAATTTGATAATTAAGGACAATTTACACAAAAGTTAGACAGAAAAGATAAGAACCGAAATAAAATAAAAAATACAAATCAAAATACAAATCAAAATGAATAAATAGTTAATACAAAAAATAAGATCACACTGGCTAAACTCACCAAGTTTCAGGCTGGCTGACAGAAAAAAGTTAAGAAAATTTCAAAAATTTTCTTCATTTTGTTTTTTCTATACAGTTCTGGAGAGTTCTGGAGAGATTGCTACCTTAAGTAAGCAGTAACAGACAGCAGTGTGATGGGGGGAATCACTTCAAGCCATGTGTCCAGTTAGCAGGGGAATGACAGAGAACAATAAAATAAAAAAAAAAATAAAACATGGCCGGTCTTAGAATTCCTACATATAACCAAAACCCTAATATACCAAAAACCTAAATTTGATAATTAAGAAACAATTTACACAAAAGTTAGACAGAAAAGATAAGAACCGAAAATAAAATAAAATAAAAATACAAATCAAAATACAAATCAAAATGAATAAATAGTTAATACAAAAATAAGATCACACTGGCTAAACTCACCAAGTTTCAGGCTGGCTGACAGAAAAAAGTTAAGAAAATTTCAAAAATTTTCTTCATTTTGTTTTTTCTATACAGTTCTGGAGAGTTCTGGAGAGATTAAGTTACCTTAAGTAAGCAGTAACAGACAGTAGTGTGATGGGGGAATCACCTCCAAGCCATGTGTCCAGTTAGCAGGGGAATGACAGAGAACAATAAAATAAAAAAAAAAATAAAAAACATGGCCGGTCTTAGAATTCCTACATATAACCAAACCCTAATATACCAAACCTAAATTTGATAATTAAGAACAATTTACACAAAAGTTAGACAGAAAAGATAAGAACCAAATAAAATAAAATAAAAAATACAAATCAAAATACAAATCAAAATGAATAAATAGTTAATACAAAAAATAAGATCACACTGGCTAAACTCACCAAGTTTCAGGCTGGCTGACAGAAAAAGTTAAGAAAATTTCAAAAATTTTCTTCATTTTGTTTTTTCTATACAGTTCTGGAGAGTTCTGGAGAGATTGGGTTACCTTAAGTAAGCAGTAACAGACAGTAGTGTGATGGGGGGGGGAATCACCTCCAAGCCATGTGTCCAGTTAGCAGGGGAATGATGAGAACAATAAAATAAAAAAAAAATAAAACATGGCCGGTCTTAGAATTCCTAACCAAAAACCCTAATATACCAAACCTAAATTTGATAATTAAGAACAATTTACACAAAAGTTAGACAGAAAAGATAAGAACCGAAATAAAATAAAATAAAAAATACAAATCAAAATACAAATCAAAATGAATAAATAGTTAATACAAAAAATAAGATCACACTGGCTAAACTACCAAGTTTCAGGCTGGCTGACAGAAAAGTTAAGAAAATTTCAAAATTTTCTTCATTTTGTTTTTTCTATACAGTTCTGGAGAGTTCTGGAGAGATTAAGTTACCTTAAGTAAGCAGTAACAGACAGTAGTGTGATGGGGGGGGGAATCACCTCCAAGCCATGTGTCCAGTTAGCAGGGGAATGACAGAGAACAATAAAATAAAAAAAAAAAAATAAAAAACATGGCCGGTCTTAGAATTCCTACATATAACCAAAACCCTAATATACCAAACCTAAATTTGATAATTAAGAACAATTTACACAAAAGTTAGACAGAAAAGATAAGAACCGAAATAAAATAAAATAAAATACAAATCAAAATACAAATCAAAATGAATAAATAGTTAATACAAAAAATAAGATCACACTGGCTAAACTCACCAAGTTTCAGGCTGGCTGACAGAAAAAAGTTAAGAAAATTACAAAAATTTTCTTCATTTTGTTTTTTCTATACAGTTCTGGAGAGTTCTGGAGAGATTAAGTTACCTTAAGTAAGCAGTAACAGACAGTAGTGTGATGGGGGGGAATCACCTCCAAGCCATGTGTCCAGTTAGCAGGGGAATGACAGAGAAAAAAAAATATATATATATATATATATATATATATTATTGATTTTATGCACTATTGTAAGAACTGCAACCTTGAACCTTCTGAATATCATTTCTTATGTCTTTGTCTATGAGTGTATCAAATTTGATTAAAATTGGACCACTCCTTCTATAACCCAATTTTTTCAATTATTGATTTTCAATATTTATTGGGGGTACTTTGATACAAAACCTAGCTAAGAACACTCACTCGCAGATGCTTATAATACAACTGTGTAAATTTTCAAGAAAATTGGTTCAGCCGTTTCGGAGTCTATCTATAGGTAATGGACACACACACAAAGACAAAGTTCCATTTATAAATAAGTTTAGATTATAAGAAAATGAAATATGGATGAGAAAAAATTCTGGCCTTTTTATATTTGTAGTTCGTTTTTCATTGTTTAAGTAGACCAAACATGCATTTGTCATGTTCAGTAGTGTAGCATTTGTGCATGTGTGTCTTAACTGTAGATGTCTGTACAGAAATCACTTGATAATGTATGTATCTTGTGCATGTGTGTGTCAGTGGGCATTTTTATTCTTATTAGGTAAAAGTCAAAGTTACCAATTCATTGAAGTTTATATGATAGTGGAAAAACTTAGGTTACACCAGTTATGGTTGCAGAAAGATTGTTTCAGTATGGATTTTATAAAAGACTCAATCTGATAAAGCTATTTAAGATCATGACTCAATTTTTCAGAATAATGCTTGGTTTTGTAAAAAGTCCTATTTGGATTGTTTTGTATGTAAAAAGATCATTCTCCAATGATGACAGTGCTTGACTAAAAGGGGATTGAAGAGTAAATTTTATGGTATTTAAAGATTTAACCACTGAACAATGATTAGATAAATAAAAATTTTGGAAGATTACTTTTAAATGTTTTGTAATAGATTTAAAGAGTTTATTGAAAAATTAAAATATTTCAACCAGCTTTCTTAAATAGTGTAAATAATTACAATACCTCATCTCAGAAATATACCCAGATTCTGAAGAAGTTTGAAGCATACAGCAGGTAAAATATCATGAATATGGCAACAAAGATGAGCACAACAGTTCAAATAATGTAAATAGTGTGAATAATTGCAATACCTCATCTCAAACATATAGACAGATATCCTCTTTTTTTTTTTAATCATATCACCTCGAGTAAGGCGGTAACACTACTGATGTGCAGGGGGCTACATAAGAGTAAAATAAAATAGATAGCAGGAGAGTAAAAAGAAAGACAAGCCAGTTAAGGATGGGAATACAAGTGTGATGACAGTTGCAAAGGTGGAGAGAAAGGAAAAGATATACAGGGTGGTGTAGAAAGAACTAGAGTCAAGCGGTGAAGAGATGATTATAGAAATTGCATTTAAATTCCTGGTGGTTGTAACCGTCAAGAAAGCAAGAATATGGAAGCAAGTTCCACAGGCGGAAAGTGCAAGAAAAGAAGCTGCAGGAGTAGAATTGTCATCTGCATTTGGTTGATCTAACTGTGAATGGGTGAGACCCAGTTGCCAGTCTGGTTGCATGAGTAAACACCTGTTGCAGGGGCACCAATGACTTAAGTTCATTGGAGCAGAAGCTATGAAAGTATTTAGAGAACAGACAGAAGTAAAGTCACATCCCATCAATGGGGAAGTGGCTGGAGTTGAGCCAGCAAGTCAGTACCTATCACATTACTGATTCTCCTTTGGAGCCTGTCAAGAACACCTGGTAGTAAGTTTCACAGAGCAGTTTTGCTTCTCTTTGGTCTGATTGCTATACAAGGCTAGAGAGCTGAGTCTACTGGACCCAGAATGGTAGGGGGGTGCCAAATAGTTGGATTTATAACTTTCCCAAATGCATTTTAAATCACAGCAGGATGTTGGGTTAGAACTTGAACTCAGCTCACCAATTTGAATTTTCATGCTGATATCCGTTATGCCACCCACACTTCATTTAGAAGCACTAAACTTGTTTAAACGGATTCAATATATTTATAAACATTATATAATACGAGTTAAAGATTAAATGAGTCATTGCATGGGCTCTGACATTCTGTTTTCTTCAGATGAGAAAAGGGCTCATCAAAAAAAGAATTAAAAGATCCTAAGCACAAAGACGATACTAAAACATTTTACCTTGGAAGCTAGAGATTACATTTGCATTGTAAATTGCTAATTGTTACCCCTCAAATAGGATTTAGCCCTTGATCCCCATGTGAAGATACACTGAGCATAAAAGATTATTGATCATGCAACTGTACGAATTATGAGTTGAGTAACCCATTTTGCTTGTCAAACCCAATTAACTTGGTTTTGTTTTCAGGTTTCAAATTTGGAAAAGGATTATTGCAGGCAATTCTGACACTTTGGAAGAATCTTTCATAGTATTTCAATGCAAAAGTTTTCAGTGATAAATCTTTTTTCTTCAAAGTTTAAGTTTATTACTATGAGGTCTGCAATGACAAGGAGAGGATAAGATCAGTTCACGGAACTCTGAGGACACTTAATCATTGCAATAAAACAATTTAGTTCCTAAAAATTAAACAATACATGAAAATATACACAAATATACTACAAGGAATTCTACCGAAACTTTGGTCAGATGAGTAGAAAAATAAATTATATATATATATATATATATATATATATATATATATATATATATATATATATTGTTAAATATAAGAGACAATAAATGTCTATTATGTTTAAACATGAGCCGTTCTCAAACGTCGTATTTTGGCTTTAATTTCATTTGAAAATAAAGACAAAAATTCTCCAACATTTGGATAATCTTTTGTTTCTAAGCTTTCAGCTTACATGAGCCATCTTTAGAGAGGTCACCAAGATGGTAACACAATAACAGCCACCATCATCGACGATTTTATTTTGTGTTGACATAAAACTCTGCTAGGCAATGGCAATAGTTATCAAAAATAACAAACACAGTTTGCAAATTTGCAATGCGGTTCTATAACGTCACACCGCGTGATAGCGCAAAATGACAACAGAACCATGTATTCAAATGCAATGTAATGTGTTATTTGCTGCCTCGATACACTATATATATATATATATATATATATATATATATATATATATATATATATATTATTAAATATACAATAAATGTCTACAATATTTAAACATGAGCCGTTCCAAACGTCATATTTTGGCTTTAATTTCAGTTGATTTCTGATACTAATAAAAAGCCCAGTACATATATTGGTTTTCTTACAACCACGCTCTCCTGTAGACTTACATGTCACCTTTCTGATCAGAGTACAATTAAACAACATTTCTCAGAAAAACATAAACATGTAGGTAATATCAGACAGATTTTAGTCAACAATGCAATAATCCTTACTCACACACACAGTAAAAAGAACCTTCAGATATTGGAGGCCATGTACATTAAATCCAAACAACCCACACTTAATAAAATCACGTTTAAATCTGGTCATAACACATTACATTGCATTTGAATACATGGTTCTGTTGTCATTTCGTGCTATCACACGGTGTGACGTCATAGAACCGCATTGCAAATTTGTGAACTGCGTTTGTTATTTTTGGTAACTATTGCCATTACCTAGCAAAGTTTTATGTCAACATAAAATAAAATCATCGGTAATGGTGGATGTTATTGTGTTACTGTCTTAATAACCTCTCTGAAGATGGCTCATGTGAGCTGAAAGCTTAGAACCAAATTAATAAAGAATTATCCAAATGTTGGAGAATTTTTTCTTTATTTTCAACTGAAATTAAAACCAAAATATGATGTTTAGAACGGCTCATGATTAAACATAATAGACATTCATTGTCTCTTATATTTAACAGTATATGTTTAGAAAATTATTTGTTGCCTTGATACATTATATATATATATATATAATTCAATTGATTGATCTCTTTTCTATGACTTATCAACATTTTAAAGAAAATATTTTTAGATTAAAAGAATTGGGGGGAAGATAATAAAGATTTAGTGATAGAAGTCTTACTAATTAACCCTTAGCTAGGAGAAGAAGAGGTGGATTCATACCTTTCCCAAGTTTATTTCTGTGTAAATGAATATAAATGACATTGAGATCTCATCAATTTACAGTTGAACTGGCTAGATGTAACCATAAATTCTATGCTAACAGTTTCTTTTCTTGCACTTCTCACTTGTGGAACTCCCTTCTGGCTCCCTGCTTACCAGCCAACTTTAATCAGCAAAAATTTAAATGCAATGTCTATGGCTATCTACTGTCCTCCTGTTTACTCTGTCTTCTTCCTGCTCATTAGTAATGTTTCTGTTTCTAATTCATGCACACCCTGTAACCTCTTGTGTCTTAGTGTCTTTACTGTCTTACATCGAGTGATACTGAATAAAAAAATAGTAATGAACCCAAACAGAATCAGAACTTAGCTCTCTGATTAACAATTCTAAGTCATTATCTATTACAGCACCCACAGATCTAAGCTTACAGCACCTGATATGCCTAAGCAGTCACCTATCTAGATACTGACCAAACTCAACACTGCTTAACTTCAGTGATTGTATTGGAACTGATTATACATGTTAGAGATACTCAGTGACCTCAATATATTCAGGAAAGACATTAGAGTAGTCAAGAACCTATACTGGTAGCAAACCACCTGTACATGGACAGGAAATGAATTCAGCAGATCTACACAGAAAGAAAGGGGTGTAAGACAAGGATGTGTCTTCTCACTGGATCTATTCAACCTGTACAGTAAAACAATTCTGAGAGAGATAGAAGTTCTACCAGGATTCATCATTGGTGGCCATATTCTCAACAATATAAGATATGCAGATGACACATTGCTGATAGCAGACACAGTGAGAAAAATACAGGACCTCCTACAGAAGTTAGTAAGGGAAAGTGAGAAAAAAGGACTGAGCGTAAACTTCAGGAAAACTGAATGCATGATCATCAGCAAAAAGAGAACACCAAAATGCTAACTACAGGTCAGGGATTCAAAAATCAATTAGGTGCAGGAATTTAAATACCTGGAAAGTGACCTGACAGAGGATTGAAAGTGTAACAATGAGATTTCAAAGACACATTGGCATGGTCAAGGATGAATTACAAAAGCTAAGTATTGAGAGACAGGAAGGTTTTGTTGAAAACAACAAAAAAAGAGTACTAGACTGTTATGAGATATCTGTCCTCCTGTATGGCAGTGAATGCTGGACAATTTTCTCAAAGCTTAGTTGAAGACTTGAAGCAACAGAAATGTTGTTCTACAGAAGGATGGTGAGGATACCATGGAACAAACATGTAAGCAACCACAAAGCTTTGGAGAGGATGTGAACAAAAAGAAAATTTATACTTAACATCAGGAAGAGACAGCTAAAGTTTCTATCACTGGTGCCACCTAAGCACGAATTTACATGAGATACTAGATTAGCAACTAGGTCCCACCCTTTTACAGTTAAACAAATAAGATGTAACCGTAAATTCTACTCCAACAGCTTCTTTTCTCGCGCTTCCCACCTGTGGAACTCCCTTCCATAACTCTGCTTTCCCAACAGTTACAATCTCCAGGTGTTTAAATGTAGGGTCAATAGACACCTCCTATCACACTAACTCCCAATTATTCTCAGAACACTCTCATCTACCCAACCCTCATTCTCGGTATCCTTACCCGCCTATCACCCACCCTCTGACATTTCCTATATTTAATCATCCTTTCTCCACTCTATGTAGCCCCCTGCGCAGTAGTGGCAGTGACATGCCTTGCTCGGGGTGAAACACTTATAAAAAAAAAAAAAAAAAAAAAAAAAAACATGTAATGGAAAAAAAGGGTTTGAAGAACCTAATACTCACAGAGACAGGGAAAGAGAGACAGAGGAAAGCAGCAAAAGATATACCTGATGGGTTTGAGTAGGTGGGTGACAAAGCAGGGATTGGGAGAGATACCAAGAGGAAAAGTTTTGAGAGTGACAAGGGATAGGGGTAAGTGGAAGTCCATGAATGCCTACATCTTGAAGGGACGGTACATAAAAAAGAAGAATGGTGTAATCAGAGAAAAGTCTGAAAGAACACAGTGAAAAGATTGAAATGAAAAGGTTTTCATAGTATCTGAAATTCTTCTATGTGCCCTGTCCCTTCAAGACATAGGTGATCATGGCTTTCCACGTCTCCCTATACCCGGTGGTTCTTAGCACACCTTCTCCTGTTACACCATGCAACCCTCGTTCCATCATACACCTGATCAGGTCCTTCAGATATGTTATCCATTGCTTTTCCCTGTCCTATTTTCTGTTTATCTGGCCTGTTAGTATCAGGTTTTCCAAGCCTTCCTTCCTCATTGTACATCTCAGAAACTTCAGCTGTCTCTTCCTGATGCTCAGTATTAATTTCCTGTTCGTTCCCATCATTTCTAAGACCTCATCATTGCTCACATGCTCAATCCATGATATTCGCAGCATTCTTCTGTAGAACCACATTTCAGTTGCTTCAAGTTTTTCCTTCATCTTTGATGATATTTTCCAGCATTCACTGCCATATTGAAGAACTGACAACACATAGCAATCCTGTACTCTCTTCTTTGGATCTCTGTGTCACACTTTCCGTCTTCTGTTATAACACTTCCCAGGTATTTAAATTTTTGTACCTGCTTGATTCTAGTACCCCCGACCTGTATTTGGCATATTGGGCTGCCATTTTTACTGATGACCATGTATTTGGTTTTATTGCAGTTTATTTGTAGTCCTTTCTTATCACTCTCTTCAGTTACCTTCTGTAGGAGGTCTTGTAGTTCCCTTTCTGTGTCTGCTTTCAGCACTGTATCATCTGCATACCTTAGGTTGTTTTAAAATAAATAAATAAACAAGAAATTTTTTTTAATTTGAAAATCCTTAATGGTAATTTTCACTCTGATAGTTTATCACTTACTGGAAATTAAAAAACATCAAAGACCAATCAAAGAAATAGTTTCTGTCGCAAATCACACTCCACCCACGTCTATTGAACAGTTCACACTCCACCCACGTCTATTGAACAAGTGAAGAGGCTCATCCCTTGTTTCCTGTTTAGGATGTGGTTCCCGGCTTTCTTTTTTTCCTATCATTCTACTTCTTAAGTAGCCCCATGCGCATCAGTGATGTCACTGCCTTGCTTGGGGTGATATGATTAAAAAAAAAAAAAAAAAGAAAAATATTCTTAATCTGCTCATTGTTAAATAAAAAGAAGTTTTTAGATCAATGTAAAGTTTGAAAAAGAACTTAAATAAATACCTCTATCTGAACCACTTTTGGAAACCTACACTTATGAGAAGGACACTTAACAGAATATTGTACACAAAGAATTAGCTAGATTATCTAACCTAGGCTCTTGCTTAACTATCATGGCATTGAGAAACCTGGCATCAAAGGACATCACTTGAAGTTATACTGATAACAGTAAAAAGGAACTTTTTTCTGTTTGACCTTTATTGCACCTTTCCTCTTTTTATTAATTTGAAATCATCTCTACCTATACTGAAAGAGACATTAACAAATTTTATGGTATGTTGCATACAGTTAAACTTTTTGTTTTTTATAAACTGTAGCAACAGTTTTCTGTTTTTGCCATCCAACAAAACTATCAGAAAATCTAAACAAGATCAAAATTTGTTGATATTTACCAAACACACAAAAGCTTATTACACTTAAAACTCTCTTCCATTTAAAGCTAATTAATTTAATGCTTTGAATATTGTTGCCACATCTACTTGGTAATCCTGTTGTATATTTAGAGAATTGTAAGAAAATACAGAAGAATCTGCAATTTAATCAATCCAGACCTGGCATCTCATCTTCTATCACTTTCTGATTGTCATGACATAGCTTCTCTGTGCCTTTTCTATAATTATTTTCATGGTAATTTTTCTGATGAACTTTCTGCTATGATACCCAGATTTTATGAATTTAAGCGCAGTACTTGGGATGTGCGTTGTGGTGCAGTGGATATCGACTCGGAACGAGAAATCGGGAGCCAAGTTCAAATTCCAGTTGAATTCATTGCATTCACTTACACACAAATACCCATGGGAAGGGTACTAATCCATCTCTTCTTTCCAGTTATGGGTTAAATAACAGGACAGATTGGGTTCTATAGCCTTGGCTGGCAACCAATCTACCGCAGAAAGCAATGGCAACCTACTGTGGGATAATCATCTGCCCAGTCAGTCATGTCTCTTTCGTGACATGATCGCCCAAAGCGTGTATCACGTATGGCACTTAACTGACTTGGGAGCGAGGTCTGACTTTTACTAGATTTCAGCAATTTTACAGTTGAAGTGGCTAGATGTAACTATAATTTCTATGCTAACAGTACCTTTTATCACACTTCTCACTTATGAAACTCTTTTCTGGCTACATTCTTTCAAGTTTTGTCTTCAAAAATTTAAATGCAATGTAAATCACCATCTTCTGACTTCTTAACTTCTTTTCTTTTATTGTTCTCTCTTAAATAGTGTTTTCTTTTTTCTTTTTTTGTCATATTCTTTAACATTTAGTACCTCTTTGCATCCTATTTTACTGTCTTACTTGGAGTGAAAGAAAAAAGCTTGGTAACCATTTATTTTACATTGGAATAGTGGTTAGAATAACTCTTTGATTGGTTGAGTAAATTACAATTCCATGCCATGATGCTTTAGATAAACATGAAACGTATCTGTCATAGTTCTATGTTACTTTTGAGTAAGAAAATAAAATCTTTCAGAAAGTTATAAACACCAAAACTTTAGTTATTAGAGAAACATATATTGAGATATAATTTAATAATAAGAAAAAACACAAACTCATTTGACAGTACGTGACTATTTTTGAGAAGTGAGAAAATTGCATTAATAATTCTTGAGCTTTTTAAAGAAGATTATTCATGAGCAAATACAATGCAAATATTTTTTTAATTCGTGCTGAATCCACTCACCCTCAAATTCATGGATTTTGATAAAATCCATCAATTTTTTTCATCTTCATTCATTAACAAAAAAGCAATTAGAGAATGGCACTTGTGCAAATATATGCGCATAATATCAACATACCAAAAAAAATAGTTCATTTTCTCAAAAAGAAAAGCACTTAAAAATATAATTCAGAAAAGTATGGATTATGACAATGAATGCTAGACAATTTTCTCACTGATGATGAAGAGACTTGAAGCAACAGAAATGTAGTTCTACAGAAGGAGGCTGAGAATGTCATGTACCGAACATGGGAGCAAAAACGAAGTTTTAGAGAAAAGGAAAACAAAAAGGAAACATACTTAATATCAGAAAGGGATAGTTGAAATTTCAAGGGCACATAATGAGGAGAGAGGGCTTGGAAAATTTGGTACTCACAGGACATATGGAAGGCAATATGGACAGGAAAACAATACATAATCTATATAGTCAACTTATATAAATGAATGTCAGGACAGGATTTAGAAGAGATAACAAAAAGATAAAATTTATTAAGAACTACAAAAGAAAGGAAATTTTTGCGAGCTATAATTGCCAATATCCTGAAGGGACATGGCACATAGAAAAAAAGATGCTTTATAGTCTAATTTCTAATACCAATGTTGAATAGCATTTTGGTAAATGAAGATTTATTCAAATGAATTAAAGAAACATTTCAACCAAATGACACACAAGTACACATACATGTATATATATATATATATATATATATATATATATATATATATATATTTGTGTGTGTGTGTGTGGAGATAAAAATCAATAAGTCCAAAGACTAACATGTTAGCATTAGCCAATTTATGATCTGAAATTTTCATTGTATAATCTATATGATTAATATTCATATCTCAATTAAAAACACTTTGCAACCCCTATTTTCCATTAACATGAGGTGGCAAGATTATATTGAATCAATTGCTAGGTCGGCTGCTGGGAAAGTTTATTCACTGTATCATGCTAGACAATTTTCTCACCAGAATCTATCTTACATGCTTATAAGTCTACCATTCATCCATGCATTGAATATTAGTGCTACATCAGGTCTGGGGCTTCTGCTATGTATCTAGAAATTCTTGCTAAAATACAACACAGAGTGTGAAATATTATCAGCCTTGACATGGCATCTCATCTTCAGCCATTTTCCCACCACAGTAGCATAATTTACCTTCGTTGTTTCTATAAATAATTTCATGGCAATTGTTCTGATGAACTTTCCTTGATGACTTCATGAATTTAAGTGCAGTACTAGATTGATGTATGCGTGCTGTGGTGCAGTAGGTATCAGCTTGGAATGAGAAATCGGAGAGCTGAGTTCAAATTCCAGTTGAATTTGTTGCATTTACTTACACGCAAATACTCTTTGGAAAGGTGTTAATTTGTCTCTTCTTTCCAGCTATGGGTTAAATAGCAGAACAAATTGGGTTCTATAGCTTTGGTTGGCAACTGGTCTGCTGTAAAAATTAACTGCAACCTACTGTGGAAAAATCTTTTGCACAGTCTGTTGTGTTTCTTTCGAGATATGATCACCTATGGGTGTATCACATGTGGCACTTAACTGATTGACTAGATTGGTGATAATGTTTCGTCATCTTATAGTTAAAATAGCTAGATACAACTGTAAGTTTTATGCAGATAGTTCCTTCTCTTGCATTTTTGCCTGTGGAACTGTCTCATGTGTTAAATAATCTCTTATGTCTTCTTGCTTTCCAGTCAACTTTGATCTTCATAAATTAAAATGAGTTGACATTCCTTACTTTCTACCATCTTAATTCCTGTTCTTTTATTGCTCTCTCTCCTTTATAATGTTTCCCTTTTTCTCATTCTTTCACACTCAGTAACCCTTAAATGCAATGTCAATCATTATCTTCTGTCTTCTTAATTCCTGTTCTCTTAATATTCTCTCTGCTTAGTTATGTTTACTTTTTATCATATTTTCTTAAACTCAGTAACCACTTTACATCTCCGTGACTTTATTGCTTTACTTAGGATGAAATAATTCTTAAAAAGTGCATTGACAAAAGAGGAGACAAAGCCAAAAAATGATGGGTATAAAGCAAAATAAGTATCTTTCGTATCATAAGCATTTTTATACTAACAATCAATCAATGCAAAGCTTGAGAGTCAATCAAGTAGAAGTGTTACAGTCATGATGACAAAGACGAATGTGATGTATGATATGAATGAAAGAGGGGAGTAGTAGGAAGAGAAGATTATAAAAAGGAGAAAAGATGACACTTGACCTTTGACGTGAAGAGGTCAAGATTGAACTGTTCATGAATGCATCCATATTGGATTCTGTTCCACAAAGTAGCAGTTCTAGAGAGAAGGCTGTCAGATTGGAACTTAATTCTTCACACACACACACACACACACACACACACACACACACACACACACACACACAAGTTGAATATATGAATCAGAATCTGACAAGATAAATAGAATAAGCAAAGAACACGTAGGAAATAAGTGTCTTTAATCTAACCTGTTTCCCTTTAACAAGCTTCTTCAGAGATAGTGAAAAATGTTAGATTAAAGACACTTATTTGCTAGTTGTTCTTTACTTATTCTATATATATATATATATATATATATATATATATATATATATATTGTGTATCGAGGCAGCAAATAATTTTCTAAACATATGCTGTTAAATATAAGAGAAATGAATGTCTATTATGTTTAATCATGAGCCATTCTAAACGTCATATTTTGGCTTTAATTTCAATTGAAAATAAAGAAAAGAATTCTCCAACATTTGGATAATTTTTTATTAAGTTGGTTCTAAGCTTTCGGCTCACATGAGCCATCTTCAGAGAGTTTGCCGTTGCTTAGAAGAGTTTTATGTCAACACAAGATAAAATCATCGCTGATGGTCGATGTTATTGTGTTACCATCTTAATAACCTCTCTGATGATGGCTCATGTGAGCTGAAAGCTTAGAACCAACTTAATAAAAAATTATGCAAATGCTGGAGAATTTTTGTCTTTATTTTCAACTGAAATTAAAGCCAAAATACAACGTTGTTTTTTTTTTTCAGTCATTCTCTGATTCCATGTACCTATGGCTTAGGGGTTAGTGACACCAACTGACACCAAATCGATCAAGTTTCAATCCTGGCCAGAAGCAAGTGGATGTCTAGCAACACTGATACAGCAAAACAGGCTTGTATGTGAATGACGAATATATATATATATAGGTATATATACACACATACACAAAATTATGCCCAGGCTTGTGTCCTTAAGAGACCACAGGCTGCAGTCTGTTTCACAACATAGCTACAGTGATTAAAGAAGAAAGAAACAGAGCTATAGAAATAAGTTTAAATGACTACTGTTGGTTAGGTTTTGTAGCCTAATTTGTATGACATTCTCAACGTAAGCCCAAGCTCCCAACTATAATTTCAAATTACATCATACCAGAAAATTCTTTATTCCGAAGCAATACAAGTAACTTAACAAATGCAAAATATCCTGTTTAGAGTTGTGATAAAAAGTAAGAGAAATCATCTTCTCCTCCTCCTTCTACACATTCCTCTTCCTTCTTCCACTATGTAAAATGTTCCTTCAGGTTGTTCATAATCATGGCTTTCCAAAACTTTCTGTTCTTTGTAGCTTTTTTGTAAATTATGTCTTTTTGTTCTCTAAACCCTGTTCTTTCAACCATTTACATAAGCTATATTCGGTAGGTGATAGGGGGGGATGTGCTTTGTGATGTAATGGATATTGGATCAGAATGAGAAATCAGAGAGCAGAGTTTGAATTCCAGTTTGAATTTGTGGCATTCACTTACGAGCAAATACCCTTGGAAAAGGTATGAATCCATTTCTTCTCCCTCCAGCTATGGGGTGAAAAACAGGACAGATTGGGATCTCTAGGATTAGTTGGCAACCAGTCTAAAGCAGTAAGAAATGGCAACCTGTTGTGTTGTGGATATTGGCTCAGAACAAGAAATCGGGGAGACAAGTTCGAATTCCAGTTGAATTCATTGCATTCACTTAAACGCAAATACCCTTGGGAAAGGTATTAATCCATCTCTTCCTTCCAGTTATGGGTTAAATAACAGGACAGATTGGGTTCTATAGCCTTGGCTGGCAACCAGTCTACCGCAGAAAGCAATGGCAACCTACTGTGGGATAATCTTCTGCCCAGTCAGTCATGTCTCTTTCAAGACATGATCGCCCAAGCGTGTATCATGTATGGCACTTAACTGACTGACTAAAAATCTGTCATGTCAGTCAAGGATCTAAAGAGAAATAATTGCCCAAGCAGGTATCATGTACGACACTTAACTAACTGACATTAGGTAATTTATGCACTGCTTTCCTTTGTCCCACTTATCTTCAATGTCCTGTGAGTGCAAAATTTTCTAAGCCCTCTTTCCTCATTACATACCCTAGAAATTTCAACTGTCTCTTTTTGATATTAAGTATACGTGTTTTTTTTCATTTGCTTTATTGTAATTCACATGTTTACGCTTTGATTATTCTTAGTCACATTTCAGTTGCCTAAAGTTTCTTCCTTATTTGGGAGATGACTGTCCAGAATTTACCAACTAATTGAAAATTTAATGACAATCACTAAAGTATACACAAATTTTATGATAGATTTTACCAGAATAAGCATTAGCAAAATTTTTAAAACTAATTCAAAATTCCTTCTGTGATCTGAACATAGAAAGGATCAGTTGCTTTTTCCATGTTAGGGCATAAATACAGCGGATTCTATTAGATGATTAATTACAAGGTGTAGGTAATAATTGAGATAAGAATGGCAATTAGGGATGAAAAGCTGAAGATGAGGAAATGGCTGCTGGTTAAGGGAGGTAAAGATAGAGATGATGGCAGGGGTGAAAATGACTGGCAAGATTTAGAAAACATTAATAATGGACCATTTATGTTTTGTTCATTGGAACAGCGCAGGCTTTCAATTTTTTTTGTTTCCGCCATTAAAGTGTTGAATTGAAGATTAAAACTCACTTTCTTGTCAGAAATGCAAAAAGACCCTGGAAATGAAATATTTGTTCTTCATTGCCTTTTTTTTTTTATTGAAATATTTATGCTCTCTGAAAATAAAAATTAAATATTTTGAAGATCAAAAGAAAAGGAAAGATATTTTATATATTATATATAGGTGAATGATTTTATACAGATGCATGCAATATATATTTTGCATATGTATATGTAAAGTACAGACACACACACACACACACACATATATATATATATATATAGAGAGAGAGAGAGAGAGAGATGGATAGAGTCCAAATTAATTATTGTTATGATAAATAATAAATAATAAATATAATAAAATATATGTGCACAAATTTTGCATTCATTCATGCCTAGATTAATATATAAAAGCATTATTAAAAATATTAATTACATAATATATAACAGGAGGTAGAACAAATAGCAAAGTAAGAGTTAACAAATGTCAAAAAATAAAATGCTTATACTGCAATACATATACATCTGTTTTTTTTTCTCATATCTCCTACCAAGTGCCCATAGCTCAGAGGTAGAATCGCTGACCAACGGCAATTTGGTCGGGTTTCAATCCTGGGTAAAAAGCAATCGGCTGTCTAACCATAGTGATGAGCCTGGATACAGCGAAACAGATCTGTCTGCGGATGACTATTTATGCTATCACACCCTGATAGAGCACTCTGGAAGAATGGTAGACTTTGAAAAACAGTAGTTACTCTAGCATCTATGCATCGTTCATTCAGCAATGAATTAGAACACTCTCAGCTATTGGGAATGTATAATGATAATATACACGCTAAAAAGTTTGCCTCCTTCGACCGATCGGTCGGGTTTCAATCCTGTGTAAAAAGCAATCGGCTGTCTAACTGTACTGATGAGCTGTGATACAGCAAAACAGATCTGTCTGCAGATAACTATATATATATATATAGCATTGTGCAAAAGTATTAGGAGAAAAACTATTTTATCTTTTATGAGGCATGTTCACAAAAAATAATTTAATTAAAGTAATTTTTTTATTTTCTCAACAAATGCTTTAACAAGAAAAAATACGTGTTACAAAATAAGTTTAATATTTAGTATAATAGCATTTTGCTTTGATCACAGCTTTCATTCAGTCAGGCATTGACATCACAAGCTTCTTCAATGTATCTAATTGTATCTCCTGCCAAGCAGTTAGTATTTGTTCCCAAAGTGTGTCTTACAAAGTAACATTAGATTTAACAGTTTTTTTATCCAAAATATCCGATAGATGTTCAATAGGATTGAGATCAAGGCTTTCCAAAGCCTTCCTTCCTCTTTCTTTTTAGTTAAATAATTCTTACAAAGGTTTGGCTTTTCACCCTGTTTTTGAATTTCAGTGAGGTTTTTAGGAAAATTACCCCTGTCCTAATACTTTTGTACACTAACGGTAGTGTGCAAAAGTGTTAGGACAGGGGTGATTTTAAACTTTATTTTGATGCCTCATAAAAGATAAAATTGTTCTTGTCTTAATACTTTTGCATAATTCTGTACATATATATATATGTGACAGCCCTGACAGACCAGAAACAAAACATAAATGCAGTCTCTGCAACAGCCACTGTCACTCCTGCATTGGCTTCCACAGTCAAAGACACCAATGCTTCAGCCAAGCAGACAACTAGGATGCTATCCATGGTCAACCCTAGATGATGAAAACCTACTAAGAAAATATATATGTACACACATACAGAAGATGGCCAGAATAATGAAAACACCTTGAAATTTTATGAGCTTGGAGAAGGAAAGTGTCAATAAAAGTATATATATATGGGACGTGGACAAAGCAATGGAAATACCCTCAAATTTCAAGTAAATTTATTTCAGTATGGAACAGAACCAACTTTAGCAGTAAGTACAGCTTGAATTCTGGATGGAATAGAATCATACAAAATTGTATTTTTTTCTGGAAGAATTTTTGTCCATTTTTCAGCTAAAACAGTCTTCAATTTTTTCATTAATGATGCTGGAGGATATCAACTCCTCACTTGTTTTTTTAAAATGAACCATAAATGTTCAATGATGTTGAAATCTAGGGACTGTGGTGACCATGTAAGATGTTCTACTTCACTAGAATGTTCCTCGTGCTATTCAGCTACAACTTTAGCAGTATGAATGGGTGTATTGTCAAACCTGTAAAATGACATTTTCCTCAGAAACAGTTCCTGGACTAGAGAATGAAGTTGATCATTAAATTCTTAAATAGTTCTAAGAACTGATTTTAATAAACTTTTTAAAATAATATCTGTAAAAAAACAATTTTAGCAAAAGAATGAAATACTACTATTATTAAATCAACATAAAAATAGACAAGCATCTGATAGTTTAATAAAATTTTTAAAATTATGCTATTATGTTATTAGGTTTTTTCATTATTTTGTCGACACCCCTATATATACATATATATATATATATATATATTACAAAAAAGTGAAAGAACACAGATTAAAACTCATTAATATTTATTTTACTAAGATAAATGACCCACACAATACTTAATTAGTTTTCTTAACTACAATATACTTTAATATACCATAATTATTTAATCATAATTATAACATCAATATTCCAGCCCCTTTACTCATGAAGTAGTTTAAAAAAATCCAACTTGCTGTTAAAAATTATTTACCTATTTAAGTATTGTGTGGTCCCACTATGTACCTTACTCAGACAAAATAATTTTCTTTAAAATTTAATTAATTACAATGTTTCATTTATAACTTCAACATAATTAAAAAAAATGAAAATTATTTTACTAAAATAAATGACCCACACAATACTTAATTGTTATTCTTAATACAATATAAGTAAGTGTACCATAATTATTTAATCCTAATTCTGACTTAAACATTCCAGCCCCTTTACTCATAGATAGTAGTAAAAAAATCTATTGTTCAATCATAAAAAAAACTAAAATCCCACCTTCTGTTAAAAATTTATTGTCTACCTATTTAAAAAATCTAAGGTCCCACTATGTATCTTATCCAGACAAAATTAAAAAGTGACATGTCTAGATCCAAGCCATTCTGCCCCCTTTCATAATCCAAATATTAAATCTCCATGGTTACATAAGTCTCATTTTTGATTGAACAATATTGACACACCTAAAACATTTTCTCCAATTACCTCTCCTAATTTTCTAAATAACCATGAATTCATCTTATATTTTAAAAATCATTTTAACCATTTATTTTAATATATCACCTGAAGAAGAACAGTATTGTTCTGAAACATAAAAAATTTTGCATAGTGATATTATACTTTTATAAACCATCGTAATAACAAAATTACAATATATATATATATCCTTTTCAACATTTGTTAAATTTTCTTTTCTGATTGTTCGATATAATAGTAATTATTAAACAGTTATTAGAGTTAAATTAGATCAGTAAATAGTTCTATTAAACAGTGCTCAATACACATTCAAAGAAAAATATATAAATTATAAAAATTTAACATGCAGAGATTTTAGATATTAAGATTAGAAAGATCAATTAATCACGCTACTATTGTTTGAAACGAAGATGTTGAAACCATGGTAGCATAAAAGGGTGATCTCCCTAATTTTGATATATAAGTAGTTAGTTTTTGGTCATAATTAGATTAGACCAGTACACAGTTGTATTAAAAAGTGTTCAATACAATTATATTGTAGAACTTTTGAATATTTTTTCATTTGAAAATGAGTTATTTCAACCCTTCAGTATCTTCAGGCAATTTATAATAACTGATTTCTCTGTTTTTCAAATGCACAAACATGTGACTGAAATTTTCAAACAGCCAAAAATTTTCAGCATTAGGAAGGAGTTATTCAAGAATCTTACAACACTTTCATCCATGTTTGTAGGATCCTAATATGCAATTATAGGTATGATTACATCTGGACATAAATTCTAATCTGATCCAAATTCATTTTCAAATGAAAAATAATATATATCAGGCATGTCAAAATCAAAGTCCCCTCAGGATCACAGGAGTCGATTTGATTTGTCATGAGGGCCGCAAAAGTTGAACACGTTTAATAAAAATTTTTGCGATTTTTTTTTCAGTTTAGAAAAATACAGGCAAATTCAAGTAATAGCGTACATGTAGTTCAACAAAAGAATATAATGAAAATTTTGACGATCTTCATCTATTTCAATACAACAGCAAAAAATGCATTATACATAAATTCAAAACTGACATTCATCAACAAGAATTCAAAGACTTTCACTGTTTTGCCCCAAAGCTTGACATCTCTTTTTGTTGACGATTTCTTGTATGTGTGGTTGAAATTTCTGTGTAGTGCTGAGGTTGATGAGGGATGATAAATGTTGATCAGTCAGTCTTGTTCTTTGAGATGTCTTTGTTGATTCCATGAAAGAAAATAACTGTTCACAGAAATATGTGGAGCCAAACATTGCCATGATCCTAGTGGTAAACTTTCTAAAGTTTCTAAACCTTTCCGGAAGGTTTGAAAAGAAATAAGGTGTTCCCACTTCCAAATATTTTGATCTGAGGGAGGAATCCGACTGAATTTCTAATCGTTCCATTTGCAGGTTTTCTTCAGCTTCAGCAACATCAAAACTAAATGGTCCTGAAAATAATGCCGTCTGGCGTTCATATGATGCGAAATCACTAAATCTTTTCTCAAACTCTTTCGATAATGATTCCAGGTGAGTGTCATACTTGGCAAAACTCAATGCAGACTTCGTATCAACAGTTTTGCAGCTCTTTGCATGTCGCAAAATGGACCAAATTTTCACTAGAGACTTAAGACTTCCATCATTTCAATTTAAAAAAGAAACATCATTATCACTATTATCTTGTTGAGCCATTTCTTTGAAATTGAAAAATCATCAAACGATATTGATACATTTTCAACTGCATCACTCTCTTAGCATCTAAAAAAATAGAAATCTATGTCAAAGCTTTGATTTCTGTTCATTGATATGCATACAGGTATAAGTTTGCCAATGAGTTGTGGGAGAAAGGAAGATCATTTGTGCAGGCTGCAAGCATGTCTACAATGGGCCACATGCATCTTGTGGGCCAGATGTTTGACATGGCTGATATATATATATATATATATATGGCGCACAAAACATTTGAACAGCTTCCATATAATTCACATCCATAAAAGAAGAAATTATAAGATAAAAAATTAAATAAAAACTTAACCGCAGTACCTTGTCAGTCATTTGTATAAAAGAGGGATTTCTGCCCTGATATACAATTATATATATATTACATAAACAAAAAAATAAATTTCAAATATAGACAGATAGTATATGTGCATATAATTGGAGTAGATAAACTAAACTATTGCCTGGTTCACACTCCACCCACGTCTATTGAAGAGGTGAAGAGGCTCATCCCTTGTTCCCTGTTTAGGACGTGGTTTCCAGCTTTCTCTTTTCCAATCTTTTCACACTTATGTAGCCCCCTGCACATTAGTGGTATTACCGCCTTCCTCAGGGTGATATGATTAAAACAAAACAAAAAAAAATATATATATATATATATATATATATATATACACACACACACACACACACACACACACACTAGCCAGATAGTGGCTGGTTGGACCAGCAGATGGTAGATTGAATAAAAAGTGCTTAATGCAAATTACTTTAAATATGATTGTTAGTGGATACTTTTGTCTGAATAAACAGTTTGTATTTTCTGTATTTTACTTATTGTCCTGGTTCCCTGAAAAAATTTAATAAAGACAATGTATTCACCAGTGGGGTTTGAAATTGTGGCCCTCCTTTGTAAGAGAAACTGCCATCTGATCTTGTGTGCTTTAGACTGCGTGACAACAGAGAGTGTCACAGCTGAGCAAAGCTCTATTTATCCTATAAAAGAATGCACTCTTCCTCATTCAGATTTTCTCAAGAGTCTATATCTGCTCAGTTTCATGGCTAAAATATAGACAAAGCAATTTCTAAAGAATTAATAGATATATTTTTAATCTGACATTTTTTATTACTTCAGTCATTATTTCTAGTGGATACATTTGTTAAAATAGACTCCCTATTTTTATGTTAACCATTGTATTTTCAATAATTTTAAACATGTATTTCATCAATTGGTCTTCATAGTCAAGAAAAAAATACATATTTAAAATTTCATGTAAAGTATATCTGTAAGAGAACAATATGAATAAATTTTCCTTTTCTTTTTATATATACACTAGCAGTATAGCCCAGCATTGCTCGGGTGTAATGAAAGCTTTAAAACTAATCCATGATCTTGGAGCTCGGACTCTTTGGACATTGGCACGAAAGACTAAAAAGCAATAGCTGTTTCCAGTTAAAGTGAAACTGTAGACTGAAAGAAAAATGAATGGATGTAAGTCAAATTTTGAAGTTTAGTGAGAATCGGATAAAAATATTTATAAAGGACTTACAGACATAAACAGACACACACAAAAACATCTTGCCTTTTATATATATATATATTATTGATTTTCTGCACTATTGTAAGAACTGCAACCTTGAAACTTCTGAATATTGTTTCTTATGTCTTTGTCTATGATTGTATCAAATTTGATTACAATCGGACCACTGCTTCTCTAACCCAATTTTTTTATTATCAACTTTCAATATTTATTAGGGGTACCTCAACACAAAACCTAGCTAAGAACACTCGCAGATGCTTATAGTACAACTGTGTAAATTTTCAAGAAAATGGGTTCAGCCGTTTTGGAGTCTATAGGTAACAGACACACAAAGACACACAGACAAAGTTCCATTTATAAATAAGTTTAGATATGTGAAAGAATATGTACATCAAAATGCACTGTTCAAGCATTTACTTTTATAAAGAGTGCTCAAAAAATATTAAAGATATCTCCTGGGCAGAAACAGTATTGTTCTGAAACATGAAAAGTTTTTGTGTAGTGATATAATACTTTTATAAACCATTGCAATAACAAAATTACAATATATATATAAAAAACAGAAAATGAATACTGTAAACTTTCTGGTCACTAACTTAAAAAACTCCATCAAATCTAAACTAGCGATGATCAATAGAGTGTATGAATTTCAGTACCTAGTACAAGACTGTGTTTCTTGTCACAAATCAATTACCTATATTGGACACACTACCACCACATTGAGAGGATGCCTTACATGTCACTTATCAAACCAAAGCACCATTAAAAATATTTAATAATGCATAATTTATAAGACCCCTTAAGGAAAATTCTGATCAAAAACACAAGAATTTTATATAAATCACAATATCAAAGCATCTCAATATTAAAAAAGAACTATATATCAAACATTTCTCTCTGTCTGTCAACCTTACATTATTTAATAGTAGAAATGGAGTATTGAAAGTATTTTTTTAAATAGAAAAATGCTCACACAATTTCCAGTTATGTGCAACATGTGTTCTTGGAATGATCACTCATTTTTCAAAATAAAACAAAATAAATTAATATGTAACAGTTAAAACCTGAGGAAAAATAACAGCAGAGACATAAACAGCCTTGAAAAGTCATTGAAAGCAGTTGGGATAATAAAAAAAGTTATAGACAATTTTTATATTCATTTACTCCAACAAAATGGAAAAATGTTAGGATGTCAGAAAAACTTAATAAAACCAACATTTAAATCTTCTGTGTTGGTTGTATTCAATTAAAGATGTTTGAAAAACAACCAGTTGCTGCCCAAGTGTATATATATATTGTGTGTATTTTGGCAGCATTTTTTCATTAATACAGGTTTCATTGAATAATATAGACAAGTTCTGTCTATTTATTTTGTGTAAGATCCGTTCGTATGATCTGATTAGCTTGATAGTGTTGTCATGGAAAGACAACAAGAAATCGCAATAATTGTTGATTTTTTTATCATTTTTAAAAAAATGGACCTGTCTAATTTTCTCTGTATAACTCCACTCTGTTAATGATAATTTAAATGTTTTATGTTCACTGAACATTAAATGTTCATCCTTTGATAATGGCTTATGTAAGCTGAAAGCTCAGACCTGATAAAAAAATCAACAATTATTGCGATTTCTTGTCGTCTTTCCATGACAACAATATCAAGCTAATCAGATCATACGAACGGATCTTACACAAAATAAATAGACAGAACAACTTGTCTATATTATTCAATGAAACCTGTATTAATATATATATATATATATATATATATATATATATATATATATATATATATATAAAGTATTTTGGTAATAATCCCTCTTTTTTCATTAAAAACAACTGACAAGCTTTTTATTTAATTTTTCTTATTTCCTTTGCTGAACATGAAGTGTGTAATATGTTCAAATCTTCTATATATCCAAGCCCTTTCAGCTATTCTGTTAACCATTATCAAGGATGTATTTTTATTTTTAAGTGTATATGTAAATTATCTAGTTATGGAATGTTTTTTCAAAACATAGCATATTGTGAGTGCATTCATAGCTGATGTTATCTTAGAAAGAAACAGTCTAATTTTGTGATCTATGAAGTGTTAGCATGTATATATCAGTGGACATTGAAGTTCATTTCATGCTAAAATGCAATCCACTTCTATATTTAAATACACTCTATCCCTCATGAATAGCAATGTAACTCATAAATATAGCAGATCTTAAATTTATATTTTATCACTCATATATATATATATATATATATGTATGTATGTATATAATTGTTTAAATACTT
>JBBBDQ010001964.1:932500-975000 GCA_037127315.1 Ascarosepion bandense
GATAGATAGAAAGTGAATGAGATAGATCCAGAGAAAGATATGAAATGAATGAGAGAGATAGATAAAAATTAAATGAGAGAATTAAATAGTTATTAAGTAAATGAGATAAATATGAACTTAATTATATAGATAGTTTTAAAGTTAATGAAATAGATAAATATAAACTGAATGAGAGAGATATATAGATAGATAAAAAGTGAATGAGATAAAGAGATAGATATGAAATGAATGAGAGAGATAGGTATAAGTTAAATGAGAAAAATAGATAAATAGATATGAAGTGAATGATTAATTATATAGATAGTTTTAAAGTTAATGAGATAGAAAGAAACAATATTTATTTATAGATTTAAGTTAGGCATTCGCAATATAATAATGAATGTTTGTGTGTTTTATTTTATTTCAATAACTAAGTACCTAGAAAACTGAATTAAAAGTTTTGTATTTAATGCAAAAATTAATCAGCTAACAACAAAGAATAAAAACCATCAATGGAAATCAAAATTAACTTTTTCCATCAAAAACTTCTTCGCAACCATATTATTTAAAATTAGAAAAATGAAAAGGCAAATACAAATGAAAGAAAAACAAGTTTTTAAGCCTTTTAACTATGAAAATAATTAAAACTTTGTAATCCATTGTTGTGTTTGAGGGAAGCAAGAATTAAATCCCTGCTTCTATGTCCACAAATAATAGTGTTAAATCTTTTGGTTTAATCATAAAAAAGTACTTAACTATACGGAAATGTTTGTTATTGCATCTATTTCCTTTCCTTTAGAGTATCATGTATAATTAGCTTCTTTCAGGTAAATTCTAATACGCTACTGATATTCTAGTAACTGTTGATCTGATATCTCGTGTGGTTAGATTAGTTGATTTTATGACATGTTATTTAATACTGAATTTTGCATTGGGCACTCAGTGAGGATTGAACTTCTCTACTCAAAAGAAATAGTCAATCAAACTAACCTCACCCACCTTTTAGTTCAAACACAAAGTATATATCTTGTCTCACTTTTGTGAACTTGTTTATATTCTAGTAAATTCTAAAAGTGAAAAAAAACCAATAATGGTTATCAGCGCGAAAGACAAAATTGGCAAATTAAGATTAAGATCAAGATCAAACCCAGTCCACTGAGTCTGCTTTCTACTACTGCCCTTGAAAAAGGCATGAATGCATTTCTTCCTCGCCCTAACTATGGGTTAAATCGCAGGGTAGTCTCAGATTGCTTGCCTTAAGTGTTAGCTGATCTTGATGAACAGCTGACCTTCTAAAGACAGTAATGAGAAACCACTCCACCATCTTTCAGAAGTTATGGCAATTCCCATAAATTAAAAGAAGATTGTCTCTGTCTTAAAGAAAAAAAAAGCTGTGAATTCCAAAATGTGAAGGTATTGGAAAACCACTACAATATCTTTCCAAAGAAGTCATTACAATTAATAGATAAAGGAATTTGTGGAAGTCAATGATTTTCTATATCTTGAAGAAAAGGAAAACTCTGAATTCAAATCTGTAGAGAAGGTAATAAGAAACCACTTTACTCTCTTTATGAAGGTGTCATGGGAATTCATATATAAAGGAAAAGGAATTTGTGGAGAGCCATAATCACCTATGAACTAAAAAAACGAAAATTCTTGAAAATTTACACAGTTGTACTATATGCGTCTGCGAATGTTCTTAGCTAGGTTTTGTGTCGAGGTACCCCCGATAAATATCGAAAATCAATAATCGAAAGAGAGTCAAGGAAAGTAATGCATAGCATACTAAATGGGCTTGAGCAAGTGGATGGCAGGGTTAGGGTTAGGTGGAGTAATAGGAAAAAGCATGCTATGAGCCACTAGGGATAGGAAGATGTGGAAGGCTATGGTCCCCTACGTCCAGAAGGAACACAGCACATAGAAGAAGAAAAAGTTTTTCAAAAATGTTTGCTTGAATAATACTGACAAGTTCTGTCTATTTTACTGAATTTTTCAAATTTCCAATTATGTTATTTTATGTTATTAGTAAATTATTTGTCAAAGTTTATTTATTTTTATTTTATTTCAGAATATTTTCAAATGTTACTACATTCATTTCAAAGATTGTTCTGTGTATATTTGCACAACTTAATTCTAGCATACACACATAATGGAATGAATTATATATTCTAGTCATCCGCAGACAGATCTGTTTCGCTGTATCACAGCTCATCAGTACGGTTAGACTCTGATTGCTTTTTAACCCAGGATTGAAACTCGACTGAATTGGCGTCAGTTGACGATTCTACCTCTGAGCTATGGGCACTCGGTAGAAGAAGGCAGACTTTTTAGCACATATATTATCATTATACTTGCCCAATAGCCAGAGTGCTCTAATTCATTATTGAATGAGCGATGTGTACATGCCAGAGTAGCTACTGTTTTTCAAAGTTTCCCATTCTTCCAGAGTACTCAATCAGGGTGTGAGAGCGTCAATATATATAAACATATATATATATTTTCATTTTTTTCACTGCAAGCAATGTGATAAGAGTCAGTAAGATGCAAGGGGTCACTGAATATGAAAGAAGCAAAAAAAAAAAACAATAAAAGAACAGGATTCAAGGAATTAGAAGATGAAAACTGATGTATTGCATTTAAATTTTTGAAGATTGTAGTCAACAGGAAAGTAAAAAGCCAGCAGAAGCATCCACAGGTAAGAAGTGTAAGAGAAGAGACCATTTCAGTAGACCTTACACTTAAACTTAGCAATTTCAACAGTAAAATGATGAGACTTAACTGCCAATATGGTACCATGCTTCATGGAAAATATTTGTAAAAAAGGCCAGAGAAGATAGATTATCGTAGCCTTTATAGATTCTGGAGATAAAAATTGTCTAGCAAAATTCAGCAAACCAATTTTCTTAACAGCTGGCCTAGCAATGATTTCAATATAATCTTTACACTTCATGTCAGTTGAGAACACTAGCCAAAGAAGTTGCAACAAGTCACTCTCCTGGAGGTTAGCATCAGTCATAATGATAGAAGGCAGAAAGGGGCCTCTGAGATGATTAGAAGAGATAAGTTTAGTTTTGGGGGTGTTAAAATTAACAAGCCATCATTTTGTCCCAATTAACAACAGACCAAAGATTGTTTTTGAGATCAGCCACTAATTTGACCTCATCAGACTTACTATTAAGACAGGAATAAATGGTTGTCATCAGCATAAATACCAGATTGAGAGCTGATGTCATTGGGAAGATCATAAATATAAAATAAAAATAAAGCAGGACCAAGGATGGAGAACATCTGCATGAGTACGAAGAGATATAGAAGAGGATAACTCTCAATCCATGATTTGACAGGGAAGACTGGATCAGTTCTAAAATTTGATCATGGTCACTGTAACTTTTCAAATTTTGAAAAGGACCTGTATATCAAACCCTATTAAAAGCTCTCAAGATGTCAAATGCAACAGCCAAAACTTCACCATTTTCCTGTAGAGCTTGATAGACTTTTTCCATGATTGTTGCCTTGAGGATAGCCTAGATGTGGACTCAAATATAATTTCCAGATCTGCTGTTTCTCACCCATATCTACGGTGGAGTCTTTGGTATTGTGAAGCTCTTTGTTGGGCCCTTTCACACTTTCAAATAGTATCTCAGTTTTAGTAGTCTAGGGTCAAAACCTGATACTGACAAGCCAGATAGAAGACAGAGGAAGGAAGTGGATAACATATTTGAAGGGCCTGATCAGGTGGATGACGGAACAGGGTTTGTGAGGTGTAACAAGAGAAAACACACTAAAAGCCACCAGGGATAGGGAGATGTGGAAAGCCACGATTGCCTACATCCTAAAAGGACAGGGCACATAGAAGAAGAAGAAGAAGAAGAAGAAGAAGAAGAAGAAGAAAAAGAAGGGTAATGAGAACTGGTAAGCCATGTGTTAAAAGTGACATGGTTATAAAACATTTTTGGACAGCTACACTTAAGTCACATGTGTAACACAGAAAATTTCAGAATTCTACGGAAACACCCTGGTCTGCCCTGGGCACCTAGACATGACCTAATGGCTTATCCAACTAAAACAAATATGACTGGGTAGTTTGTTCCTCACTGTGTGCTCCATATTTTTGACTTTGTGCTACATCAAAGCTACATCTTAGAAAATCACTTTAGTTGTCGTGCTAGAACAAATATGACTGGGTAGTGAGTTTGTTCCTCACTGTGCTTTATATTTTTGGCTTTGTGCTACATCAAAGCTACATCTTAGAAAATCATTTTAGCTTGTTGCTCTAGAACAAATATGACTGGGTAGTGAGTTTGTTCCTCACTGTGTGCTTTATATTTTTGGCTTTGTGCTACATCAAAGCTACATCTTAGAAAAACATTTTAACTGTCGCACTAGAACAAATATGACAGGGTAGTGCGTTTGATCCTCACTGGGTGCCCAATAATTTTGGCTTTGTGCCACATTTAAGCAATGCTTAGAAAAAAAAATCACCATAGCTTTTGTAATTAGTTCTTTTTTCACATTTAATTACAGTGATCATTAAACACAATGAAGCCTTTTTCTCACATTTCTCCCCAATCGTATGCCATAGAATTCTGTTCTTTTACTGCAGTCAAGTCTCCTTCAGGCTCCTGTCATTACCACCCCATCTTGTCACTCTGAATGTACAGAAGTAGCAACACCTATTCATTTGCTTTCTTAATATTTTAATGAGACAGAATTCTCTTTGTTAGCTTTTTAGTAAAAACGAATGTAAACTGACTGCTCTTGTGTGAATTCAACATCTTTTTCAATTCAATCAGAGAAATATCTTCATAAATCTACTTGTACATAGTTGAATTATTTTCTCCCCTAAACTATTTTAATGTCACTATGTGCACAAAGGAAAGTGGGGCAAAAACAAAAATAAAACATTACTCCAGTAAATTTAAAATTTCAAAAAGAAAATTATTTCCTGGGATGGAAAATTGGTTTCCTCTTGAAGATGGATAGAAAATATTTTGACTAAAACTGATTAATACAAAAAATCTTTTTTAAGTGACAATGGGAACTGGCTGATAG
Source organism: Ascarosepion bandense (assembly GCA_037127315.1). Taxonomy (NCBI): domain Eukaryota; kingdom Metazoa; phylum Mollusca; class Cephalopoda; order Sepiida; family Sepiidae; genus Ascarosepion; species Ascarosepion bandense. Next base: position 937,532 of record JBBBDQ010001964.1, read on the forward strand.
CTGATAGCTACTTATAAGTAACTCTTTAATCTTGGAGAACATGTCCTGCAAATAACTGAAAAAACAGAAGATAGAAAAATGAAAGTAAGGAAATACCACGAGAGCCGGGAGAGGAAGGTTCTGTAAGACATGTCTCTTGAGCTTGATGTTGGGAAAAATCATTCAGCTATATGTTTAACGATGATTGATTCTCAGCCTGAATGAGTTAAAAATTTTGCACATTAATTCAACAGTAATGTTCAAGAGAACTTTTTCTTTTCCCGGAGCAGATAAAAAGACAGCTATCCTGGCTATCTCTTTTACCCAAGGTTAGCCCAGACTTTATAATTTCGATTCATTTCAAGACACCTTGTGCAAAGATTTAACAGTCAACATTTTCTTAAAGATTGAGAAGAATGTATTTTGATTTTATTTCTTTTCAATGATTTTAAAGTAGTTTTGTGGGTATAAACTAAATGCAGGAATATGAAATGTAAAAAAAATATATGTCGGCATAAATTCAAATGAAATAAAAGAAAGCAGAATAGATTGCAAAGGAAATAAGTTAGAGTGACATAGTCAAGATATTAAAATTAAAAACTGTAAGCCTCAGGGTTGAATGATCAAAATAAAAAAAAAGGAAACTGAGGGTGGAGTTTCATGTAAAGCCATTAAAACCCTTATCATGCCACCGGCTTATTCGAGAAGCAAAGGTACAGATCCTGTTCTCAGTTACAAAAAAAAAAAAAAGAGTCAAATGCAATACAAAAAAAACTTACTGAGAAAAATGTAATTAAAAAATCCAATGCACAAATACTATACCATTTTTAAAGTGTCTACTTTTCAAACTGAAAAACAGACACTTTAAAAAAGAATTGTTTGGTAGTCCATTATAAACTCTTTAGGTTTTGAAGATTTTAGGTGACAAAAATTGTTTTATTGATAAAAGAAAATAATTAAAATGAGAAAAAAATTTTTAAAAGTCAGATGAAATGTTTGCCAAAGGGTCGTATCAATTTTTCATTAGCCATTTGCATAATTAAGAATCATCTTACTTATCAAGACAGTGTTCAGTTTGGAGCATTACAGGCAAAATCCTATTTCTTCTCAAATTTCATGGATAATGATGATAAATATTTAGAGGGATGGGATCAGTTACTGCTAATTAATTTAGATTTTAATTACATAAGCCTTAATTACAAAGGCATCATTTGTTTCAATGCCACACAACCACCAATATAGTTTTGGTTGAAAAAAAAAAAATTATTACAAATGTACAAATCATAAGAAAAGTTTGAAAAAAATAAAAAAGATAGAGAGAAAAAAAGAAAAAGTGATTATATGTGAAATATCTGAAAAATATAAAACTAATAATATCTTCATATGTTTGAAATAGTTCATCCAAAATGGGTGCTGGGATCTATTGAAATGACGTTCGCAGTTAAATTAATTTACAAAATTTTTTAATTACATTTTCAAATTTGTTAATTAAATAGATAATTTTATGCATGCAAATATGCTAATCAGTTGCATCATGCTGTGCTTCTCTTCATGAATGTTAATAAAGATCAGACGTACAGAACACGTGCATTTTCTTTTTCATTTGTCACTTTTCTCAAATGCAGTACAGAGAATAAGTCTGATAAGAATCGAGCAACACTCTTCTTTTATTTTAATCATATCACCCCAAAAAAGACAATAAAGTCACTAAGATACAAGGGGGTGACTGAGTGTTAGAGAATATGGGAAAAAAATCATGAGTAAGGAGAGAGAACATCAAAAAAACAAGAATTAAGCAAGCAGTAAATAACAATTGACATTGCATTTAAATTTTTAGAGATCAAAGGTGACTGTGAAGCAAGAAGCTGGAAGTGAGTTCCACAAGTGAGAAGTGCAAGAGACAAAACTGTTAGCATAGAATTTACATTTACATCTAGACGTTTCAACTGTAAAATGATTAGACATGGCCACCAGTCTAGTACTGTGCTTAAATTCTTAAAATCTAGGTACTATTGATGAAAGTTCATCAGAATAATTACCATGAAAGTGTTTATAGAAAAGACACAAGGAAGCTACATTAGAGCAGGAATAAAGTGACCAAAGCCGGTATACTAGGTCAAGAACATTGTGGATCTTTTTAAGATTTTATCAAAAATCTCTAAAAGAAGAACCAGACCATATCTTCTTTATTCTATCATATACTAGCAGTATAGCCCGGTGTTGCTTGGATGTAATGAAAGCTTTAAAACTAATCCATAATCCTGGAGCTCAGACTCTTTGGATGTTGGCACAAAAAACTAAAAATAGTTGTTTCCAGTTAAAACGAAACCATAGACTGAAAGAAAAATGAAAGGATGTAAGTCAAATTTTGATTTCCTGGTATCAATATCAAATAAGGTTTTTGTCGTAAACTGAATTTTGAAGGCTAAATAAGTCCTCTGAGTAAATGGTATCATGGCTGAGACTAAGAACTACAATTATACCTACTTAGAACCAAACCCAAAGCAAAAACTAAAATAAAAGGGCTGAAAAAATAGAGACATACAGGCAGATAAACAGACACACACACAAACATCTTGCCTTTTATATATATTTTATCAATTTTTTGCACTATTGTAAGAACTGCAACCTTGAAACTTCTGAATATCATTTCTTATGTCTTTGTCTATGAGTGTATCAAATTTGATTAAAATCAGACTACTACTTCTATAACCAGATTTTTTTGATTATCGATTTTCGATATTTATTGGGGGTACCTTGGCACAAAACCTAGCTAAGAACACTTGCAGACACTTATCGTACAACTGTGTAAATTTTCAAGAAAATTGGTTCAGTCATTTTGGAGTCTATAGGTAACAGATACACACACACACACAGACAAAGCTTCATTTATAAATAAGTTTAGATAAATATATTTTTTCAACTAAACATAGATTGCATAGTAAAGATTACTGGGGGTGCAGGTCAAACCTATTAGTTTCCAACTCACTATTGGTTTGAGTACCTCCTCTTTTATTTCCCAAAATCTTCAGGAAAGGTGAAGTTTGTTATTTTAGACTGGGGTTGGAAAAGAAGTTTTTATGGGAGTAGTAACACTGTATAAATTTTTCCACCAAAATTCCGATGTAAACTTGATCATTATTTTTGTTATTTACTGGGGAGATGCTGGCTTGGTAAATCACTTGTGTAGATTTAGATTTGCCTTCCACAGGACAATTGTTGATGAACCTACAATTGCAATATGGTATTATACCAGTTTTAACGTTAGTTCTACTAAATTCTTTAAAATCTGTGTATTGTGGAAATTAGATATTATCCATATTTTGTGTGCACGAATAATTAATTTTAATAGTATTTATTCTTCTTAGAGGGTTAATCTTTTCACCCCATGTAGAGAAGTAACGCCACTGAGACACATGATGTTACTGGGTGTAAAAGAATAATAAGAAAGAAAAATACTATTAAAGAAGAAGAACAATAAAAGAAGAGGAATCAAGGAGACAGCTGATGATGATCGACATTGCATTTCAATTTTTGAAGGTCGAAATTAACTGGGAAGCAAAAAGCTAGAAGAGAGTTCTACACACAAGAAAATGCAATAAAAGAAACTGTTCACATAGAACTTAAAGTTATATATAACCATTTCAAATGTAAAATGAGTAGATATTGTCACCAATCTAGTCAATCAGTCAAGTGTCATACGTTATACATACTTGGGCAATCATGTATTGAAAGAGACATGACTGACTGGGCAGAATATTTTCCAACAGTAGATTGCCATTACTTTCTGTGGTAGAGTGGTTGGCAACAAAGGCTATAGAACCCAATCTGTCCTGTTATTTAACCCATAGCTGGAGGAAAGAGACATTAATTCTTTTCCCAAGGATTTTTGCGCATATGTGAACGTAACAAATTCAACGGGAATTTGAACTCAGCTGTCCAATTTATCATTTTGACTTGATATCCACTGCACCACAATGCACATCTTCAGTCTAGTACTGTGCTTAAATTCATAAAGTCTAGATACCATAAAGATAAGTCTATAAGAATAATTACAATGATAGTATTTCTAGAACAGGCAAAAAAAAAAAAAAAAAAGAAGCTACATTATGGTGGTGTGAAAGTGACTGAAAGCAAAGTCAGCGCCAGCAACATTGCAGATTCTTCTTTGGATTTTATCAAGAATTTCTAAATATATATCACACAACAGACTTGATATGGCAGCAGTATTCAAAGCAAGAACAAACAGTAGACTTATAAATATGTAAGATAAATTTCAGTGAGTAAAATTGTCTAGCATGATCCAGGGAACCAACTTTCTAGCAGTAGACATAAAAATCAATTCAGTATAATCTTTTCATCTCATGTCATTGGGAAACGTTAGTCGGAACAGGCAGAATTAATCACAGCCTGGGAGGTTAGCATCAGTAATGCTGATGGATGGTAAAAGGGTTCTCTTAGATGATTAAAAAAAGAAATTTTGTCTCCTGACAAGTCAGAAACCATATCTATCTTTTCTCGAATTCTGATTTAATATGAGTAAAAACTGGTAAAAAAAAGGTATGCAAATAATATTTGCTTCTTTCTGCTACTTGTCTTGTTTTTATTTACTGTGGGCAATATTTATATTTAAAGTAACTTTAAAATGTAAAGAGCATAATAAAGCAATTATGACATTTGAAAAACTAAAAGAAAATGTCAAAGCATTATTTACACTATTCAGACTGTTGTCCTCATCTTACCATATTTACAATGTTTCATCATTATATGCCGCGGTCTTCTTCAGATGCTAGGAATTTTTAACTGAAACATCATAAACATGGCAATAAAGATGAGGACAACAGTTCAAACAGTGAAAATAATGTAAATAATACTTCAGAGTCTGTAATGTGATCGATACCGACTTGGCAGACTGACTGCTGTCACTCTCTCACTGGCATGACATGGCTTCTCTGTGCCTCTTCTATAAATACTTTCACGATCACTGGTGCCCCCAGGTATGAATTTGCACGAGATACTAGATTAGCAACTAGGTCCCACCCTTTTACAGTGAAACTGATAAAATGTAACCGCAATTTCTACTCCAACAGCTTCTTTTCTCGCACTTCTCGCCTGTGGAATTCCTTTCCACATGCTTGCTTCCCCGACAGCTACAATCTCCAGGAGTTTAAATGTAAGGTCAATAGACACCTCCTAACACACTAACTCACATCCATTCTCTCAAGCACTCTTCCCACCTACCCAACCCTCATCCTGTCTTAGTAAAAAAGCCTGACAGGTTTGATAAAGTAAAACTGATAACTGTCAGGCTTTTTACTAAGACAGGAGTAAGCAATTGTGTCATCAGTATAAATTCCTAGTTGGGAACTGATGGCATCAGAAAGCCAGTTTTAGGACTACATTTCTTTAGGACAATTATAGGGATACTGCCAAATCTGCAAGCCTTCTGGGGATCTTGTTTGAAATGATAGCAGAAACCTTGGACAGAGTTATGTACATATTACTTAGTAGAGACTATTTTAGTTGGAAAATCAGGCAAAGGTATTTATAAAACAATCATATCCAAAGGAAGAAAGTAGTTAAAAAAAAATGTGTCATGGGAAAAACCATCCTTTTGACACCACATTTTATTGCATACACACTTAACAATGTTTACTGAAAATAGCTAATATTACCTTTACCCTTATCATTTTATATAACGAGCATTCTCACATCAGACAAGGTGTAGAGGGGAATCTTTGATCCACAAAGTTGCTATCTAATAACCACCACAGACAATCGTTCCTCTCACCCATTAACATGGATTAGGCTTCTTTACCTGAAAATAAAACACTGCATCTCCTCGGATTAACTCTCACATCAGACCTCAAGTGGAATAACTATATAGAATCCATAACGAAATCCGTTGCTAAGAAAGTCGGTTCTCTGTGTAGGGCCAGGAAGTTTTTCCCGTCCAAAACAATCCTTCACATATACAAATCTACCACCTGTCCGTGCATTGAATATTGCTGCCATATCTGGTCGGGTGCTCCTGCTATCTACTTAGGTGTCCTTGACCAAATCCAACGGAGAATCTGTAATGTGATCGATCCTGACTTGGCAGCTAGGATACAGTCGCTTTCTTACCAACACAGTATGGCTTCCCTGTGCCTCTTCTACAAATACTTTCATGGCTTATATATGAATTTCCTCAAGCCACAAGATTAGCAACTAGGTCCTATCCTTTTACTATGAAACCAATAAATTGTAAATGCAAATTCTACTCCAGCAGCTTCTGTTCTCGCACTTGATCCCTGTGGAATTCTCTTCCACATACTTGCTTTCTCGGCAGCTATTATATAATCTCTAGGAATTTAAATGTAAAGTCAGTAGTCATCTTCTGTCTCACTAACTTACATCCTCTCTCTCTTATGCTTTTTTCTTTATCCACCCCACTCTCATCAGTATTCTCTTCCTTCACTCTCATCAGTATTCTTCTTCCTGACACCCCCTGCAACCTCTCACTCTTTCTCATAATATTCCTTCTATGTAACCCCCTGCAACAATTGCAGTAAAATGCCTTGCTTGAGGCAACATGACTATAAAAAAAAATCATTTTTTATGTTTTCTTAAGCTGGAAAAGGATCTTTTACTACTACAGGTTTTATCAAATAAACAATCTGAAGTTTTTCCTTGGTTATCATTTATATTTTGATGATTAACATTTCTTATGTTTGGGTAGGCTCGTCTGAAATACATGTGAAAATGCAAAAGTACAACTAGACACAGGTCAACATATTTGGATTACTCTTGCATCAATAATTCAACATTTTAATTTTTTTGTTCCACAGATGCTTTCAGTTTCATTCAAAATGAAAAATTTCCATTTCCATCTTTTAAAATCTTTGCTGTCTTGCAAAAGTTTGCTTCAGGAACACACATGACCAAGATAAATGAATTTACCCTAAGATTGTCTTTAGGAGAGAACTCATTCATTGCCTGTAGAGCTGGGATATTTTTGTTTTAAACTTTTGCTACATGTTGCAGCCTAATGTTATTATTGTACTCAAAGTCAGGGAGTGTAATTTGTGTTTGTTATTTATTTCATATTTATTCCAAGTGTTAAAATACAAATGCTAATATTGAACTGTATAAGTTAGCAGTGGTGATCAAGAATTCTTAAGGACTTTAGATGGGCTTGCTAACTTTTTGAAGCCAATACAACAAGTGCATTGAAAGATAGAACATGAATTCTTCTAGTTTTCTGTAAAAGTTCCACCTGTTATCAGATATAGCCTCTCCTATTTATATCACAATGAATACAACATTTTTACAAAGTTATAGATTTTCAAAACCCAATTTCATAACCAGTAGCACCAAGGGGATTAAATTGAACTTCACAAATAAATGTAAAAATGAATAATTAAAATGGGCCAATTTCTAATAAATTTCTGACAGAGACTAATTTATAGATTATGAAAATATATTTAAGATTTCACAGTATTTCATTTTATATGAACAGATTGAAATTATATTAATATCCAAACCAAATCACATGAATAATAATTTTCAATATAAATCAGATTCTTATCATATCAATATCTGAATGTGGTTTGGTAGCATTGTCTTTTCACTTTATTCAGTTACAGTTCTGAGAGAAATGTTAAAAAGAAATACTTGAGTTAACATATCTGATGCGTCCATGAACAAAACAAGAACTGGATTCTTACCATTCACATTCCATTTATGGCTGTTCTCTCAGCAAAGGATTTGCATGATGAAAGTGATTTGCATATAACAAGAGAGAATTGTTGTACAAATTCAGTTTCCAGTCACTTCTGAAGTTTATTCTGTCACTGACATGTCACAATGACAGACAAGAAATCAAGTGCAATGCCAACATAAGTATATCTTTAAAATTAAATTTCGAGGTAAATCTAACAATTGTCATTGGGACAATCACTTCAAAATAGATTTTCTGAAAAAAAAAACCAGAGGAAAATAATTTTTCTCATGTCAAGAGAATATTTCAAGATATATATATATATATATATATATATATATATATATATAGCATTTTAATACTTAGATAAGCAAAAACAAAATCTGAGAAATGACACTTTATACCAAGTTAATAGCCTTTATTCTGTTATAGAAACTAACAAAAAAGTATAAATATCTATAAAAACAATTTTAGATAATTTCTGTTAAGATATTCTATATCAAACATAAGTTTTAGAAGCCCTGTTGTTATTTTCTGTTTGAATCACTTCATTTTAAATAAAGAATTCAGAACAGAAACATTAATAATGAGCAGGCAAAGAAAAGAATAATCAGGAGAATAGTAGATAGTGATTGACATTGCATTTAAATTTTTGCAGATTGAAGTTGAAGGAAGAAGACAATTCTACAAGTGAGAAGTGTGAGAAAAGAAACTGTTAGCATAGAACTTATGGTTACAGCTAGCCAGTGCAACTGTAAATTGATGAGATCTCTACACCAGTAGTAGTGTGCTTAAATTCAAAATGTCTAGGTACCATATTGAAGAGATCATTCAAACAATTGCAATGAATGTATTAATAGAAAAGGCAGAGAGAGGCAATCTTATGGAAAGGGGGAAAGTGATTGAAGCAGATCCACCACATCAGTACCAATAATATTGCTGATTCTTCTTTGAATTTTATCAAGGAGCTCAAGGTAAATAACAGGGGACCCTGACCATATGTAGCAGCAATATTCTAAGCATAAGTGAATGGTAGACTTAGAGATATGTAAAATAGGTAAAACTCATACACTCAACTTTGAAAGACAATTTGCATACCAATAAACACCTCCTTATATAAACAAATGAAAAAGCGCTATTTAAAACTGTAGTGAACTACCACAGAGAGTAAAGTGGCTCAGGGTTGCATTCACTTTTTTTACAATGCTAGAAGGAAGTGACTTACCTCCAGACCAAACAGTGATTCAAATGTGTCTCATATGTCAGCTGTCAACAAAAATGACGGCTTCATGGGTCACACATTTAAAACAAATATATACTGGAGTCAGATAATCTCTTGAGAGACTATCTTTTTACATATATAAGTTTAGGCTGTAAACAAGGAGATAAAACCAGGAAGAATGAGGCAATAGGCAGAACAGTTACATCTGTATAAAACAGGCTACACTTGTTGCAGTTAGTAAAGAGTGTGTGAGAGGAAAAAGATTATGGGAATTGTTTAAAAGGCAGAAGAACCAAAACTTTTACAACCTTTTCTCCACAAAAACAGATAATCTTTGATATAATATTTTTAACTTGAAATATTCATGAAAATTTCATGGTTTTCCTTTGAAAATTTTCAGTTAGCATCTTATAGAGGACAGAAAGAGCTCTCTATACTGATTAATGAATGAAGAGACTCTAGTGGGTTATCCATTATAGTGAAGTGTATGTGTGCTGAAACAGATTAGTGTGATTTAGTAGGAATGTCTTTGGATGGAGGAGAAGAAGTAAAAGAAATCAGCACAGGAGAAAGAAGGAGAAAGAGGAAAATGTGTAATGCAACCTTATATCTAGGTAGACTTGAAGTTTCTCTTGTTACATTTTAGTTGTGTTTCTCTCTTGCTGCTCTCATATGACTGACTGATGCTGATTGAAGTCATTTATATAGTCCTTTTGATTTTTCACACTGGATCACTAAGTCCTTTTTAGTCTTGCAAATTGCTTCCATTGGTGAGAAAACCAATTTAACATCTACTCGCGAAATCCAGTTTCAATTTTTTCTGTAAGCACGAGGTCAATCCTTTTTTTATTTGTCAAAACCAGGATTTCACTCATCATTATGAATTTTTATAAAAGTTAAGAAAAAGGTTGCTTTTAATTCTTAATTTCCTATCTGGCACAAGACCAGCTGCTAATTTAGCCTTATTAGACTGATCAGAACTACTATTAAGACAGTAAATATGTAGATAACAAACTTACAGTGTTATTATATTATTCATCCTATTTTATGCTCATATTGTTGGTTTTTTATAACAACACTTTCACTTAATAAACTCTTCAACAGTGAGTGAATAGCTTGTAATTAGAAATGAATAAATAGTTTCCATCATAGAACTATTTCTTTATTTCACCTTCTGGACATCAAGATACTGTCATTTAGGGGTATGTTGCCATAACCACTTTAACTACAGAGTCTTTGATAATTAAACAGAACACAGTAATCATTCTGCCATTCCTTCCTTAGCAATTAATTTTGCTATCTTTGCTTTGCTACAATAATAATTTTCTTCTAAAGGCCAAGTCTTTTCAGAAAGTAGGTGATTGTGTCTCTCCACAAATTCATTTTCATTATTATCTATGAATTGCCATGTATTCTTGGCAAGGATATTGAAGTGGTTTTCCATTGCCTTCATTCAGAGCCATCTAAGTGTAGAAAGACCGTTCTATCCTGCTATCTAACCCAGAACTGGGTATTCATGCCTTTCCTAAAAATATTTGTGCAAAGGGCATGGATTCATGCCTTTCCCAAGGGTATTTTTGCAAGGAATTTGAACTAAGCTTGAACTGGATTGACAGGACCCTTTGGGAGCCAAAGGGTCCTGTCAATACAGTTTCACTCACAAGGCTTGGGTTAATCCATGGCCTGTTTTCCAAAAGTGCTGTCTGCTGGGAGTACCTCCTCGAAATTGATAACATCAAGAAGTTACCTTTCTGACAACTTGATCATAGCGAGATTCAAACCCAGACCTCATGGTCAGAAAATGAACATTCTAACCACTCAGCCATGGGCCCAAGGCTGATATTATGAAAACGTAAATGCCTTGATAAATTGACCATCGTGAGATTTGAATCCAAGCCCACCCTCTTACAGTAAAACAGATAAGATGTAACCATAATTTCTACTCCAACAGCTTCTTTTCTCGCACTTCCCACCTGTGGAATTCCCTTCCACATGTCTGCTTTCCCGACAGCTACAATCTCCATGAGTTTAAATGTAAGGTCAATAGACACCTCCTATCACACTAACTTGCATCTATTCTCCCAACACTCTCACCATCTACCCAACCCTCATTCTCGGTATCCTTACCCATCTAGACACCTCCTATCACACTAACTTGCATCTTTTCTCCCAACCCTCATTCTCGGTATCCTTACCCGTCTAGACACCTCCTATCACACTAACTTGCATCTTTTCTTCCAACACTCTCACCATCTACCCAACACTCATTCTCGGTATCCTTACCCGTCTAGACACCTCCTATCACACTAACTTGCATCTTTTCTCCCAACACTCTCACCATCTACCCAACCCTCATTCTCGGTATCCTTACCCGTCTAGACACCTCCTATCACACTAACTTGCATCTATTCTCCCAACACTCTCACTATCTACCCAACCCTCACTCTCGGTATCCTTACCCGCCTATCACCCACCTTCTGACATTTCCTATAGCTAACCATCATTTCTCACCACTTTCCCCTCTGTGTAACCCCCTGCGCAATAGTGGCAGTGAAATGCCTTGCTCGGGGTGAAACGATTATAAAAAAAAAAAGGGGGCCTCATGGTAGGAACACTAATGCTCTAATCACTTGGCCATGTGCTCATATAAAGAAACAATAATCGTGAAAAGTTACTTATTTCCAGTTGTTCTTTTGAAGCAAAAATCATGTTAAAGTCTTGAGGTATTTAGACAGATAAAACTTTCATCCTCATGTAAAGAGAAATTAAATTCTATATGATAAGATGGATCATGGAATTAATCCTAAGTATTTATTCACTGACCCTGTAAAATTAATTATTTTTGTTCAATATCACAACAGCTCAACAAAAATGAAAATCTAAATATTGCTCATGGAACATATGAGTCAAGCATTAATTCATGATGTCTTTATAATCAGAAGCAGATTTAGCATTCAAGGTTTAGATTCATTTTTTAAAAGGATTCAGTTTGCTTTCTTTTTATCAGAATTCATAAGGTAGATTGATATCAATACTTTTAGATTAATCAAGAACAACTGTTTTTATTTAGATAATTTATGTGTAAATTCTTCAGAACATACAAGAAACATATACATATACATGAGCTATTAAGTATATTCAATAATATGTACACATACATTCTGCCAAGGAATATTAGAAGAGTATGCTAAAAATTTATCACCCCAACCAAGAAAGAATTAAAAAAAAAATCATTGTTAGTCATTTGGTCAAATTTTTATATGTGGTTTTGAGTCAAGAACTTTCCATCATTTTAATATAAAATTTTACTGGATATAAAATAGAGGATTGGTTTTATTATGTCATTAGATAATAAGCTGATTGCCCCAGAATTACTACATATTTAGAGGTGCTAAAAAGCTTCTTCTTCTTCTATATGCCCTGTCCCTTCAGAAAGTAGGCAATCATGGCCTTCCACGTTTCCCTATTCCTGGTGGCTCTGAGAATGCTTTCTGTTACACCATGCAGTCCTCGTTCCATCATCCACCTGATTAGGTCCTTCAAATATGTTATCCGTTGCTTTCCCGTCTCTTTTTCCCTCTAAGCTACGAGTCAGAATTTCGATGTTTGGTCAGATTTTATCAAGTGGTTAGACTAGTTCAGTGCCCATTACTTGTATTGATATAAAATTCAGCTGTGCATAAAGTGGGAAATCAGTTTTATATTGCTAGAAATGAAAAAAGTGATCCCCCAAAAGTTACTATATATGCACATATTATGAAAAGTTCTCAGCTTGACCAAGAAGGGATTAAAAAAAAACTTTAATACTTGGATATTTGTTCAAATTTCAGGAATTACATTAAGCTAAAATCTTTTCAGCACCCACCTAGTGATTAAATAACCACTAAATATGCCGAAATTCAGTAAATATCCGCAAAAAGAGAAAGACAAAATGGCACAGAGACCAAAAAGAAAATGTGTCACAATTTTAATTTAAGATACAATACTAGAAAAAAAAACTGTTTTTAATTAAAAGTATTATCTTGTGTGGTAATTACTATAACAATATTACATGATGTTCACTATGTCGTTCTAGGCAATCTTTCTTGCCAGAATCTATCTTACAGCTTTATAAGGCTACCATTCATCTATGCACAGAATATTGCTGTCACATCTGGTCTGGTGATTCTGTTATGTACTTTTAGATTTTTGATAAAATACAAAGAAGAACCTGCTATTCTATTGGTCTTGATCTAGCATCTCTGCTTCAGTCACTTTCCCAGCATTGTAACATAGCTTGCCTATAATTATTTTTATAAATATTTTCATAGTAACTGTTCTGATGAATTTTACTCTATACTAGAGTATTAGATTATAAAAGGAAATGCCCTCAAGATTCACCAAAAGGGAGGGAGGGAGGATGATGGATCCAAACGGAATAAACGGGAATGAGCCCGGAATGAAAAACAAACTGTGAAGTTAGAAAAGTGCTCAAACTTCCTCTGTGTGTGGTCAGAAATTCAGGTCCCAAAAGGGAGCAAAGATTCACCTTACAAAAATGGGTTGTGCTTCTCTGAAAACGGTTCAGGAGCAGTGCTCTGTCAATGCAGATAAGACAGAGGAGAACCAATGCCAGGATGCATTGCACAGTAGTGAGGATATCCAAGCTGTTAAATCAAAGGATGGGATGCAACTCAAACTGCCAAGAATGAAATTTCCACCAGCATCCGACTCGGAAACGTGGTGTATGCTAGACAACATCATTAGCAAAACATTACATAAAGAGTTGGGAAGAAAAAAATATCATGAGTGATCGTGAATGTGTAATGAGGTTCAAGTTACATTCTCAGAACACAAGGTTTGCCGTTTTTCGAAATCTTTCATAAATCTAATTTCGCCGTTAGACATTTGAGCTAGTATATCTTCAACACACTTGTATATTGTTATAATGGGGGCCAGTGTGCAAGTGAAACCATTGAGAGGAAGGCCCTGAAATGGTGCATATTCTTTCCTGATGATCACAATTAAATATAAATTCAAGAAGAACACATTAAAAGAAATTAAATGAAGTCATATGCCATAGAGGAGCTCGGTGGAAATGTCATTGGTATGAGGAGCATTAGACATTCAGCTCGCTTCAGCTGAGTTTCAATTACTTTCCAGTAATTTCCTTTTTTTGAATTGGCAACATGGTCTCATCATTTTAAAGTTGAAATGGCAGGATGTATATTCTAAGTTCTCTCACACTTCTTGTTTGTGGAACTTTCTTCTGGCTTCTTGCATTCCAGTAACAACTTTGATCTTCAGAAATTTAAATGTAATGTCAATTGTATTTTTTTCTCTTAATTTCTTTTTTTATTGATCTCTTTTCTTAATACTGTGTATATGCATTGTGGTGCAGTGGATATTGGCTCGGAATGAGAAATTGAAGAGTCGATTTTGAATTCCAGTTGAATTCATGGCATTCATTTATACTTAGGAAGGGTATAAATCTGTCACTTCTCCCTCAAGCTATGGATTAAATAGCAGGACAGATTGGATTCTATAGCATTCGTTGGCAATCACTTGACTGCAGAAAGTAATGGAAACATACTGCAAGAAAAACATTTTATGAGACATGATCGCCCAACGCACATCATATATATAAGAGTCTTCTTTAATTGTATTGGCCTGTCATGGTTGTGAAGTAATTTTCCTTCTTTTTCTCTTCATCATAAGAGCATGACAGCTTAAAAGCTGAGAAACACTTTGAATGAATGATGAGAGTGTGAACTTTTTAAAAGTATATCGTCATAACAGAGGAGATTTATCTTTCCTATTTAGTAGCATAACCATCAAGTGCAACAGATACCTGAGAAAGTCTGAAGAACAAACAAGAAAGTTTCTTGAAATTGTATGGCTTCTATCCTATATTATTTACTGTCTGAATGTAAGAAATTTGCCAGCTTAAAATATTTGCCAGCCTAAAAAATTAGCCAGCCTAAAAAATTTGCCAGCCTAAAAAATGCTTGGGTTTTCTCATTGGCATAATATTAGGTTGGAAAAAAACTCCTGTCACAAACTTTGACATGATCACTTTGAGGTCACTTTTTCAATACTTAAATGGCAACTGGTCTGTCAAGTTTTTTCTCCTAGTACCCCAACTGGGGATGTGCATTGTGGTGCATTGGATATCGGCTCGGAACAAGAAATCGGGGAGCCGAGTTTGAATTTCAGCTGAATTCATTGAATTCACTTACTGAGTAATCAGGGCAAGGATGTGCGCTGTAGTGCATTGGATATTGGCTAGGAACAAGAAATCGGGGAGCTGAGTTTGAATTCCAGCTGAATTCATTGAATTCACTTACTGAGTAATCAGGGCAAGCGTGTGCGTTGTGGTGCATTGTATATCGGCTCGGAACGAGAAATCGGGGAGCCGAGTTTGAATTCATTGCATTCACTTACTGAGTTATCAGGGCAAGGATGTGCGTTGTGGTGCATTGGATATCGGCTCAGAACAAGAAATCGGGGAGCTGAGTTTGAATTCCAGCTGAATTCATTGAATTCACTTACTGAGTAATCAGGGCAAGGATGTGCGTTGTGGTGCATTGGATATCGGCTTGGAACGAGAAATCGGGGAGCCGAGTTTGAATTCCAGCTGAATTCATTGAATTCACTTACTGAGTAATCAGGGCAAGGATGTGCGCTGTAGTGCATTGGATATTGGCTAGGAACGAGAAATCGGGGAGCTGAGTTTGAATTCCAGCTGAATTCATTGAATTCACTTACTGAGTAATCAGGGCAAGGATGTGCGTTGTGGTGCATTGGATATCGGCTCGGAACGAGAAATCGGGGAGCCAAGTTTGAATTCCAGTTGAATTCACTGAATTCACTTACACACAAATACCCTTAGGAAAAGTATTAATCCTACTATTCCTTCCAGTTATGGGTTAAATAGCAAAACAGATTGGGTTCTATAGCCTTGGTCGGCAACCAGTCTACCGCAGAAAGCAATGGCAACCTACTACATGATAATCTTCGGTTCAGTCAATCATGTCTCTTTTGAGACATTATCACCCAAGCGTGTATCACATATGGCACTTAACTAACTGACTGACCCCAACTATATGAATTTAGGTGTGCTACTAGATTGGCTGCATGATGTGAAGCAGTGGATATCAGCTTGGATTGTGAAATCGGAGAACCAAGTTTGAATTCTACTTGAATTTGCTACATTTACTTATGCATAAATGCCATTGGAAAAGGGATTAATCTGTCACTTCTTCCTCTACTTTGGGGTTAAACAGCAAGACAAATTGGATTCTATAGCCCTGGTTGGCAACCAGTCTACCGCATAATGTAATGTCAATTTACTGCAGAAAAATTCTCTTCCCAGTCAGTCATGTCTCTTTTGAGACATGATCACCCAAGTGTGTATCACATATGGCACTTAACTGATTGATTAGACTGGCATCTAGTTCTAACCCATTTACTGTTTAAATAGCTAAATGCAACTGCCACTTCTACTCCAACAGTTTATTTTATAGCACTTCCAGCATATGGAACTCCTTTCCATTTACTTGCTTTCCTGATAAGTAAAATCTTCAAAGACGCCATGTAACCATGATCTATTACATTCTACTGTATTTGTTTCTATTTTTGCTGAGTATATAATATCAATGCGATTAACTTTTGGGCAATCTTTTGCTTAAGCAGCATAAAAGAAACTGCTATTCCCTGAATGGTTTCAAATTAATAAGACCAAGGTTTATACATTTATTGCAATTAAACAATGTGAAATGGTGGATTATACTGAAAACACTGTTCTTTTAACACTGATGCCCTTGAATTATAGGAACATTTCATAAGTTTCAAACTGTCAACTCAGTTTATATTTGATGCACATCCAAAGATTATCCACCTCATCAGGATCCATAAAATACTGCTCATGTCATCATGAGAGTATATCTTGTGGTTGATTTTTCTCAGTTCCAGCATAAGCAGCCGAGACATCAGAAGAAAAGCTGAATATGCTGCACAATCACTTCTCTCTGAATCTCTGCTCCCTAATCTGGCAGCTAAACTACTATAAACACTTTCCTAAATCCTAATTGATATTATCAAATATCTAATGGCCACAGTGTTTTTTTTTTTTTTTTTAATAATCATATCACTACAAGCAAGGCATTTTACTGCAGGGGGTTACATAGGAGGAAAATTTACTTGCAGGGGTTTATATAGGAGGTAAATTATGAGTAAGAGTGACAGGTTATAGGGGGTGTCAGGAAGTGGGTTAGAAGAAGGATGAGAATATTGATGAGAGTGGAGTGGACGGAGAAAAAAGTATGAGAGAGAGGATGCAGGTTAGTGAGATGGGAGATGACTATTGACTTCACATTTAAATTCTTGGAGATTTTAGTTGTTGGGGAGCAAGTAAATGGAAGAGAATTCCACAGGTGGGAAGTGAGAGAAAAGAAGCTGATGGAGTAGAACTTGCATTTACATTTTATCGGTTTCACAGTAAAAGATTATTTTAAATTTAAGAAAAGAACATTAATAAAGTTAAATTATTTAAAGTTATAAATATTATTTATTTTATGCTGTTTAATTAGTGAAGTAGAACTTTGACAGACTGTTTTTTAAATTGAGTTCACGTTATGCAAGTCAATAAAGCCATTGCGACACAAGGGGTTAGTGGATGTTGAAGAGTTAAAAACAGAAACATTGCTAAAGAGTGAGAACAAAAGAAGAGTAATCAAGAAGAACAGTAGGTAGCGATTATCATTGTATTTAAATTTTTGCAAATTTAAGTTGGCTGAATAACATGTAGCCAGAAGGGTGTTCCATAAGTGAGAAAAGAGACAGTTGCTATAAAATTTACAGTTACATCTAACCAACTCAAATCTAAATTTGTGAGACCTCATCACCAGCCTAGTCAGTCAGTCAGTTAAGTGCCATACATGATACACACTTGGGCAATCATGTCTCGAAAGAGACATGACTGACTGGGCAGAAGATTATCCTGCAGTAGGTTGCCATTGCTTTCTGTGGTAGACTGGTTGCCAATCAAGGCTATAGAACCCAATCTGTCCTGCTATTTAACCCATAACTGGAAGAAAGAGATGGATTAATACCTTTCCCAAGGGTATTTGCGCATAAGTGAATACAATGGATTCAACTGGAATTCGAACTCGGCTCCCCGATTTCCCGTTCCGAGCCAATATCCACTGTACCACAACACACCAGCCTAGTACTGTGCTTAAATCCAAAGAGTCTAGGCACCATAGTGTTGAGTTCATTCAAACAATTACCACAAAATATTTATAGAAAAGGCACAATAAAAGAGAACCTTACAGTCGTGTGAAAGTAACTGAAACCAAGTCACCAGATCAAAGCCAATAATATTGCTTATTTTTCTTTGGCTTTTATTAATTTTATACCACTTATATAAAGTTTTACCAAATTTTGCACCAATTTTACTTCTTCAAGATGAGTTTTCAATAAAGTTTTGTAATGAAAATATGAAAAATCCTGCCAAATGACACGTTTTTGTAACAAAAATTTATTGTAAAAAATCAGGCCAGTAGAAATAAATATATAATACTGTTTGATTAGAAACAGAATATCTACTTAAATACGAGTATTGATCAAAAATAATGTTCAAACAAATCATTTCATACATATATATGTATATATATATATACACATATATATTTATATAAATATTAGTTTATTTATTTATTTATATATATTATTATTATATATTATTATATATTATATATTATATATATTATATATATATATATATATATATATATATTAGTTTATTTGTTTAAATATTATTTTTAATGGATACTCATATTTTAGTAGATACAATGTTTTTTATAATTAAACAGTATATTCATTTATATCTACTGGCCTGAATAATCAAGAAATCATGTCAGAAAAATATACATCTTTCAGTAGGATTCAACTCTCTCCTTCCTAGGAAAAACAGTGAATTGATCTGATGTGTCTTGACTGCTTGATCACAAAAGACTTACTGTCAAACAAAGCCCAAATTAATGCTTTTAAACATACATTTACATGATTTTTCGTATTCTAATGTAAACAAAGACAATTTATTTATAGAATTTTAGAAAATCAGTAACAAAATATATTAACGCCAACAAATTTTTAACTTGTTTGTTAAAACATTATTTTTAAGGTATTTTAAAATTTAAGATTTATTTTAAACAGAATCTCAGTACAGTTAATCAATTCTAATTTCTTATTCTGATTTGTGCCTCGCTTAAGTATTAGCAGATACAAGATAAAAGTGGATACAAAATAAAATATTCTTAAAGTCAGAATATCAACTTCAGAAGTCTTTTCAGGATGATTTGTAACTTCTTCAATAAAAAAGGATAAAAGATCCAAGGATTCAAGGGAAAAAAGAATCAGTGGAACTGTTTCACAAATTGAATTTCTCTGCATTGAGAGATGGCATTTAGTATTTTTCTTCAGGTTTTCTTATAAAAGTTGTGTAAATAAGAGCACAACCTCTTGAAAAATACAATGACAAACAGAAAAAAAAAGTGGGAGGTGGGGAACTATCAATAGAAAAAGAAAATAGTTTCAGATCTACTGAACACTTTGCAATACCAGATCCAAATCTTCCATCAACTTTGGGACAAAGAATTGAATCTAAGGTGCCAAGGGAGATAACCCAATTTAAAATCTGGCATGTGACAAGAAGCAAACACATGGCATGTATCAGAATCTCTTTGTGTAGTTAGTGAGGGAAGGGTAACAAAAGAAAAGAAAGAGACAGACAGCAAAAGAGAAACAGTGCTTCTCTAATACTTTATCATAGGAGTATGATTTGGAATCCTTTCAGTTTTCTCGAGAAATACTTGCTGAACCGTTGCCCTTTAGGACATATATTGATACAACTTGGTGAAAAGCTTGTTCCAGCAGGTGGCAGATATATGTTAATATAGTTTCTGACTGAAAAAATGTTATACACAAAGCAAACTTTACATTGGAGGTGTATATACATGTGAGCAATTTTAGCTTCCTCAATTTAGATTGAGAAATGCTTTGATGTTCCAGGATTAACATTACAGCTATAGAAAAAAATGAATTAATATTTAACTTCTGTTAATAAAGAATAAGCTGTTTCAATTTAATACTCTCTATTATCCATAACCTCCAACATCATGACAGTGTCATATTCATTGACTAATATAAATATTCCCAATTATTATAAAAGATGATTATCTAACCTTCAATAAGGCATGCAATTCATTGACTAATGTAAATATTCCCAAGTATATAAGATTTTTATCTAACCTCCAGCATCAGCAAGGTATGCAATTCCTGAAATAAAGTAAATATTTTTAAATATATAAAAAGCTTATCTAACCTCCAGCATCAACAAGATGCTAATTCATTGACTAATGTAAATATTCTCAAGTTTTTGGTTTTTTTTTAATCATATCACCCCGAGCAAGGCGGTAAAGTCACTGATGTGCAGGGGGCAACGTAAGAGTGAAAAGATTGGAAAAGAGAAAGCTGGAAACCACATCCTAAACGAGGAACAAGGGATGAGCCTCTTCACCTGTTCAATAGACGTGGGTGGAGTGTGAACCGGGCGATAGTTTAGTCTATCTACTCCAATTGAAAAAAAAAAAAAAAGAAAAGAGTGAAAAGATTGGAAAAGAGAAAGCCAGAAACCACATCCTAAACAAGGGACAGGGGATGAGCCTCTTCACCTGTTCAATAGGTGTGGGTGGAGTGTAAACCGGGCGATAGTTTAGTCTATCTACTCCAATTGAAAAAACAGAAAAGAGTAAAAAGATTGGAAAAAAGAAAGTATACAACATCCTTATCTAACCTCTTGCATGAATTTCTGTATTTTTATTAAAATCTCTGATTTATTTATGACTTTGCTAAGAGCCACATGATACAGAAAATTGCAGAGAGCCATGGTTGCCTATGGCCTGAAAGAACACAGCTCATAGAAGCAGAAGAGTTTGAGTCCAAAATATTGTAACTTATAGTGGGTTGCTTATCTATTCTTTTCTGTGAGAAGTGGAGAGTCCATTCTAGTGAAGGGTAGTTGTATACTGTTGCAGGTTAACAGAATTTGGCCTTGTTGTAGATAGCCTACTATAAGTCATAAAATGATTACAAATCAAGAAAGGCAATTTGAGTAGAAAAATAACATTTTATATATACACATATCAATTAATAATTTTACAATTGAAGTAATACATGAAGTATAGGTCCAACGGAGGTTAAAATGTTCATGGCAATAAAATGCTGAAAGAGAATTAATGCTTAGGAATTTGGTAGTGTGAAGTAAGAAATGTCTTTGATGTATTCACTCCTTAGGTCAGTAAGTAGTTTTTGAAGCAGAGAAGAAGGAAAGAGGTAAGGGAGGCGAGCGTAGTTAGCCGCTTGACTTGGTCAAGGGGAGATACTAATTACTCTCTTCTCCTCAAGTCAGTCTGCCTGGCAATTCTTTCTGTATCTGCTTTTCATATCTTCTTTTTGGATCACAGAAGCTCATTTGGGATTTCACACTTGTATTTGGTTCTGGCTCGCGAACTGGAAATTTAATATTTAATTAATTTTTAATTTTCAACTGAAACATCTGCACGGAGCCGGTGGTGCACGGACAACTTTTGGTCATTTGCTTTTTGGTCATGAAAGCGCAAACATCCGGTCCATCACTTTTGCTCAGTATCACCACAAACTATTTAGAATTTATATTTACATGAACCATAGTTATTTCTAATTTGAGAATTTAAATCTTTGAAGCATTTAAAGAATTTAAAGCTTTGAAGCATTTAAAGAATTTAAAGCTTTGAAGCATGTCAACATCAGTAATAAATTTGCAAAAGAATACAACATAAATTTTATTGCAGAAAACAATCAACTCATCTTTTCAGTTTTATCTTTACTGATCATTTTACACAAGAAAATATCATTTTTGCTTTTCAAGAAATAAGTGAATGGTTCATTCTTAGAGAAAAATTAAAATGGATTTAATTTAGTTGGTTGATCAATTGATTTTGTTTAGCAGCACATCAACCTCTATGCATTATTTAATGCTGAAATCTAAATATTTTGAACAATTTTATAGCTTCAACTAAATATATTTTGAACACAATTCTGTGCCTTCAACCAGCCTTTGAGATTTCACTCACCCGATCAACTCAGTCAATTAAAAACTTAATTGGGTGATTAAAGTTTATTGCTTTACATGTCTGCAATCAATTAAAAATCTTGCAAGGAAACGTGTCCCTTCGAATATAGAAAAAGGAAATCTTATTTCTTTTAGAACCCAAAAGTATGCCATTGAAGATTCAAAAGTTACTTAGCATGACCTACAGTGACATTAGTGAACTCTTTGGTCTAATGCATGGTGCCTGATTTATGTCAAAATGTGTGGTTAAACAAAAGACAGTGATATCCCGCAATCATCAAAGCAAGATCTGACAAATGGAATTTAGATTAACAAGCTTCTGTCTCGCTTTTATCGTCCCAGTCAGTGTAAACATTTGTTTAATTAACACTTCCAGAGTGAAGCCAAAATACCTGTTGCCTAGATTAAAGATGCTCACAGATTTTTAGAAACTCATTTGGAAAAATATTATCCTTGACTCAACATCTATATTTCCTCTCCCATTACGAAAAGTAAAAATGAACATTTGAAAAAAAGAAAAAAAAATGCATACTTCTTTCATCCATGCACCAAAATACAAATTATACAAATAAGTAATTTTTTTTATAGAAAATCATTGAGAAAATCAGATTTGTTATTTTTTATCATCTATGACATGGAGGTTGTAGTCAAACAGAAGAAAGAAATTATTTAGGTACCTCCACTCAATTGCCAAAAAACAGCATACCATGATGTTAAAAGGGTTCAAACTTATTAAAATCATCAAAATGTTTATGCTGTTATTAAGAGGAAAGATCAAATTTTGTTGTTATTATATTTTTAAAATTTTAAAATCTTTTTTGAAACATTCGAAATTTTTAATTAAAATTTCATTTTTTATTTTTCGTCAGCTATTCATGCTATGGTTACGTAAGGTGACTATTAAGAAAATAGAGCTAGTTAAGTAAATTGATCTGGAGGTGAGTAAATTTTCCTTTGCTCTCAATTGCTGGTCAAGTGATTTCTTTTTTAAATCTCAAAGGCTGCCTTCAACTACAGATAAAATATATTGTTGGTAATTTTAATATAAATATGCATTAATTATTTTTATTATAAAAATGTATTTTTATACTTTCCTGTTATTTTGTTTTTGTTTGCCTATAGTTGGGACCCTAACAGGTGCTACAACCCTGGGTGAGGGTAGAGCTGGGAACAACAGAAATTAAGACTCCTCAAAAGTTTCAATCAGAGGATTTGCTGCCATATGTAGTTTATCATCATACCCAGGACTAAATTCAGTTGCTAATATTGTACAAACCATTTGATCTGGTTCTAATGTTCTGACCATTCTTGCAACTTCACCATGCTGAACAGTGTTTATTTGTTTGGGAATATTATGAATACTGTTTAATTTCACTTTTTTAAGCCTATTTTAGAGGATCTTCAAGATTAATCCTTTGAAACAGTTTAGTGTCATTTCATTGGCATGTTTCTGAACATTTTTTTCAATTTTGTCATTTGAATTAGTTTTAATTTAAAATATCAATCTTAGCATTTCTTTTTCTGTACTAATTCTTGAGCCTTTCTGAGGGTTTACAAATTAATTGTCTTTTTGTCATTCTAATTTGAGAGCAATCTTTAACTGCATGAGATGGTTCTTCATGTGTAATCCACTCACTAATGAAATATGCATAGAAACAAAGGGTTTAATTCTTGATTGTTTATAAATATTGTCATTCTGTTCCAAATCAAAAATTGGTAACATTCAAATATTAATTATCTTTCACTTGCTATTTCATAATAAAATAACCTGTTCACAAAAGACTCTACAAAACGATCACAAATGAACAACCTGATTATCACTTTCTTCATTTCCCTCTTCTGTTAATAAAATACAAAACTTTCTACGGTTCTGTCATGATATCTTCTATGTGCCATGTCCCTTCAAGACGTAGGTGAACAGGGCCCTCCACATCTCTCTATCCCTTGTCGCTCTTAGTAACCCTTCTCCTGTTATCCTACTCAATCTCCACTCCAATATCCATCTTCTTAAGTCCATCAAGTATGTCATGTGTTGTTTTCCCTTGTCTTTCCACCTCTGTCTCATGAGTATCAAGTTCTCCAAGCTCTATTTCTCTCATTCAGTCAGTTAAGTGCCATACGTAAAACTCGCTTGGGCAGAAGATTATCCCGCAGTAGGTTGCCATTGCTTTCTGTGATAGACCTGTTGCCAACCAAGGCTACAGAACCCAATCTGTCCTGTTATTTAACCCATAACTGGAAGGAAGAGACAGATCAATACCTTTCCCAAGGGTATTTGTGCATAAGTGAATACAATGAATTCAACTGGAATTCGAACTCGGCTCCCCGATTTCTCGTTCCGAGATGACATCCACTGCACTACAATGCACATCCTATATCCCTCATTCAGTCAGTCAGTTAAGTGTCATACGTGAAACATGCTTGGGCAATCATGTCTTGAAAGAGACATGACTGACTGGGCCGAAGATTAACCTGAAGTAGGTTGCCATTGCTTTCTGCGGTAGACTGGTTGCCAGTCAAGGCTATAGAACCCAATCTGTCCTGTTATTTAACCCATAACTGGAAGGAAGAGACGGATTAATACCTTTCCTAAGGGTATTTGCGCATAAGTGAATGCAATGAATTCAACTGGAATTCGAACTTGGCACCCCGATTTCTCGTTCCGAGCTGATATTCACTGCACCACAATGCACTACATTTCCCAAAAACTTCAGTTGTCTTTTCCTAATAATAAGTATCAGTTTCCTTCTTGTGTCTACCCTCTCCAAAGCCTCGTAGTTGCTCACATGTCTCGTCCATGGTAATCTCAGGATCCTTCTGTCATCACATCACTAAGTTTTAACTTATTCTTTTGATAATTAGAAAAGTTAGCCAACAGAAGAGAGTAAACCAAAAGCTTTCTGATACCCAATCCAATACTCTAGAACTTAAAACTTTTTGTTTTTTAAAACAGAAAACTTAATGATTCTAGATACAATTAGTTGGAATTGAAATACTGAAATTGACTTTAAAATTCAAAGTGGCCTTTAGTCAAAACCTTAACTATTGTGTTGTCACTGTATCTCAATCAATAACGTTAATAAAATAAATCAGCCAATTATTGCTGATTTGTTAACTTTTCAGAATTTTACAAGTATTGAATGAATAAACACTGCTTACAAAGCAAAACAATTGAGAAATCCAATCATCTATTTTATTAAACTAAATAATAGAATTTTTTGTTAATTTTGATTAAGTGACATTAATAAAAATAATTTATTTTCCAATAATCAATGAGAGAAAGCAAGGGAAATCTCTCCCTAACACAGACACACATAAATATATGTATGTATATGTGTGTATTAGATAGCGATAATATATTATGTAATATTCAAATGCATAGAGTTTTTAAAAAAGGAATGATAAAATAATTACAAAATAGATTTTTACATTCAAAACCAAATGAATGGGGCTTTATTTGCAATGTTTGTATAAAGCTAGTCAGAGACTCATTGATTAACATTTGGAAGGCTTTCACAGTGTTTCTTATAACGAAACTGAAACAGATAATTTAGTTTATTGATTTATGACTTCTATCATCAATTAGTATTAATATGCATGCATAGACACAAATGCATACATATTGATTTATTATTTTTAAGAGCAAATGAATTTAACAATGCATGCATAGTAAAGTGTAATATATATATATATATATATATATATATATATATACACACACACACACTGACACATGACAGTATAGTTGTGTGAGAGAGTACATGTGAGTATATTTGCATGGATATGTATAGACACAGAAAGGTGCACATCTAAATAAATATTGACAAATAAGCAATTATAGGTCAGATAATTGCACCTATTCATATTTCAGGTTTTAATTTATTTTACTTTTACATAAAAATCTGACATCAATTTTTATCAGGTTCATCTGATATCAACCTGACCAAAATTTCATGTTATATCAATCGAATTTTGCAAATCATTTTAAAATATATGCAACAAATAGCTAAATTTACAAATATCCTGTCGCATACAGATATTTATATATCTAAACTTATTTAGATATGGAACTTTGTGTCTGTGTGTGTGTCCATTACCTATAGACTCTGAAACAGCTGAACCAATTTTCTGTAAAATTTACACAGTTGTACTATAAGCGGCTGTGAGTGTTCTTAACTAGGTTTTGTGTAAAGGTACTTCTGATAAATATCGAAAATTGATAATCAAAAGAATCGCATTATAGAAGGAGTGGTCTGATTTTAATCAAATTTGATACACTCATAGACAAAGACATAAGAAATTATATTCAGAAGTTTTGAGGTTGCAGTTCTTACAATAGTGCAGAAAATCGATAATATATATGTATATATATATATAAGGCAAGATGTTTGTGTGTGTCTGTTTATCTGTCTGTATGTCCTTTATACAAATCCACAATTTTTATCAGATTCTCACTAAACTTCACACAAATATTCTTTAGGCTGAGTCTGAGCTCCAGGACCATGGATTAGTTTTATAGCTTTCATTACACCTGAGCAACTGCTGGGCTATACTGCTAGTACACTATAATAAGAACCATGTGTGTTTGTCCATCACCAGGCCTTATTAGCAAGAACAGAGATAGGTCAATTTTTGTTTTTTTAAAAGGTTTTTATGGGTCAGTGGAGGAAGTTGACTGATATTTGTAACTGCCATTAAGTTCTTTGATGTCTGTGCACAGTAAAGTATTGGTAGAAAGGAGAATGTTGCCATGATAAACTAAACTTTCTTTATTTCAATTAAACAGCTGTTCACCATTTTTATCTTCTCTTTGTTCTTTCTTTTTTACTTTGTTTTCTTCTTTTTTTTTTCATTCATTTTCTCACTGGAGATGTTAAGTATTTTTATTTATCTTTATTTCTTTCTTTCCAGCTAAATCCCTCTTTTATGAACATATCACTTAATAATAAAAAAATATTCAGCAGACAATTTTTTTTTTGTAATTGGATTTTATTTTAAAGACTTATTTCTCTTTTTTATTTATTTATTTTTTTTTTTTTTTATAAGCGTTTCACCCCAAGCAAGGCATGTCACTGCCACTACTGAACAGGGGGCTACATAGAGTGGAGAAAGGATGGTTAAATATAGGAAATGTCAGAGGGTGGGTGATAGGCGGGTAAGGATACCAAGAATGAGGGTTGGGTAGATGAGAGTGTTCTGAGAATAATTGGGAGTTAGTGTGATAGGAGGTGTCTATTGACCCTACATTTAAACACCTGGAGATTGTAGCTGTCGGGAAAGCAGACTTGTGGAAGGGAGTTCCACAGGCGGGAAGCGCGAGAAAAGAAGCTGTTGGAGTAGAATTTACGGTTACATCTTATTTGTTTAACTGTAAAAGGGTGGGACCTAGTTGCTAATCTAGTATCTCATGTAAATTTGTGCTTAGGTGGCACCAGTGATTCTTTTAAATGCTCACTGGAATCAAGTTTTGTCTTTTATCCATTAAATATTTGAGCTTAACAACTTTAACAAAATATTTCAATAAAAATCATAAATCATGGGATACAAATGAACAGATTTTAAATTGGCAACTTTTACCATTTCACTGAAACGGACGCTAAACACTTTTATCTTCCTTTCTATTTTTTTTTCTTTCATTCTTCCTTTAATCATTTATTCACTGAAACCAAGTAGCATCTCTGATATGTCTTCTCATGCTATCAAAACAGATTAGTCTTTTATTTGTAGGGTGTAATGTATGTAGTAAGAAACTAATGGAGGGACATGCTGTATTAGAATAAGATTAATATAAATGTTTTATTTGATATATATCCTATTTTTTTTATTAAACACTGTAACTAATGCTTATGAAGCCAGGTAAATGAATAACACTATTAATTTCATCATTTTCTATAAACAGAGGAAAAATTTCATCTAACTTAAAAAACAATGAAAAAAAAAATTTGTTACTTGCAAGAAACCAGTCATCCATAATCTAAAAACAAATCATCATAAAAATGACATCTTATTAAAAAAGGCGATGACATAATTAACATCTTTAACAGATTTCTATTTTATTTTCTCATCAAATCCAGGTAATATTTATACATGAAAGAAAAATATAACTTAGATATAAAACACTTTAAAATAGCAGACATAATTCATTATAAGGGAAGCAAAGATTAGGTAGTATTTACAGTATTTACATTATTTGGACTATTGTCCTCACCTTTGTAGTCATTTGTACGACATTTTGGCAGTTGTATGCTCCGGCCTTCTTCAGGTGCTAGGAATTTCAAACCGAATCTTTTATTACAATCACTAGGGTATATCATCTTCATTCCTTGTGTGAAGCTTTGATTGGAAGTTATGAGTTATCTCTCTCTAACCCTGCAAGTTACTTGTTCACCACTGCTGTAGCCTGGTATTGAACTCTAAGGGTCAAGTCAGGAACTAACCAACATCTAAATCCACTGGGCCATATGTCCTTAAGGATAAGAAATAAGAATTATATACCCCAGTGATTGTAATAAAGGGTTCGGTTGGAAATTCCTAGCATCCGAAGAAGGCCGGAGCATACAACAACCAAAACATCGTATAAATGGCAACAAAGATGTGGACAATAGTTCGAATAATGTAAATACTGTAAGGAAAGTGAAATACTAATTTTTGAATTCAGCTCTCAAAAGTCTTCCTTCTTGTTAACAATTTGCTTTATTGTTACATGAGATCAGAGTTGTACGTTGAATAGAAATCATTCCTCAGGCATTATTGTTATTCTTGCAGTATGGAAATGCCAATTTCTTACTCTGAAAATAATCTAACATTCATGACAAAGTAAGAAATAACAAGCTAATATATATTTTCTATGTACTCAGTCTATTTAACACTAACATAAAAAAGCTTGTCACATTATATACAAGGCTAGTGAAAGTGTTGATATTATTACATCAAGAAAAGTACCAACTGGTTCTCACTACTAAAATATCCCACAAATGAATTGTTTAATAAGAGTCATGCAAGCAGAAAATATTGCTAACATGGGGTAATTTCTTTCATTTAAAGAATGAGCCACCTGCCATCTTTCCATGAGGATTTCTTCTGGAAATTTTCCTCATAAGCTGCGATATACACCAAGATGAAGCAGGGCATTGTAGTTTGTTCTTTGTATTGTGCAGTGCAGCTCATTAGAGCTTTGTGAAGTGTTTGTGGCCATTTTTCTTATGATTATGCAGTCATATAAAAGTGTGATCATTTCAATAAGAGAAACTTATGTAGCGGCTTCAGGAGGAAATTGTAAAGAAAAGGGAAAACAAATAGAAATAGTTTTCAGTTTTGCTGAGAGATATTGCTGACAGCTTCAACTTAAAAAGGACGACTCAACACTGATGACTGAGCGCCATGACAACTCAACACCAGGACAACTCAGCACCAGAAAAACAACTTTTTTTATAACCAAATAAAAGTAATTTGTTAAGGATTAAAACTTTAATTAGTGAATATTTTTCTTCAAAGAATCTGAAAAGGCATTATGTAAAATATGAACCAGTTTTTTGTTCATAATTATTTTTTTATAAAAGTTAATTTTTATAAAAATATTTTAGAATGTTGATTTAAAAAATATGACATTACGATTTTCTTTATTAAAAATAATTAAAAACAAAAAACTGCTTCATTCTGTTTTTCATTTTTTGATTGAGTTTATTAAAAAACTAGCAGTATAGCCCAGCATTGCTCAGGTGTAATGAAAGCTTTAAAACTAAGCCATAGTCCTGGAGCTCAGACTCAGCCTAAAGAATATTTGTGTGAAGTTTGGTGAGAATTGGATAAAAATTGTGGATTTGTATAAAGGACATACAGACAGATAAACAAACACACACAAACATCTTATTAAAAATAACTTCTTTACGATTTTCTTTAATATAAGATAAAATTATCTTCTTAACATTCATTTATCAAAAAGGGAAAATTTTGACAAAAGAGAGGATCAACTAAAAATTTCAGCAGACAAAAGGTGTAAACTAAAATAATAAAACAGAATATGCTGAAAAGTCTGCAAACTCTAAAATCAATGCTTTGCTGCTTCTTGCTTGTTGGAAATCCTCTTCTGGATTTCCAATCTTTAAGAACTCAGGCTAATCATTCAATGTTTCTAACTATTGGCCTATTAAGCATCTCCCTTTTTCTGACAAAGTGTTAAAGGTTCCATCCAACACTGAATTGTTTAAGCATCTCACCTCACAGGGTTTTCTTTCAGATAAACAATACGGCTTTTGCTTATCTAGGTCAACTGCTGATATATTAAAGGATATAAATGAGAGTCGATCTAGCTCTAGATAAAAATGGGGATGATTGGGCTGTTGCTTTGGATATATCTCAAAAGCATTTGACAGAATTTGGCATAGTTTATGGTTATTCATGATTCATTTGTGAACTGATTTAGTCTTTCTCATCAAATTGCAAAATTAATTTTGTCTTGAACAGCCCCATTTTTAAATGGTTTTGCATTAAAGCAGGTGTTTCCAAGCACACTGATCCTCATTTTCATCAATCCTCAACTCTGTCTCATGACACAACTATTTGCCCTTGTTTTAATAGTAAGTCCAATAAGATCAAATTAGCTGCTGACCTAAACAATGATCTACAATCTTGTTAACTGAGGAAATGAATGACTTGTTAATTTTAAGGCCTCTAATATTAAACTGACCTTTTTTAATAGTCTGAAAAAAAAAAACCCTTTTGACCTTCCATCAGCATGGTTGATACTTAACTCTAATGACTCATTGTAACTTTTTTGGTTAACATTTACCGCTCATATGAAGTGGAAAAATCATATTGAATCAACTGCTAAGAAAGTTGGTTTATTGTGTCGGGCTAGACAATATTACTTACCAAAAAATATCTTATGCATTTACAAGTCTACCATTCATTCATGCTTGATAAGATACAAAGAAGAATCTACAATGTTATCAGTCCTGACCTAACATCATAGCTTCATTCACTTTCCAACTAATCTAATTTATTTTGCCTGTGCCTTTTTCAGAAATTCATAATTGTTTGGATGAACTTTCGTCTGTAGTAACTAGACTTTAGGAATTTAGGCACAGTACTAGATTGGTCAGTTTATGGATGTGCGTTGTGGTACAGTGGATATCGGCTCGGAACGAGAAACCGGGGAGCCGAGTTCGAATTCCAGCTGAATCCATTGTATTCACTTACGCGCAAATACCCTTGGGAAAGGTATTAATCCGTCTCTTCCTTCCAGTTATGGGTTAAATAGCAGGACAGATTGGTTCTATAGCCTTGGTCGGCAACCAGTCTACCGCAGAAAGCAATGGCAACCTACTGCGGGATAATCTTCTGCCCAGTCAGTCATGTCTCTTTCGAGACATGATCGCCCAAGTGTGTATCACGTATGGCACCTAAACTGACTGACTAGATTGGTATGATCTTTTTACAATTGAAATGGCTAGATATAAGTGTAAGTTCTATGCCAATAGTTTCTTCTCTCACACTTCTCACTTGTGGAACTCTCCTCTGTCTTCTTCCTTTCTAGTCAACCTTGGTCTTCAAAACTTTAAATGCAATGTAAATTGATATCTTCTGTCTTCTTAATTCCTGTTCTTTTATTGTTCTCTATCCTTAATAATGTACTAAATGAAAGCTGCATATAAAATATTTAGATTTAGGCATTAAATAACCTATAGACATTGATATGCATAAACAACCAACCAACTTAATAGTGTTTTCTCATATTTTCTCCCACTTAGTAACACTTTGTGTATTAGTAGCTTCATTACATTGTTGAAATAATTAAAATTATAAATTATAATGAAATTATCTTTAGCAATCTTTTATTCTTTAATTTTTACATATGCATTTATAATATATTTAATCTGTAAATTTTATTATACATCTCTTTGTAATGTATATAATATGTAATATTATTGGGTTGTTTATAAAGTTAGGCTGATTTTTAAGAGAAATTAAAACACAAAGCAAAACTATCCCACTAAATATTTATTTAACTAAATAAAAACCATTTTGTTGTACAAGCTTTCTCCATTTTTCCTTCAGCTCAAAGATTCTGTCTTCCCAGAATTTTGGTGGTTCCTCAGTAAAGAACTCATTAAGGTGTTTTATGTCATCCAAAAAATTAAAATGTATACCACTTTTTTAAGTGATTTTGCAAGGATTTGAATAAATACAAATCTGAAGGAGCAATGTCTGGTGGGTATGGCAGGTGGGATAACACATCCCAGCCAAGCTGCAACAACTTTTGCTGGATCACAAAAAAAAAAAAAATGTGAGATATGGCATTATCCTAATGGAAAACAACAGCTAATCAGAAATGTAAGCATATTATATCCATCAATAAGTTTGTAAGCATAATATATCCATCAATATATATATATTTCTCTTCTGTCATGCTCATGGAGAGTGAGAGAGAGAGAGAGAGAGAGAGAATAGCAAGGCAGTGTTAGCTCAGTTCATTAGAAAGACAATAGTGAGGAAGCATCAGCTCAGCTCATTCTCTTTACTACCAGTTATTAAACTTTACTACTAGTTATAAAAGCTTATGCAGCATATTTGGTCTTTAACAGTGCCTTATTATTTTATTTTTTTGCAATAATTATGTCATTGAGTAGTGAAGAATATCTCCTCCCTATTAGATATAATAAAGATATAAATGTATTTATTTCTATATAATATATTTCCGCCTGTCACACTGAGGGGTTTGGATGATTTTTTTTTCTTATGTCTTAATATAAAATACTTAATAGTAAGTACATCTATATAATGTAATGAATATGGATGCACCTTGTTTTCCCCTCACTGTAATGGGATTGGCTGGTATCAGCCATATATACAGACAAAGACAAGGACATCGATAGTGTGAGTGAGACAGATCAAAAGTTCTATCACCAGAGGTCTACTGACTATGCCTGTGTTTCAGGAAACTGCATACAATGAATATGATGATTACGACTACAGACTAGGTTGTTCTATCGGATCACATTTGCCTTAACCACTTAAAAACTTTGTATTGATATATATCCCATTCCGGGACATATCAATATATATATATATATATATAGTGCAATCATTTTTGACAATATATCAATATAAATATTTTGCTATCATTTTTTATGGCATAGGACAACTGATTTCCTTATAGTTGGCTCACATATTTTATAATTTAGTAAATGCTTATAAATTTATGAATAAAAATTTTCAGATTTACTTCTTTAAAAATATGATTAATTATAAATGTTGCATTGAATTAACTTTAATATTTTAACTTTTAGAATGTTTTGAATATAAAATTATTCTTGTAAATAAACGATCTATTAGTAGTGTTTAATATTTGTGCTGTAAAATTTTCAAGAACAAAAAAATATATAGATTCACTTTCCTCATATGTTTAGGTTTTTATTGCAATTATAATCGATGATTTTTTAAAACAATTAACAATGCTGAAGAGTGAAAATAGTTAAAATAAAAGTGGTAACACTGGGAAAAAATGTCCTTTTGACAATGTGTTTATTTGCAGGCATGAAAGTCCATGTTTACCAAATTCTTTTTTAATCAAACATTTTTATTCCTTCAGATGTCAGACGTAGTGGATACTCATGAATTCCTTTAAAAACTTTTTTTTCTTAAATTTATACAAAACTTAAAAGATATGGGCTTTTGAGAATAACTAAACAAGAAGGTGTGCATTTTTCACAAAGGTGAATAGAGCTTTTCTGGAAAAAGCACACCCTATCAAGTGGTACTTTCATTTATAAAGGGGGACAGAGGTTTGAAATGGGCTATTCACAAATTTTGAGAAAAATATATTTTTATAATTGTAATATTTTTTGCAAGTATCTAAATAAGAGAATGAATCAATAAGTGTACAGTTTTTAACTAAATTTTGATCTGAAATATTCACTGCATAATGTGATATCTATGTGACTAATATTCAATACTAAATTAAGCATCTAGCTCAAGAAGAAGATTATGTCAAAAAATTAATATTTTGTAAAATAAATGCATTTTTTTCATTAAATTGAAGATTTATTCATCTACCATGATAAAAATGTATGTGCATAGATAAAACATTATTTATATTTAGAGAAAATTAATTAATTTAATTTTCTAATCTGACATTTTTATTGTTTCAAACAATATTTTTAGTGAATACTCATATTTG
Organism: Ascarosepion bandense; assembly: GCA_037127315.1. Lineage (NCBI taxonomy): Eukaryota > Metazoa > Mollusca > Cephalopoda > Sepiida > Sepiidae > Ascarosepion > Ascarosepion bandense. Next base: position 971,766 of record JBBBDQ010001964.1, read on the forward strand.
AGAAGAGACTCTGTTTATTTTGTCTATTGGTCTGCATACTCAAGAAAATCTGCCCTAAGACAAACTTCAAACCTGCATCCCTCTTTTCAGGAAGAACCACCATCTTAAACATAGCAGCAGCTCAACTTCTGTCACTTTTTCACTGTTGGGATGTGGCTTCCCTCTGTCTTTTCTACAAATATTTTCAAGGCTTCTGCTCCAATAAGCTTCTTTCCCTGGTGCTCTGACCACATGAATTTGCTCGTGCTACTAGATTAGCTTCTAGGTCCCACTTTTTTTGCCATCAAAACAGTTGATAGCAACTGCCTCTTCTACTCTAATAGTTTCTTTTCTTGCATTTCCCACCTGTGGAATTCCCTTCTGTATACATGCTTGCCTGATAGCTACAATCCCAAAAAGTTTAAATGCAATGTGTATTACCATTTTTTATCATTTTGATTCTTTTTACTCAAATGTGCATAATCAATAAAAATAACATTTTAAGTAATGTACATATATATATATATATATATATATATATATATATTTTCTAAAGAAATACTGCTAAATATAAGAGACAATGAATGTCTATTATGTTTAATCATGAGCCGTTCTAAACATCGTAGTTTGGCTTTAATTTCAGTTGAAAATAAAGACAAAAATTCTCAAACATTTGGATAATTTTTTATTAATTTGGTTCAAAGCTTTCGGCTCACATGAGCCATCTTCAAAGAGGTTATTAAGATGGTAACACAATAACATCCACTATCACCGATGATTTTATTTTGTGTTGACATAAAACTCTGCTATGCAACGACAATAGTTACCAAAAATAACAAACGCAGTTCGCAAATTTGCAATGCGGATCTATGATGTCAAACCACATGATAACGTGAAATGACAACAGAACCATGTATTCAAATGCAATGTAATGTGTTATTTGCTGCCTTGATACACTATCTATCTATCTATCTATCTATCTATCTATATATATATATATATATATATATATATATTTATCAGTCATCCACATACAAGCCTGTTTTGCTGTATGACAACTCATCAGTGTGGCTAGACACATCCACTTCTTCTGGCCGGGATCGAAACTCAACCAATTTGGTGTCAGTTGAAAATGGATTTGTTTCTTTGAGGAGTATTCAAAGATAAAGTTTATATTAAAAAAGCTCAGAACTGTTAATGATTTGAAAAATTGTATAAGAGATGCCTTTCAAGAAATTAATCCAAAAAGAGACTTGTGCAAAAATCTTTGTCAAAGTTTGAGGGGTAGACTTCAAAGCTGTAAAAATTGTGATGGACAATAGTTTCAGTACTTGCATTCGTAAAATTGGAGCACTTTTCTATTATTGTGCCCAATAAAATTTACTTGCCAATATAATTACTGTATTAATAAATATAATTGTATATGTAATCTCAAAATAAATGTTATCATTTACCATTTACCTACTTTTGAACCACTCTGTATTTATATTTAAAGACATATTATAAGAAGCATATCATTAAATATTTCTATTTAGGCTAGGAAGAAAAGTATCAACAAAAGAAAACTATACCTTTTTTAGTTTGGAAGTCAAAGGATTGGGGTACCTACTCACAAGGCTGTGGGAATAAAAAGCTTATTTCATAAATTAGTTCAATTCTTCCTAAATCCTGAAATGTGACTTTGTATCTGGCTTAATTTGGTCAAAGTTACCCAGTTTAAATTGTGTTGTTGAACATAATTGATGCGCAGTTTACATTTCTGGAAGCTGATCAGAAAATGAGTTTTCCAATCTGTCAACATTTAATTACATAATAAAAAAAAACAGTTAACTACATCAAGCGATAGTCGACCTGGAATAGACAAAAAATAAATTTCATTACTGATGTCTAACTTAGATGATGATCGTCTCAACTAATTTTGCCAATGAAGAGATATAACTCACTTTAATCCTAGCCAGAATTAAATTTAGAAGATTAAATTTGAATTTCATTTGAATAAGTTTATCAGTTTTTACATAAGATAAAAATGTTAAGTTTAAAAAGTTGCACTGTTTTTGAAAGAGATTTGTTAAACAGGTTAATTTGCATTTTAAAAAAGAGCTAGGTACAGTGGACACTTTTATTAGACACATAGTATGATCACAAGTTGTTTCCTTTGTAAATATTTTACTAGTTTGTGGTGCAGTGAATATCAGCTTGGAATGAGAAATTGGAGAGCCAAGTTCAAATTCCACTTGAATACATTGTAGTCACATACATAAAAATATGCTTGGGAAAGGTATAAAGCCATCAATTCTTCCTCCAGTTGTGGGTAAAATAGCAGGATAGATTGCATTCTATAGCCTTGGCTGGCAACCAGTCTTCTGCAGAAAGTAATGGCAACCTACTGCAGGAAAACCTTTCTGCCCTGTCAGTCATGTCTCTTTCAAGACATGATCACCCAAGCATGTATCACGTAAGGCACTTAACTGACTGACTGATATCATTGAAATAGAAGATAGCATACAAATCAAATTAAATGAAACTTTTTCAATCTCATTTTTTAGGTGTGACCATATTTGAAATTAATAGCATCATTTATTTGCTCTATTTTCAGTTTTACTTTCTTCATTCAAAATCATTTTCTTATAGAGGCTAGTCAATGGTTGTGCTAATATGAAGGACACTTTCACTTAGAACAAGAGTGAGACAATTTAAATTTCTGGGAAAGAGGAATTGGAATATTTTACACTCATAGAACATATTGAAGACAAGATAAAAACATCAAGTAAACTTTGTAACAGGGACTAGGAGACATAGTAAAGAGACAAATATTGCTTAGAGCAATGAACAATAGGAAGTTGTGGGGAGCCTTAATAACCCATGTCCTATAGGTATATGGCACATAAAATTTCTCTTTACTTATTTTTTCTTTATATCTTGATATATCCCGAAAAGTAATACAGTGTAAATAGATCAGTTGAAGAATGTTACTCAACACCAGGAATAAAAGGTATAACAGATTTATTGTACTAAGGTACAATTAACAATAATACACATATAGGCAAGCAACGGGTTGGAGTGGAATAGACTATCAAATAGTGAATGCCTTTGCCTAAGACCTTCCCCCTTCGTACCACTCGTGACCGTCTTTTATCAGTTAGAGCATTCTATTCCACTATAACATATCTAATTGATATATCCCGAAAAGGAATACAGTATAAGAAGATCAGTTGAAGAATGGAACTCCACACCAGGAATAAGAAATACAGATTTA
>JBBBDQ010001964.1:980000-1077500 GCA_037127315.1 Ascarosepion bandense
GCTCTGCCAGACATAAGAGGTCTAATTGATTGGCCAGCACGTTCACCTGACTTGACCTCAATGGAGTTCTTCTTTTGGGTAGTACTCAAAAACAAAGTTTATATTCCAAAACCAAAAAGTGTTGATGATTTGAAAAATTACATAAGAGATCTATTTCAAGAAATTAATTCAAAAGGAGAAAATTTATGTCAAAGTGTGAGGGGTAGACTTTAAAGCTGTAAAAATTTTGATGGACAACAGTTTGAGCACCTGCATTCATAAAATTGGAGCACTTTTGTATTCTTGTGCTCAATAAAATTTAATTGTCAATATAATTATTGTATTAATAAATATAATTGTTATTTCAAAATAAATGTTATCATTTACCATCTACCTACTTTTGAACCACCCTGTATTTATATTTAAAGACATATTATAAAAAGTATATTACCTGCATCAGTATATTATTAAATATTCATATTTAGGTTAGGAAGAAAGGTGTTAAACCCTGCTTTGCCAGACATATGCTCAAGCTCACCGGGTAGGTTGTGCATTACTTTCTTCCGGCCATCTTACCCTCAGTCTGTCCTGTGAGTATCAAATTTTTCAAGCCCTCTTATATCATTATATGCCCCAGAAATTTCAGCTTGCTCTTCTGGTTGCTAAGTGTAATTGTCATTTTTGTTACTATTGTCTTTAGAACTTCATTGCTGCTCACAGGTTTGTTTCAAGGTATTCTCAGCATACTTCTGTAGAATCATTTTTCTTTTGCTTCAAGTTTCTTCTGCATCATTAAAGAGATTGTCCAGAACTAATACTACGTAATAGTTCAGTATTCTTTCTTTGTTCCTAAAGATATTTTCCTGTTTCTTCATACTTTGCTCAGCTTTTGGAAGGCATCTTTCACTATCCCAATACACCATCAGATTTCCATGTTGCACTTTCTGTCAGTAATTTGTATGTTGGGCAGTTCCTTTTGTGAAAATCAAATGATATAACATGAAAGTAAAACCTAAACGTACTAGGAAAGTGAATTTATACATGTTTTTGTTCTTGAGAATTTGCAACAAAAAATATTAAAAACTATTTATTTATTAAATTGTTTACTTGCAAGAATAATTGTATATTTACAGTATTCTCAGATCTAATACAGTTGCATTAAAACTAAACAATATTTATCATTTACCAATTTATAAAGAAATAAAAATGAAAAAAATTATATTCATGAATTTATAAACATTTACTAAATTATAAAATATGAACCAACTACTGGAATCCCTTAGTGTGGCTAATGTCTACATTGGTAACTATAAAAAAATTAATTTTCAATTACTATGGTGAAACTAAAGAATGTTTTACTGCACTAACTGAGTATTTTGTATGCACTAATCAAATATTGGTATAAAAAGGGCAGCCTAATATGCCAATGCATGTCGGAAATACTAGAATCAAGCAAGTACAAAAATTTAAATACCTGGGAAGTGTTATAACAGAAGACGAAAAGTGTGACACAGAGTTCCAAAGGTGAATTGGCATGGCAAAGGAAGCATTCCAGAAGTTGAGTAAAGTATTAAGAAACAGGACAATTTTGCTAAAAACAAAGAGAGTACTGGATTTCTATGTGTTGTCAGTTCTTGAATATGGCAGTGAATGCTGGACAATATCATCAAATATGAAGGAAAAACTTGAAGTAACTGAAATGTGGTTCTACAGAAGGATGCTGCAAATATCATGGATCAAGCATGTGAGCAATGATGAGGTTTTGGAAATGATGGAAACAAAAAAAAATTAATACTGAGCATCAGGAAGAGACAGCTGAAATTCCTGGGACATGCAATGAGGAAGAAGGGCTTGGAGAATCTGATACTAATAGGCCAGATAGAGGGGAAAAGAGACAGGCAAAAGAAATGGATAACATATTTGAAGGACCTAATCATCAGGTGATGATAGAATGAGGGTTGCATGGTGCAACAGGAGAAGGTGTGCTAAGAGCCACCAGGGATAGGGAGATGTGGAAAGCTATGATCGCCTACGTCCTGAAAGGACAGGACACATAGAAGAAGAAGAAGAAGAAGAAGAAGAAGAAGAAGAAGAAGAAGAAGAAGAATCAAACATGCATTTATTGAGGAATGCCCGTATAAGAAAATTCTTATTATTTACTATTTTATAAATTTGAATTGATTGTCAATAGCCAATATTTTGGCAACCATTTCAATAAATAATCTAATAAAAAGTGTTTAGTATTTTGTTTTCTCAAGAACAAAGAAAATTTATAAATTCACTTTCATATGTTTAAGTCTTATTAAAATTTTAATAATCACTTTTTAAAACAATAACTATTGCTGAGGAGTGAAGGTAGTTAAAATAATAATGGTGTCAAGGGAAAAAACTATCCTTTTGGCACTCAATTTATTTTGTGGCTATGAAGGTATAAGATTTGCCTTGTTTTGATTGCAAGGAAATATGAAAAAGAAAAATATATCAGAGATGCTGTTTTGCAGAAAAAGTAAGTATGTACAAAAAAAAAGAAAACAAAATAAAAAAGATGGTGATGCTTTTCATGATGTCTGCTTCAGTGAATTGGGAAATCTTGTCAATTTCTAATCTTTTCATTTGTACCTTCATACTTTTTTAAATAATAACCTGAATTCATATTTATAATTATTATTGCAATATCTTGTTAAAGTTGTAAAGTTTAAATAGTTAATGATACAATAGGGGAATTTCTATAGATATTTTAAAGCCATGAAAATCACAAGGAGCTTCTTCAATCATTAACTTAAGAATTATTATTTATTTATTTATTTTTTAATCATATCACTCTGAGCAAGGTGGTAACACCACTGATGTGCAGGGGGCTACATAAGAGTGAAGAGATTGGAAGAGAGAGAACCGGAAGCCTCATCCTAAACAGGGAACAGGGGATGAGCCTCTTCACCTGTTCAATAGATGTGGGTGGAGTGTGAACCGGGTGATAGTTTATCATTAAAATTATTTTTTTTACAAGTAACTGCTAATCATATAAACCAGATGTGCTTCTATATTGCAAAATATATTCTCCATGAGGTAAAATATGAACATTAAAGCCAGTTTAACTAGCAAATAAGATCCTTTTTATAGACATAAGTTACTTTAAGTGGAAAGGATGGTTTGCAGGCAGAAGGAAAGAAAAGAATCCTTTTCCTGTAAATTCAAATCTAAGGGAAAAAGAAAATAAAAACAGGGAAAGAAAGATCATGTATTGGGTAAATCTAAGAATGATGTGAAACTTATTTGCTTACATGTAAAGCTCTAAAGAGCCTTTGCCCTGTCGGACATATTTAGACGCCCAACTGCACGTTGATGTATGTATTGCAATATCTACTCCGAAAAGCACAATTCAGTAAACATGACAAGATGTCAAAATAAGTTGTGCAAGAATTCTTTCAAGACAAGGAAGCAATACATCTATCCTCAAAAGGATCCCTCTCATCTTCTTATGCATATATGTAAGACACTTATCTAGCGCATGTAAGGTAGGGGGAAAAAAGACGGAAAACAGTCAGGGGGGTCAAGGTGGTGGGAAACAGCCATGAGAGAGAATGACAGGAAGGTTGGGATAGGATACTGTACGATTGTCAGAGAGCTGAACCTTCTCACAAATGCTATAAGAAATGTGTCTGTCTGACAGCCAGTGACTCTCTTTGTGTCATTTCAGTATCTTTATGAAAGGCGACACCGAATATCATGGATACGTCTTCCTATCACATTCAAGCACATTTTAAATAAGACTTAAACCTGTGGCAGATAATAGCTTTCATGCCATCAATGATAACCTTTATGTAGTAAACTAGAAACTTGTTCCTGCTTCTTAGCTTCAAGTGTTGGTTTTTCATTCTTCATAAAATCTGTTACTTATACGATCAATTTACCAGTTTTGGATTTGCTGGCTTTGTTAATTTTTTGTATATATCTGAGAAGAAATAAATTAAATCAGCCCAATAATCTAACAAATATTCATGTTAATCCCTTTCAGTGTCCCTGCAGAGAACTTCAATGTTTTTATATTTTTAATATAATACTTAAGGAAGCTTTATTGAGCTTGAATGGGGAGGCATGTCTAGACCCCTTATTTATTGTATTGTAGTAAGGGAGAGTTATTCAGTCCAGGGAGACAATTGTCATCAGAAGCAGTAACCCCTGTTAGTCTATATCAGTGTTTGGCTACTTACGGCATGCACGCCACATGTAACATGCCAAGCAATTTCCAATAGCCCAATTTTTTTTTCTTCTCACTTTGTTTTTTTTTTTTTCAATTGGAGTAGATAGATCTATCTTTTGCCCGGTTCACACTCCACCCACATCTATTGAACAGGTTAAGAGGTTCATCCCTTGTTCCCTGTTTAAGATGTGGTTGCCAACTTTCTCTTTTCCAATATTCTTTGTCTTTTTTTTTTACTTGGAGTAGATAGATCTATCTATCGCCCAGTTCACACTCCACCCACGTCTATTGAACAGGTTAAGAGGCTCATCCCTTGTTCCCTGTTTAGGATGTTTAACTAAAATTTTTTATAACAGTCTGGCAGTCAAAAATTTAGAAAAGTCTGCTGCTATTCACAACTGTTGGACATCCTTCCTGGGTTGTTTCAACTGTCTGAAGAAAATTGCTTTTGCTCTTTTGGCTTTTGGTTCAACTTATTCCTGTGAGCAAATTTTCTTTCATATGAATTCAGTGTTAAGTCTACAGCAAAGGTGCCTAACATCTGAACATTTAGAAAATTATGTAAAACTCAAAGTAACAAACTATATTGCTGATATTGAGTAATTGGCTAAGACCATTCGAGGGCAAGGCACCCAGTAATAATAGAAACTTAAAAAAACTTTTAAAAATAGTTTATTTCTATTACTGTTGTTTATATATTATTATATATTACTATATAAAATATGTTATAGAACAGGTATATTGACCTTAGGTTGTATAAAAATATGTATGCTGTTAGCACACTGAATGATTTTAAAACCTTAAGTTGTCACATAGCAAAAGGTTACCAACCCCTGGTCTATACCACAATGGTTACAAAAATTTATACCAAGGTAAATGTGAAGATTTTATTTTACAACTTGTATTTATACACAGAAGTTAGAGAAATAATTGTGATCTTTTCAAATTTTGAATCTAAAAATGCTCTAAAATATTCCTACAGCTTGCTTTGTAAGGTAAATTATGGAATCTTCTAAGTGACATAATTTGTTGCCTAATAAATTAACGTAAATAAACATTGAAATTTTATTTATTAATGCTGTTAAATCTTTTTTTAAAAATTTGTATTTTATTTTTTTAATGTAATTATTATTTATTTTTATTTATTTCTGATACACATCTCAATTTTCATGAGGTAGTATTCATATAAAATACAAATTTTATTCTAATCTAATTATGTACATTAACAGATCATATGCAATATAAGTGAATTCAACTAGAAAAATTAAAAATAGATCTAGTGTATCTAAATACAAATTAGAAAAATATCATAATAGATCATAGATAGTAAATCAACAATGTGAGAATTTTTAATGCCAACTTGAATAATTTCAACATATTCAACATTATGTATAAAAAATATTGAATTTAATAAAGTGTTTTTTTAAAACTTAACATGATCAAAACAAATTCACGTATTTGGAAAATCCACAAAAGATCTTCATCCTTTAATTATAGTTAGTTATGCTTAGTTTTATGTAATATATTAAATACAAATAGGTAGGAATTCTATAATATAAATGTAGGTAGAAAAAGCAAATGTTGATATAATAGCAAAGGTCACAAAGCATTGCTGGGGTCCCCAAACAGGTTTGGGTCCATGGTCAGGGGGTTTGGGTAGTAGTAAGCACAAACCCTAGAAAGGAGTATACAAAAGTTATGTATCATGAAGAAGCAAAGGATGGCAGGGTAGAAGAAATATATTTTTCCACAAAAATAAAACCTTTACTTTGTGGACATTCTGAAGCAAAATTAAAGTTTCTTATATTTCTCGATTAGAAATTAGAAGAATCCAAAAGGCTGTTTAGAAATGGAGATTATAAATCATTAAAAAAAAAAATGGTTGATAAACTCCATTCAGTTATTATTTCATTCCAAACCAAATCTACAGTTATCTGCTTAACGTCTTTCTCTGGAGAATGGATTACCAGCAGGTCTTCAATGTAGCCTCATTATCAGAGTAAGAAAAAAAAAACATTTTAACATTGAATGAAGGTATTACTTCTCTTTTTTTTTTTTCAATATTTATACATAATCTAGAAGAAACTTAATCTTCAATGGATTATGTTTACTTTCATGTTGATATTTTCTAAATTAAACCAACTTTGATATAAGGCCATGTTTGTGTTGAATGAAAAATGAAAAGGAAAATTGTTCAAAAGTATAGTGCATTAGCAATGATGAGCACTTAACTCAAGTTTATTAACCCAAAATAAGAACTCACATCCTGACATAAAAATCCTTCAACAGTATGATGCATAGTAGGAAATATAGGAATGTATAGGTCACAATATTTATATGAAATATGAACCTACAAATGGCAAATCCTGATGAGTTCTTAATGTTCAAACTGAAACTTGGCAACAAATAAGCTATGTAATTAAACACTGATATCATAAGGTGTAGCTCATTAAAACATAACATTTAGCAGTGAATGCTGGACAATCTCTTCAATGATGGAAAAGAAATTTGAAGCAACAGAAATGGGGTTCTACAGAATTTACTGAAATAAACATGCACTGAACATATGAGCAGTGACAAAGTTCTAGAGACAATGTAAGCATAAGTAAAACTTATACTTAATATCAAGAAGAGAGAGTTGAAATTTCTAGAGCACATCATGAGGAAAAAGGGCTTGGAAACTTTGATACACACAGAACTTATCAAAGGCAAGAAGGAGAAAAGAAAACAATGTATAACCCACTTGATGAGCTTTAAGTGAATTAATGGCAGAGCAGGGTTGGGGAGAGATGGTGAAAATCCTGAGAAGGCTTCTGCAGCAGAGATTGGCTAACCACCTTAGCCGACAGGCATATTCAAAACGAGAGGCCAGCCATTACTTTACATATCCCACAAATTTTCTTCAAGTTCTCCTTTATTCTTTTTAATTATTTTTCTTTTCCTCTCTTTCTCTGACTCATTGTGTTATTTTCTCTCACTCTCTCTTTTTCTCTCTTTCTTTATCCTTTTTCATGTCTTGTAATTTACATCCTACTTTCAAAGATCCTCCTAACTGTAAATAGCATTATGCAAGAAGATATCAAATGGAAAATCAAAAGTGATTTTTTCATTAATATACAAGGTTCAAGAGCCACTCAAGGAAAAAATTAGTGAAGGAGTTTGTTGCATGAGAGGTAAGAGTAATAATTAAGATGCACAGTTCATGCGGATATGTGAAAATGACCACAGATAACCCTAAACCTGAACAAGTTACGACAGTAGTGGTCAGGAAAGTATCCTCTTGGGAGTCAGTTCCACAAATAAGCAGTTTGTGGGAAGAAGCTGTTCAAGTGTAACTTTCTTCTCACTAATAGAATACAGATGGTTGTTTTGTGGAGTAGTTTTCGCACTATGCTATGTCGGTTGCTAATCAACTTAACTCACCCAAAATGTTAGGAACTTGGTAATCTTCTACTGTAAGCTGACTCCTTAGTATTCGGCTAACTGCCAACTAATATCAACTGCCTAGTAGTTCTACTGAACTCCAATAAAACTCTAAAGAACTCCCAAGAACTTCTCAAGTTAACTTCCTGTTAACTCTTATTAATATAGGAGTGAGAGTCCATTATCTGAGGAATAGGTGTATTTCACCATAACGGTTTGCCTCAATGCATGTGGTGTGGTGGGTCTTATCTGGAGTGTTTGAGTTGGGGAAACTGAGGAATGTAGTTAAGCTGAACATTTTCTGTGAAAATAGCAAAAAAGCAGTGAGAGGCATGCAGCATTACATCTATGGGAGAGGGATTGTCAGGTGGAAAATAATGCATCACACACAAGGCCACAGAGAAAATTTTAAACTGGAAAGTAAAAACTAGCCAGATTCAGTCCAGATATAGCAGCAGGATATGTGTTGTGGTGGAGTGGATACAGGCTTGGAACAAGAAATCAGAGAGTCAAAGTCAAATACTAGTTGAATTCATTGCAGGAGAGATTGGGTTCTACAGCCTTGTTTAGCAAACAGTCTACTGCAGAAATATGCAAATTGAAGGTATTCATCCTTCTCTTCTCTCTCCAGCTATGGGTTGAATAGCAGGAGAGATTGGGTTCTATAGCCTTGTTTAACAAACAGTCTACTGCAGAAATATGCAAATTGAAGGTATTCATCCTTCTCTTCTCTCTCCAGCTATGGATTGAATAGCAGGAGAGATTGGGTTCTATAGCCTTGTTTAACAAACAGTCTACTGCAGAAATATGCAAGTTGAAGGTATTCAGCCTTCTCCTCACTCCAGCTATGGGTTGAATAGCAGGAGAGATTGGGTTCTATAGCCTTGTTTAACAAACAGTCTACTGCAGAAATATACAGAAGTGAAGGTATTCAGCCTTCTCTTCTCTCCAGCTATGGGTTGGATGCTTAGCAGGAGAGATTGGGTCTATAGCCTTGTTTAACAAACAGTCTACTGCAGAAATATGCAAATTGAAGGTATTCATCCTTCTCTTCTCTCTCCAGCTATGGGTTGAATAGCAGGAGAGATTGGGTTCTATAGCCTTGTTTAACAAGCTGTCCTGCCACTGCAGAAATATGCAAATTGAAGGTATTCAGCCTTCTCTTCTCTCTCCAGCTATAGGTTGAATAGCAGGAGAGATTGGATTCTATAGCCTTGTTTAACAAACAGTCTACTGCAGAAATATGCAAATTGAAGGTATTCATCCTTCTCTTCTCTCTCCAGCTATGGGTTGAATAGCAGGAGAGATTGGGTTCTATAGCCTTGTTTAACAAACTGTCTACTGCAGAAATATGCAAATTGAAGGTATTCATCCTTCTCTTCTCTCTCCAACTATGGGTTGAATAGCAGGAGAGATTGGGTTCTATAGCCTTGATGCAACAGCAGTCTCTGGAAACTCATACCAGTGAGAAGGTATTCATCCTTCTCTTCTCTCCAGCTATGGGTTGAATAGCAGGAGAGATTGGGTTCTATAGCCTTGTTTAACAAACAGTCTACTGAAGAAATATGCAAATTGAAGGTATTCATCTTTCTCTTCTCTCTCCAGCTATGGGTTGAATAGCAGGAGAGATTGGGTTCTATGGCCTTGTTTAACAAACAGTCTACTGCAGAAATATGCAAATTGAAGGTATTCATCCTTCTCTTCTCTCTCCAGCTATGGGTTGAATAGCAGGAGAGATTGGGTTCTATAGCCTTGTTTAACAAACAGTCTACTGAAGAAATATGCAAATTGAAGGTATTCATCTTTCCTCTTCTCTCTCCAGCTATGGGTTGGACATGTAGAAGAGATTTGGGTTCCTGTGTTTAACAAACAGTCTACTGCAGAAATATGCAAGTTGAAGGTATTCATCCTTCTCTTCTCTCTCCAGCTATGGGTTGAATAGCAGGAGAGATTGGGTTCTATAGCCTTGTTTAACAAACAGTCTACTGAAGAAATATGCAAATTGAGGTATTCATCTTTCTCTTCTCTCTCCAGCTATGGGTTCGGAATAGCAGAAGAGATTGGGTTCTATAGCCTTGTTTAACAAACAGTCTACTGCAGAAATATGCAAATTGAAGGTATTCATCCTTCTCTTCTCTCTCCAGCTATGAGGTTGAACCTACTTGGAGAGATTGGGATTCTATAGCCTTGTTTAACAAACAGTCTACTGAAGAAATATGCAAATTGAAGATTATTCATCTTTCTCTCTTCTCTCTCCAGCTATGGGTTGAATAGCAAGAAGGGTGGGTTCTATAGCCTTGTTTAACAAGCAATCCCACAAAGAGAAATATGCAATTCATGAAGGTATTCATCCTTCTCTTCTCTCAACTATGGGTTGAATAGCAGGAGAGATTGGGTTCTATAGCCTTGTTATAAAACAGTCTACTGAAAATATACAGAGTGAGTAATTGTCTTTCTCTGCTTCTCTCTCCTTCTTATGGATTTGAATAAGCAGGAGAAGTTAGGGTTCTGGCCTTATTTAACAAACAGTCTACTGAAGAAATATGCAAATTGAAGGTATTCATCTTTCTCTTCTCTCTCCAGCTATGGGTTGAATAGCAGGAGAGATTGGGTTATAGCCTTGTTTAACAAACAGTCTACTGAAGAAATATGCAAATTGAAGGTATTCATCTTTCTCTCTCTCCAGCTATGGGTTGAATAGCAGGAGAGATTGGGTTCTATAGCCTTGTTTAACAAACAGTCTACTGAAGAAATATGCAAATTGAAGGTATTCATCTTTCTCTTCTCTCTCCAGCTATGGGTTGAATAGCAGGAGAGATTGGGTTCTATAGCCTTGTTTAACAAACAGTCTACTGAAGAAATATGCAAATTGAAGGTATTCATCTTTCTCTTCTCTCTCCAGCTATGGGTTGAATAGCAGGAGAGATTGGGTTCTATAGCCTTGTTTAACAAACAGTCACTGAAGAAACAATGCAAATTGAAGGTGGTGTCTTTCTCTTTCTCCTCCATGTAGTTTGAATAGCAGGAGAGATTGGGTTCTATAGCCTTGTTTAACAAACAGTCTACTGAAGAAATATGCAAATTGAAGGTATTCATCTTTCTCTTCTCTCTCCAGCTATGGGTTGAATAGCAGGAGAGATTGAGTTCTATAGCCTTGTTTAACAAACAGTCTAGAAGAAATATGCAAATTGAAGGTATTCATCTTTCTCTTCTCTCCAGCTGTAAGTTTGGAATAGCAGGGAGAGATTAGGTTCTATAGCCTTGTTTAACAGCAGTCCTACTGAAGAAATATGCAAATTGAAGGTATTCATCTTTCTTCTCCTCCAGCTGTGGTTGAATAGCAGAAGAGATTGGGTTCTATAAGCCTTGTTTAACAAACAGTCCTGCTGCAGAAATGGCAGATGAAGGTATTCATCCTTCTCTTCTCTCTCCAGCTATGGGTTGAATAGCAGGAGAGATTGGGTTCTATAGCCTTGTTTAACAAACAGTCTACTGCAGAAATATGCAAATTGAAGGTATTCATCCTTCTCTTCTCTCTCCCATGTAAGTTTGAATAGCAGGAGAGATTTGAGGACCTCTAGCCTTGTTTAACAAACAGTCTACTGAAGAGTAACATGCAAATTGAAGGTATTCATCCTTCTCTTCTCTCTCCAGCTATGGGTTGAATAGCAGGAGAGATTGGGTTCTATAGCCTTGTTTAACAAACAGTCTACTGAAGAAATATGCAAATTGAAGGTATTCATCTTTCCTGCTTCTCTCTCCAGCTATGGGTTGAATAGCAGGAGGAATTGGATTCTATGACGCCTTGTTGCTCAAGCAGTCTCACTGAAGAAATATGCAAATTAAAGGTATTCATCTTTCTCTTCTCTCTCCAGCTGGGTTGAATAGCAGAAGAGATTGGGATTCCTAGCCTTGTTTAACAAACAGTCTACTGCAGAAATATGCAAGTTGAAGGTATTCATCCTTCTCTTCTCTCTCCAGCTATGGGTTGAATAGCAGGAGAGATTGGGTTCTATAGCCTTGTTTAACAAACAGTCACTGAAGAAATATGCAAATTGAAGGTATTCCATCTTCCTCTTCTCTCTCCAGCTAGGTTGAATAGCAGAAGAGGTGGGTTCTATAGCCTTGTTTAGTAAACAGTCTGCAGAAGCCATGTACAAATTGAAGGTATTCATCCTTCTCTCTTCTCTCTCAACCTGGGTTGAATAGCAGGCCAGGTTCTATAGCCTTGTTTAACAAACAGTCTACTGAAGAAATATGCAAATTGAAGGTATTCATCTTTCTCTTCTCTCTCCAGCTATGGGTTGAATAGCAGAAGATTGGGTTCTATAGCCTTGTTTAACAAACAGTCTACTTTGCAGAAATATGCAAATTGAAGGTAATTCATCTTCTCTTCTCTCTCCAGCTATGGGTTGAATAGCAGGAGAGATTGGACTATAGCCTTGTTTTAACAAACAGTCTACTGAAGAAATATGCAAATTGAAGGTATTCATCTTTCTTCTCTCTCCAGCTATGGTTGAATAGCAGAAGATTACAGGTTCTATAGCCTTGTTTAACAAACAGTCTACTGCAGAAATATGCAAGTTGAAGGTGGTATTCATCCTTCTCTTCTCTCTCCAGCTATGGGTTGAATAGCAGGAGAGATTGGGTTCTATAGCCTTGTTTAACAAACAGTCTACTGCAGAAATATGCAAATTGAAGGTATTCATCCTTCTCTTCTCTCTCCAGCTATGGGTTGAATAGCAGGAGAGATTGGGTTATAGCCTTGTTTAACAAACAGTCTACTGAAGAAATATGCAAATTGAAGGTATTCATCCTTCTCTTCTCTCTCCAGCTATGGGTTGAATAGCAGAGAGATTGGACTACAGCCGCAGAATTGTAACAAACAGTCTACTGAAGAAATACATGCAAATTGAAGGTATTCATCTTTCTCTTCTCTCTCAGCTGTGGGTTGGAATAGCAGGAGAGATTGGATTCTATAAGCTACTTGTTTAACAAACAGTCTACTGAAGAAATATGCAAATTGAAGGTATTCATCTTTCTCTTCTCTCTCCAGCTATGGGTTGAATAGCAGGAGAGATTGATTCTATAGCCTTGTTTAACAAACAGTCTCTGAAGAAATATGCAAATTGAAGGTATTCTGTCTTTCTCTTCTCTCCCAGCTATGGGTTGAACAACTTGGAAAGAGATTGGGTTCTATAGCCTTGTTTAACAAACAGTCTACTGCAGAAATATGCAAGTTGAAGGTATTCATCCTTCTCTTCTCTCTCCAGCTATGGGTTGAATAGCAGAGATTAGGTTCTATAGCCTTGTTTAACAAACAGTCTACTGAAAATATGCAAATTGAAGGTATTCATCTTTCTCTTCTCTCTCCAGCTATGGGTTGAATAGCAGAAAGAGATTGGGTTCTACTGTACTTGTTTAACAACAGTCTCTTTAGAAATATGCCAAATTGAAGGTATTCATCCTTCTCTTCTCTCCAGCTATGGGTTGAATAGCAGGAGAGATTGGGTTCTATAGCCTTGTTTAACAAACAGTCTACTGAAGAAATATGCAAATTGAAGGTATTCATCTTTCTCTTCTCTCTCCAGCTATGGGTTGAATGTGAAAGGGTTCTATAGCCTTGTTTAACAAACAGTCTACTGCAGAAATATGCAAATTGAAGGTATTCATCCTTCTCTTCTCTCTCCAGCTATGGGTTGAATAGCAGGAGAGATTGGGTTCTATAGCCTTGTTTAACAAACAGTCTACTGAAGAAATATGCAAATTGAGTGAGCCCATCTTTCTCTTCTCTCTCAGCTAAAACAGGGTTGAATAGCAGGAGAGATTGAGTTCTATAGCCTTGTTTAACAAACAGTCTACTGCAGAAATATGCAAACTGAAGGTCTTCAGCCTTCTCTTCTCTCTCCAGCTATGGGTTGAATAGCAGGAGAGATTGGGTTCTATAGCCTTGTTTAACAAACAGTCTACTGCAGAAATATGCAAGTTGAAGGTATTCATCCTTCTCTTCTGTCTCCAGCTATGGGTTGAATAGCAAGGGAAAAATTGGGTTCTACAGCCTTGTTTAGCAAACAGTCTATTGCAGAAAGTAATGGCAACCTACTGCGGGAAAAATCTTCTGCCCAATCAGCCATGTGTCTTTCGAGGCATAATCGCCCAAGTGTGTATCACAAATGGCACTTAACTGACTGATGGCAGCAGTAGTTCATTTTTTAATGGGAAATGCTGCCATCACTGACAGTACTGCTCAGAAGTCATTTGCTAGGTTCCTCAGCAGAAATTTTGATCTGTAAGACTGAGAATATTCCAGTATGTCTGCAGTCATTAATGGTGACCAAACTGAAATGCTGATTAAAAATAATTTTAGTCACAAGATACACAACATTGCAGAGATACACAATGTATCTCATACAAGTGCTGTAAGGTATTTGAAAACTCTTGAATACATAAATATACCATGATATTAGAGCACCTGACAATTTAAAAAAATAAAATTAACAGATCATATTTCCATCTGTGATTTTCTACTCAAATGCAACAAAAATAAACTTGTTTTTGCAAAGAATGATCTCGGTCAATAAAAAATGGATTGCTCACAGCAGTGTGGAATGATAAATGTTCTGCAAAAAATGAGCCACCACTAACTATTCTGATTGGCAGACTGCATCTGAAGAAGATGATGCTGTGCATTTGGTGAGATTGGAAGGGCACAGTGTATTATGAGCTCCTTCTGTAGTACACAGAATTCAAACAAGTATTTTACTTGAGGGCAGCAATCAATGAAAAGCATCTAAAATCGGTTAATCAAAGGGTAATGTCTTCCATCAGGACAACATCATACCTCATCATGTCTTTCTGTAATTCCAACACAAATTAGTACAGCTTGACTGGAATATCCTACTTGCTGTATTCGCCTAAATCTGCATCTTTCGATTACCACACATTTTGATCCCTGCAAAATTCTTTTAATAGGAGGAACTTCAATTCTTTGAAATCCTGTAAAAACCTCTCATGCAATTTCAACTGTAAAATAATGAAACCTAGTTGCCAATCTAGTCAGTCAGTTAAGTCAATTAAGTGCCATACGTGAAACACACTTGGGCGATCATGTCTCGAAAGAGACATGACAGACTAGGCAGAAGATTATCCCGCAGTAGGTTGCCATTGCTTTCTGCGGTAGATTGGTTGCCAGCCGAGGCTATAGAATCCAATCTGTCCTGTTATTTAACCCATAACTAGAAGGAAGAGACGGATTAATACCTTTACCAAGAGTATTTGCGTGCAAGTGAATGCCAATCTAGTACTGTGATAAAAGTTCATAAAGTCAAGGTACCAAGGAGGAAAGCTCATCTGAACAATTATCATGAAAATATTTCTAGAAAAGCCACAGAGAATATATGATACAGAGGTGAAAACATGACCAAAGCTTAGATGCCAGGTCAGGAGGAATAACATTGCAGAGTCTTCTTTGGATTTTATCAAGAAGAATCTCAAGATAAATTGCAGAAGCACCAGACTAAATGTGACAGCTGCAATATTGAATGCATGAATGAATGGTAGACTTATAAAGTTGGCAAGAAAAATTGTTTAGCACAATGCAGCTTTCCTAGCAGTTGATTCAATATAATCATTCCCCTTTCAAGACTGGTAACTGTTAGTCCAAGGAGGCATAATGAGTCACTCTTCTGAAGATTAGTATTAGCCACGTTGATAGAAGTCAAAATAGGTTCTTTACAACTATTAAAAGAAAGCAGTTTCATTTAAAGGCATTAAAATTAACAAGCCATTTATTGCTCCAGTTAGCAACTGATTGAAGGAAATTTATATTCATATTTATATATGTAGATACATTAATAATACTGATGTTCCTGATAATGACAAGAGATGGCTGAAAATAATCAAAAACATTTTGGATGTTTGACAATTTCTCCATAAATTTAAACTAGACGTGGGATAGTTTAGTTAATACTTTCCTAGTTTAGGCATTAACAGACTTGGTTGATTTCACTAAATATGTCTGAATGAATTTTTGCTGCCCAAGTTTATGTAACCTGGAATATAAAGATATATGACAATAACGAATATTGTATTTCTCAAAAAAGTTAATTGACCAGGGTCATTCAGGAAGATAAAGTTTTTAAGACAAGTTTTCTTTATAATTATAGTCCTTGATATCAACAGATAGAGCATTTATAGCAAAAAAAAAACTGTCAATTTATGTTATACCTGTCAACTTCTGTTATACTTGTCAACACACAGAGCTTCACAAAATCAAATCCATTCTTCAGGAGACTTGATGAACAGTGTATGTATTTCTGTGAAACTCAGAGTAGAGATAGGCATAAGTGAACAAAATTGATTTATCATATGTATATATATATATAAATTAGAGAAAATTTTCAAAATTCAAAGATGTTGGATGTACATTTCGGCATAGGATCTCTAATAGAGACTCTACGTCACGTCAGCGACATTGTTTTTACCAAATGGTGAAGGCCATGGGTTAGAGTGTGGAGGAGTTTTAGGTTAACAATATATTTGCTTCGTATTCTTAATACATTGAGCTCTCTGCCTGCATCACTTTTTAATTTAAAAAAATTTTAATATTGATTAGGATCAGGTTCTTGGAATTTACCTTCCTACTCTTCCACTTCGGATTAAAGAAAAACAAAACTATATATATATATATATATATATATATATATATATATATATATATTGTAACAAAGTTGTGGAACTCATAGGTTTTTTAACCTGCTGTTCATGCATTTACTTTTATAAAGAGTGCCCAATACAAAGGTAGAGCATTATATTGTAATAGTTGTTACAATGGTTTATAAATTCATAGTATCACTACACAAAATTTTTTGCATTTCGAAGCTAACCCTGTTTTTTGGTTGCTTCTCTTCGGGTGAAGAAGTTGGACTGAAAATTATCTGGTGAAAAAATGGTTTATTTGTGGTGAATATGCTTTTTTTAGGTGAAAGTGACGTTGGGAACTTATTTGGATTCTGTTGGCCTAATTGTAGTCTTAGAGTTAGGTGTTGGGAGAGGTGGCTTAGTTCAGGACAGGTTTTCCTATTTATCTTGTCTGAATGAAGTAGTAGTGGCGTTGTTGTTAATGATATGAGTGGTGTGTGATTTTTAGATGGTCTAGTCGATTCTTTTATGGTTCTTAAGGTGCTGCTATTTGGTTTAGAGGAGGATATGTGTTACTTAGTTTTGGGCTGGTCACTTTTTTGTTTAGTTTTGGTTATTTTGCATTGGGATATATGGTTTTTTTTTATTCACCACAAATAAACCGTTTTGTTGAAAAACGAAATTGAGGAGGGTAAAAGAAAAAATATGTTAATGTAAAAATAAATGGGCAGGCTGTAAAATTATTATTTGATTCAGAAAATGATATCTTGGTAATAAACGAGCAAACATAGAAAAAAATTGGTTACCCAACACAAACAAAATTGCTAGGGGTGTGTCAGTAAAAAGACTTAAGTTTAAAGGTGAATCAAAATGTAACATTTCATTCATAGGAAAAATTCACAAATCAAAAGTGTATGTGCTTCCTGGTTCAGTAAACCCCTTTGGTTTAGACCGGATCATATTGTTTAACTTATGGGAATTACTGATAAATGCTTTCTGTAACAAAGTTAACGTCATAGAGAAAGATAAGATAAAGAAAACAGAAAGATTTATTACGGATTTGAAAAGAGAATTCCCTCAAGTCTTTTCAGAAGGACTAGGTCTGTGCACAAAAACAGAAGTCAACTTTGAAGTGAAAGAAAATGTTAAACCATTTTCAACACTAGACACAATAAATGAGGAATTAGAATGTTTGGAGAAGAGTGGCATAATTTCAAAAGTCAATTACTCGAATTGAGTGTTTCCAACTGTATATATAAAAAAACAAACCCAAAAATTAAAGTGTGTGCTGACTTTTTGACAGGCTTAAATGACTGTTTGAAAGCCCATGCATACCCTCTACCGCCACGGGAGGATATATTCACTAAATTCAACAAAGGTAGAGTATTTTCAAAGTTGGACTTGTCAGAGGTTTATCTTCAGGTTAAAGTTAGTGAAGAATCTTCGAAGTACCTGACAATAAACACGCATAAAGGTATTTTTAAACTAAATTGTCTTCCATTTGAAATGAAGGTAGCTCCAAGCTTATTCCAGCAAATAATGGACACAATGTTGGCTGGTATGGAGTATGCAATTGCATATTTAGATGATATTTTGATTAAAAGTGAAAACAAGGCTCAACACAAAACACGTATTAGAGCAGTATTTCAGAGAAATGAGGAATATGGGTTCAAGCTGAGTGCTGAAAAATGTAAGTTCTTCTTAAAGAAAAGAAAATATTTAGAACAGGTCATTGACAGTAAAAAGAGAAAACCAGATCCAGAAAGGGCTGAGGCTATAAAAAATATGCCAGCACCTAATAATGGGGCTAAATTCAAGGCATTCTTGGAATTAGTGAGTTACTATAGCATTTATATCCCAGAAATGTATGATATGAGGGATCCTTTAAATGATTTGGTGAAAAAGGGCACAAGGTGGATATGGTCAAAAGAATGTGAACATGCTTTTAAAAAAATAAAAAAAACTGTCTATTAGCAGACCTATTATTAGTGCATTTCGACCTGAAGAGGAAAATTATTATAGCAACAGATGCCAGTAATGAGGGACTAGGTGCTGTATTGCTTCATAAATTCGAAGGACAGATCTACGAAGCCAATAGCACAAGCCTCGAGAACATTACTGCCCACAAAACAAAGTTACAGTCAAATTGAAAAAGAGAGTTTAGCAATAATCAACGCTGTAAATAAATTTCATAGGTTTCTATATGGAAGAGTTTATTCTGCAAACAGACCACAAACCATTGTTATCAATATTTGGAAAAATAAAAGGTATACCAACTCACACAGCAAATCAACTACAGCATTGGGGTGTAATTCTATTGAATTACAATTTCAAAATAAACATGAGCCTTCAAAGAAACAAAGTCATACCAACGGGTTATAAAGATTGATAACTGAATATATGGAACCACAGGAAGAAGCGGTAATAGTGATGCTAAGAGACAACAGTGAATTGTTGGGTCAGTTATGCGACACTATTAGAGAACTATCGGTTACGCAAAAAGATGTGAAAAAAGCAGCGGAGAATGATGATTTCATAAAAAAAAATGAAAAAGCAAGTCTGGTTGATTAAGAAAACTAAAAAAAGAATTAGTGTGTCACTGTTTTCAATCTAGGCACAGGTATTTCTATACGAAGATAGAGTTGTAATGCCGGGTACTCTGTAAAAGAAAATTCTGAAAGAGTTTCACACTGGCCATCCAGGGATTTTGAGAATGAAATCTCTAATGAGAAGCTATACTTATTGGCCAGATTGTATTGTTTAATGGACCAAGATATAGAAAACTTGGTGAAACAGTGCAGAGGATGTCAACTGGCAGCAAGTGATCAACTGGTAAAGATTCAACCATGGACAGATGTTCCATGGACTCAATTACATATTGACTATGCAGGGCCCATAAATGGATCTTATTAACTAATTATTGCGGACAGTTTCACTAAGTGGCCAGAAATTGTAAAGTGCAGACATCTGACTGCAACAAATATAAAAAATGCACTTAATGAAATTTTTAGTTGCTTTGGTCTCCCTAAAACTTTAGTCAGCAACAACGGAACACAGTTTACAGGAAAAGAATTCAAGGAATTCTGTTCATCATTGTCCATTGATGATGTGACAATGCCAGTATATCATCTAAGATCAAATGGACAGGCAGAAAATTTTGTGAACACCTTTAAACGAGCATTGAAGAAAAGTCAAGGGAAGAAGGAATGATAACCAAAAGAATTGAACAGGTCATATATGATATAAATGGGGAAAAATTTTGGTGCAAAAGACATTGGAATCAATTGAGACCCAGACACACTACAGGGAAATTCCAATGGAAGTCCTGTGTGACACATTTGAAATTCCTGTTTCAGCAAGTCATCATTCACCAATGGAAGTATTCCTGACCTCAAGGTCAGAGCTACCAGTGTGTCAAATGCCATCACAGCTGGGAGGATTGTGGCAAAAAAAAAAAAAAACTTAGGAAAAAAATCAACCGATTATGTCTTGACCCTAAAAAGAGAAAATATTGAAGTTAAATTTCATGGGAAAATATAGCTCAGGGGAAGGTGATGTAATGAATATGCATACACCTTGGTCCCCACTTCACAGTAATATGATTGGCTGGTGTCAGCCATAAATACAGACTAAGGCGGGGACGCCTAGGACTATGCCTATTGGAACACCTATTAACTATGCCTATTGCATAATACTATGCCTAAGCATACTGCATACAACTACAACAAGTACCAGTTCATTACGGCTACTTGCTAGATTGTCCTACCCAGATACATTGCCAAAACCACTTAGCTACTTCGAATAATATATATATATATCCCTTTTTAGGACATATCACTATGTGTGAGTCATCTCCATTCCCTTTGTATTCCAATAGTAAGAAATTAGTTCTACTCAGACAGCTTCTTCCCAAGGTGTACTGGTTCGGGAAACAGACCCCCAGCAAGATGTTTTCCCAATCACTAAAATCTTGATCTTTTGAAGTCAAGGGTTAACCAGTATCTTTTCTACATAACCTCATGAACTTAACTTCTTGCCATTTCTTGCACTCATATACCACACCACACAGCAATCCACAAACTTGAGTGGCTCTCTGGCCTTGTATTTGATGAGCATTAGCATAAAAAATTAACAATGTTTTTCTAGAGAATAAAATGCATTATACAGATTCTTTCTTACTTTTTCATTTATATGCTTAATTAATCTGATATGTATAAATTTATACATCAAATTCTATTATAGATACTTAGAGAGAAATGTGCCACTTGCTTTTATATCATGGTCAGCAGGATACTTTCAAAATACATTTATAATATGTTTACTCTAGATTAGTTTTCACTATATATATATAAAAGGAACTCAATATGTAAAGCCACAAAAACAATAAATATACACTTTAAAGAAAACGTTCACGGCTTCTCACACTTTTTATTCTATACCAATTTCTCTTTTTGGAACAACCCTATTTCTTTATCCAATTCGGTTGGCTTTCAATCCTGGGTTAAAAAGCGATCGGAGTCTAACCATACTGATGAGCTGTGATGCAGCAAAACAGATCTGTCTGCGGATGACTATTTATGCTCTCACACCCTGATTGAGCACTCTGGAAGAATGGTAGACTTTAAAAAACAGTAGTTACTCTGGCATGTACACATCGCTCATTCAGTAAATGAATTAGAGCACTCTGGCTATTGGGCAAGTATAATGATAATATACATGCTAAAATGTCTGCCTTCTTCTACCAAACGCCCATAGCCCAGAGGTAGAATCACCGACTGACGCCAATTCGGTCGGGTTTCAATCCTGGGTTAAAAAGCAATTGGAGTCTAACCGTACTGATAAGCTGTGATACAGCCAAACAGATCTGTCTGTGGATGACTATATATATATATATATATATATATATATAGGAGAATATGTTTTATATATATATATATATATAAGAGAATATGTTTTATATATATATATATATAGGAGAATATGTTTTATATATATATATATATATATATATATATATAGGAGAATATGTTTTATATATATATATATATATATAGATAATATGTTATAATTAATATATATATATATATATATAGGAGAATATATTTTATATATATATATATATATATATATAGGAGAATATATTTTACATATATATATATATATAGGAGAATATGTTATATTAATATATATATATATATATATATAGGAGAATAATATATTTATATATATATATATATATAGGAGAATATGTTATATTAATATATATATATGTATATATATATATATATATATATATATATATATGAGAATATGTTATATATATATCTATATATATATATATATATATATATATATGATTCCATCAATAAGAACATTACTTTAGCCCAATGAAATTCATTAAGAGGACAAAAAATGGTACACAGAATTTTTCAGTTTGTCATCCTGTTGCATAACATTTTCTTGATATAAATATATATCACACAGGTCAGACGAAAAAGAAAAAAAATATATTTTAGGTCAAAAATTTTAAATTTAACATTCTCGTAACTTCAGCATTTTCTCTCAAAGCCTAATTATACACAAAAATTACATTTATATCTCCTCCCAGATATATATATATGATTCCATGAATAAGAACATTATTTTTGATCTGATTTTCAGGGCAAAACATATTATATACAGTATTTTCACTTTCTTATTCAATTGCTTGTGTGTATAAAAGTGGTTTAAACTAATGGATATGTATTCCACAGTTTAATATTTACTTTTAATAAAAAGTGCTTCATACAGAAGTGGGGCATTAATAGATACATAATTATTATTATCATTATTATTATAGCATACTGCAATTTAAAAGCTATTAAGTGTTGGCGTTCAATACACCTTCAGAAGGCAAATGATGGTGTATTGAAGCCCAAAACATAATAGCTTTTTAGTTGCAGTATGCTATTATAATGATAATAATAATAATAATATTATATCTATATATCTATAAATCTGCCTCCTTCTACCGAATGCCAATAGCTCAGAGTTAAAATCACCGACTGACGCCAATTCAGTTGGGTTTCAATCCTGGGTTAAAAGCAATCGGATGTCTAATCATACTGATGAGCTGTGATACAGTGAAACAGATCTGTCTGTGGGTGACTATATATATATATATATAGTGTTCAGTATTGATAGTTTTTGGTATCAAAACTATTCCTTTTTCAGTAGTTTTGCTAGTAAAAGACACCTTGGCAAGCAGGTTTTTATCATAAAAATGTTCGATGTGAGAAAAGAGATAGAGCATTGATAGAACATCAGAAAAAACAGCCCTGCTCATATATATATATATATATGAAATGATTTGTTTTGAACATTATATTTTATCGATATTCATATTTAAGTAGATATTCTGATTTTAATTAAACAGTATTATATATTTATATCTACTGGCCTGATTTTTTACGATCAATTTTTATTACGAAAATGTGTGTCAAGTTTTATCTTATCATATATATAATATGATAAGATAAAAATCATTTACCAATCTAACATGTTTCAGTTTTATTAAAGCACACACACACACACACACACACACACACACACACACACACACACACATATATATATATATGTACAAACTTTAATAAATATTTGCCCAAGATATTTAGAAATATCTTTTTGACAAGCATGGTCGGATTCTCTTCAAATTAACTCTAAATATACGCATTAATAGCATTTGCATGCTTGTAATCATTAATTTACAAAGATTTATTAACCTTCTACCGTGCAGAAAAAATATACATACACATGCAGAGACATGCTGGCATGTATGTCAAAATAAATATTTATGTATAGCTAGTGTCTAATTTAATGGAAATGTTTACAAAATTAAAAATTTTATGAGAAATAAAAAGAAAAACAAAAAATGAAAATTAAGTTATCTTAAAATTCATAAAAGCTCTTATTTCTTTTTAATCTCTGCTATTAAATTAAGTGATGTTTGAATGGATGCAGCATCTCAACATTTGTGTGTGCATATATATATATATATATATATACATATGTGTGTGTGTGTGTGTGTGTGTGTGCGTGTGTATTAGGAAATGGATTAAATTTGCCATATTTTTAATTTATTTGTTTAAACATTATTTTTAATGGATACTCATATTTTAGTATATGCTGTTCTTATTATTAAATGGTATATTTATTTACATCTACTGGCATAAGATGTTGATATTTTTGAACAAAGGATATGAAAGACAAGATATGTATATTTTGAAAATCAGGTAAAGACCTGAGTTCATAAAGCACTATTTCTTGGTCTGTTTGATCAGGAAATTTAACATGGCCAAGAGGTCAAGACACATCAGATCCAATGACAGTTTTCCCTTGGGGATGCAGATTTGAAACCTTTCAGAGGGTGCATATTTTCTAACAAGATTTCTCATATATTCAGGTCAGTAGATGTAAATAAATATACTGTTTAATAGTAAAAACAGAGTCAGTCAGTTAAGTGCTGTACATGATACATACTTTGGGCAATCATGTCTTGAAAGAAGATTATCCCGCAGTAGGTTGCCATTACTTTCTGTGGTAGACTGATTGCCAGTCAAGGCTATAGAACCCAATCTGTTTTATTATTTAACCCATAACTGGGGGAAGAGGTGGATTAATACCTTTCCCAAGGGTATTTGTGTGTAAGTGAATGCAAGGAATTCAACTGGAATTCAAACTCGGTTCCCTGATTTGTCGATGTCCACTGCACCACAATGCACATCCAAAAAATAGGCAATTTTCTAAGTACAGATTAGATTTGGCACAAAGCCGAAAGAATGGAGCACTCAGTGAGGATTGAACTTACAACTCAATAAAATGATTCTCTAGCGAGACAAGCTAACTAATCATTACACTACATCGAGAAGAGCATCTACTCAAATATGATTATCCATTAAAAGTAACATTTCAACAAATAAATTAAATACATATACATATATATATAGTGATCAGCCCAAATATTATGACCAGCTAAATAATATGATGTCGATCCACCATGTGTTGATAGAAACAATTCTTATCAAATCAAACATAAACTTTTCTCCACGGGGTCTAATGGCAGAATTTTATTCTCTAACTTAGACATAATAGATGGCTACTCATATTCAATGATACTGGGATGGCTAGCTAATCCTCATTGCAGATGCTTGTTCAGACACACTTGTGTTTGTTCAACACCTACAGAGCCCTCTATGCTGAGTGGGCCTTAGTTACAGTTTCTGGGAGAGAGCATGTTATCTAACATAATCAACAGTCTGAACAAAGCCAGGATGCTCAAATCCTCAGACACAATGACTTGTGACACTGCACTGGAACAACCATTGATGGCCCTTCAAAGAGAGCCGTCTATCCAATTTTACTCACTTTACAGGGACTTTGTAAAGGTGTCGCATACTGGTATTGCCTCCTTCAGACCAATAACATCAGTAAGTCATCTTTCTGACAAATCGATAATAGTGTGATTGAACCCAGGTTTCATGGTCAGAAAGCGAAACTTCTAACCACTTGGCAATGCACAGCTGTTATGAGACAGTAGATGTCATTCTTACTCCATATCACTAATCATGATTCACTTTGGATCATCAGTGATAGATATTTACTAGAGTAAATTTAGTAGAGCACAATGAAAATTTTTGTTGCACCAATTTCTTTTAATAGGAAGAGAAATCCTTGAAGACCAACATCTAAAATCCTTGCTTTAACTGTACTCAGACACTGATTACTAAGCACGCCTTTATTTGCATGTTTTACTTTTCTTATTAATTTCTTTTTCCATTATTCATCTTCTTTATGTACTGTTTCCCCTCAGGGCATAAGTGATCATGGCTTTCCACAATTTCCTGTCCTTTGTAGCTTTTAATAAATTTTATCTTTTCATTATTTCCTTAAAACTGTTCCACCATGAATTTACTCAAGCTGATTTAGTATCCTATGAACTGCTTTCCTCTGTCCCACTTGTCCTCAATCTGCCTTGTGAATAACAGATATTTCAAGCCTTCCTTCTTTATAATGTACCCCATAAATTTGAGCTTTTAAGAATAAGTTTGATTTTCATTTTCATTTTCTCTAAAGCCTTGTTGTTGCTTCCCTGTTTGGTCCATGGTATCCTCAACATATAGGCTCTTTTCTATCTTTTCCTTTTCTGTCTCTTAATACTCTGCCTAGCTTTAGGAATGCATGCTTGACTATCCCAATGTGTTTTCAGATTTCCATATTGAACTTTCCGTCTTCTTTTAATACACTTCTCAGATATTTAAATGTTTGATTTTGTTATCTCCAATTTGTAATTTACATTTTGGGCTGTCTCTTTTTCTAACACCCATGCATTCTGTCTTCTTACAGCTGGTGTTTAATCCTTAATTCTCACTTTCCTTCACTACCTTCTGTCTGAGATTTTGTAGTTTTCTGTCCATGTCTGCTATCAACATTATGCCATCAGTATATCTTATATTGTTAAGATTGTGACCATCAATAACGAATCCCGGTAGAACATCTAATTCTCTTATAATAAGTGTTGCTTTTTAACACAAAGACTTATGTTTCCTCATGTAACTAGATAGTAAACAAACAATATGGAAAGAATAATTGAATGAAAAAAAAAATGAAGCTATATGACTGCAGATTTGATTGCACAAAATTATTAAGTAATTACAGCTAGGTATATCTAGACAAGTCTAGTGCAAGTGTCATAAACACTGGCCCTGAGTCTAGGTGACAATGATGTCAAATAGCTCAATCTGAGTTCAGATGACATCAGAAAATTTTTCATTATTTCCAATTCACACTTCTTATTTTAACAGTCATGTAACACCCGAGTGTGAGGATAATAAGTAATGAAATAAAAACTTGTCAAGTTAATAAAGAAAACAGTCACAATGGAAAAATCATGAAAGACCAAAGTCTAAATGAAGATAAAAAAACATTCAGTCAGTTAAGTGCCATATGTGATACACACTTGGGTGATCATGTCTTGGAAGAGACATGACTGACTAGGCAGAAGATTATCCCATAGTAGGTTGCCATTACTTTCTGCAGTAGACTGGTTGCCAGCCAAGACTATAGAACCCAATCTGTTTTGTTATTTAACCCATCACTGGAAGGAAGAGACGGATTAATACTTTTCCCAAGGGTATTTGCTTGTAAGTGAATGCAATGAATTCAACTGAAATTTGAACTCGGCTCCCCGATTTACATTCCGAGCTGATATCGACTGCACCACAACGTACATACATGACTGAAATGTGATATAGTTAATATCATAATTCCCATTCCCTAACTAATTAACAGAACTTACTTGGATATTTGGGTAAAGTGAAGGGAATGAAATATAAATGCATAGAGGAAGAATTGTCTTGGCATGAGCAGCAAAAGAAAATCTTTTCATCATCTCCACTGTTCAAAAGTGATCTCAACTGAGAGGAAGAACAAAAAAAAAAAGAAGAAAATACCTAGAAGCACTATGTGTAGAAATGTTAAGTTGTCATACATAAAATTACATACTTTATAGGAAATGACTAAAACACTTTTGAAATGTTAAATAACTAATTTATTTAATTGTAATTGACACCATCTTGGTGAAGGACTTTCTTCAATGTACTTCTAAATTCTTGAACCCATCTTTAAAAAAAATTCTCATCCTTTGATGTGACAAACAGTTTAAAGGCTTTGATTACCTCTTCCTTATTGGAGAATGTTACATTGTGTATGACTATATATATATATATATATATTTATGTTTGACTAATTGGTAATCAGTAGGAGAAAATTCAGGTGAATATAGAGCATGAACCCAGGTTTCATGATCAGAAAGCCCATGTTCTAACCACTTGGCCATGCACAGCTGTTATGAGACAGTACTAGATCCCACCCTTTTACAGTGAAACCGATAAAATGCAACCACAACTTCTACTCCAACAGTTTCTTTTCTCGCACTTCCCGACTGTGGAATTCTCTTCCACATGACTGCTTCCCCGATGGCTACAATCTCCAGGAGTTTAAATGTAAGGTCAATAGACACCTCCTAACAAACTAGCTTCCATTCTTTCAAACACTCTTCCCACCTACCCAACTATCACCCCCCTTCTAGCATTTCCTATATCTAATCACTCTTTCTATTTACCTCCCCCTATGTAGCCCCAAGCGCAATAGTGGCAGTGGAATGCCTTGCTTGGGGTAAAATTATTAAAAAAAAAGAAAAGTAAATGTAATTCTTACTCCATATCACTAATCATGATTCACTTTGGATCATCAGTGATAGATATTTACTAAGGTAAATTTAGTAGAGTACAAGGAAAATTTTTGTTGCACCAATTTCTTTTAATAATGAGAGAAATCCTTGATGACCAACATCTAAAATCCTTGCTTTAACTGTACTCAGAAGCATAACTTCATAATTCAGGCCATGCAGCTTTTAGACAGCCAATTGAGAAGTGTGCAACCATGTGCTCTGGTGCAGTAAAATTGAGCCATCCCTATTTGCATGTATAAGATGTTTCTTTTTCAATTTTTTATGCAAACATTCAATTTCTCCGCAATATAAATTTGCTGTTTTCCTTGAAGCAAGAATGAATAATAAATAATCCCTTTTAAAGATCATAAAGTAACTACGAACTTTTTAGAATGCAGTAGAGATTTTGAGTATTGTTTTCATGATTCACTTGCACCTAACCACTGGCTTACTCTCTTACTATTGTCAAAGAGTATCCATTTCTCATTGCATGTAATGATTCAGTTCAAAAATATATTGAAAGAAAAAATATCTAGAAAAGAGTCAGGAATAAGTACGTATTTTTTCATCTATGAAGGAGGTTATTTCACTAGACAACCAGATCAATAACTAGCCAAAAAAATGTGTTATTTCATGTGTGACAACCAAATATAATCAGTGCTCCCAGTTTTTTTCACCATGTAACAATTCAACTAATAAAATTCAAATCTAATTATAACTTGTATGCCTTAGATGAGCTGGTAGCTATTAGTAGGGGAGCCCATGATTGCCCATGTCATGAAGGGACACAGCACATTGAAAACGATACAACTAAATAGGTTGGCAGAAACCATTAAAGGGCTTCTGGGTAAATAAATGACCTATAACAGCAGAATATGAGTAATTTTGGAAAGGATGGGAAAATGAAGGTTGGTAAAAAATGGTTAAATTTATCAATTTAGCGAAAACTGCCTGGGGAAGCCCTTGGGTTTGCCACCTCCTGGCCCTTACAAAAAATACATGTCGCACAGTGACTTACTATAAAAAAAGTTAGTGCATCATTACAGTATTAGTATTTGTCTATATTTCTGAGATGAGGTAGTATTTACAGTATTTACATTATTTGCACTATTGTCCTCATCTTTGTTGCCATTTGTATGGTGTTTCAGCTCCGGCCTTCTTCAAGTGCTAGGAATTTTGAATGAAACCTTTTATTACAATCACTGGAGTATATCATCCTCATTCCTTGCATATAGCCTTGATTGGAAGTCATGAGTTATCTCCCTCTAACCCTGCAAGTTACTTGTTCACCATTGCTGTAGCCTGGTATTGAACACACAGCTCTAAGAGTCAAGTCAAGAACTAACCAATGTCTATATCCACTATATCCTCTCCAAAACCTTATCATTGCTTCCGTGTTTGGTTCATAGTGTCCACAGCATCCTTCTAGAATACAGGAATGTGATGAATTTAAAATACAACTGGCCAAAAGCAATAATAGATGTGCCTCCCCCAGAGATAACATAATTAGGTGAAGCTCAATAAACCTGGTCATATATATAAGACCAGGTTTTTTCAGGTTAAAAAATATGAAGTCAAAGAAGACAACTCCAGACTGTTTCTCCCTAATATGTTCACTTTCCTCTGACTATCTTCTCCACACAATCATCACTGAAGGGAATAAACCGAATAAGTTAATATGTTTATATATGCATTGTTCATGTTGGTTATTGAGTCAAGATGATTGTGTTTTAACTGCAGCAGCAGCTGTATATACCAAATGTAAGTGGTATATAACAGGACAACATTTCTGTTGCTTTGAGTCGTTCCTTCATCTTTGATAAGAATGTCCAGCATTCACTGCCATGTAAGAGAACAGATATCACATAACAGTTCAGTACACTTCTCTTTGTTTCTATTGAAATCTTCCTGTCTCTCAACACATCACTTAGCTTTTGAAATGTGTCCTTGCAAACTAGTCAGTCAGTCAATTAAGTGCCATACGTGAAACACGCTTGGGCGATCATGTCACTTTCGAGACATGACTGACTGGGCAGAAGATTATCCCGCAGTAGGTTGCCATTGCTTTCTGAAGTAGATTGGTTGCCAGCCAAGGCTATAGAACCCAATCTGTCCTGCTATTTAACCCATAACTGGAAGGAAGAGACGGATTAATACCTTTCCCAAGAGTATTTGTGCGTAAGTGAATGCAATGAATTCAACTGGAATTCAAACTCGGTTCCCTGAGTTGCAAACTAGTGCTATGCTTAAATTCAGTGTCTAGGTACCATGGAGGAAAGCTCTACTTCTTCTTCTTCTTCTTCTATGTGCCCTGTCCTTTCAGGATGTAGGCTATCATGGTTCTCCACATCTCCCTATTCCTGGTGGCTGTTTTCTCCTGTTACACCTCACAACCCCCATTCCGTCATCCACCTGATCAGGTCCTTCAAATATGTTATCCGCTGCCTTCCTATGTCTCTTTTTCCTTCTATCTGGCCTGTCAGTATCAGGTTCTTCAAGCCCTCCTTCCTCATTGCATGTCCCAGGAACTTCAGTTGTCTTTTCCTGATGCTCACTATTAATTTTCTTTTCATTGCCATTCTTTCCAAAACCTCATTGTTGCTTGCATGCTTGGTCCACGATATCTGCAGCATCCTTCTGTAGAACCACATTTCTGCTGCTTTAAGTTTTTTTCTCATTTTCGATGATATTGTCCAGCATTCACTGCTGTATTGAAGAACTGACATCACATAGCAATCTAGCACTCTCTTTTTTGTTTCTAGTGAAATTTTCCTGTGTCTTAGTACTTTACTTGGCTTCTGGAATGCGTCCTTTGCCATGCCAATTTGCCTTCGGATCTCTGTGTCACACTTTCCATCTCCTGTTAGGACACTTCCTAGGTATTTCCTCATCAGAACAATTACTATGAAAGTTTGAGTTTTATTTTTTATTTCAAGGCATATCAACCTCTGAGAATTATTTTAATGCCAAAAAGGTAGGGTTTTAAGATATTTTTTTAATGTTCAGTTAGTGAGAAGATTTAGTTACATTTTGATGAAAAATTTAAAAAACTTTTTTTTATTTTAGAAAACTGAAGAGGTCTTCTAGTTTTGTATTCAAAAATGTATTGCTGGTAATAATTTTATTCCTTCAAAATGTTTTATAGCAATTATTTATTTTTAATTCATAAATTTGTGTTGTGGTGATGATTTTTTTCTTTAAAAACGTATTGTTAGTAATATTTTTCCTTCAAAAATGTATATTTTTCTCTAAAAGTCTACTTTTATGTATATAATTCTATAAAAGTGTATTTTTATACTTTTATAATGTTTTGACCTCGGTTTAGGGGTTAACTATTTGCCCATAGCTGGGACCCTAACAGGTGCTACCACTTCAGGTCAGGTTGGACATGGGAACAACAACAATTAAGAGGTGGTTCCATGCTCCTCACAACCTCTCAATCAGAGACCTTGCTGCCGGATGCAGTTTACCATCATGCCCAGGACCAAGTATGAAAGTATTTATAGAAAAGGCACAGGGAATCTACTTTATGGTCCAACAATGGGGAAGCTAAAGTTAAAAACATAAAAAATGAACAACATAAACCTTTTCTGCTTTTAATGTAGTTATAAAAAAAAATTGTTGGAAATTGGCTAAAATTAAAATGGATGTTATCATCCAGATCAGAGATTTTGTGAAAAATCTTATCTACATCTGTCCTTTGAATCAATCAAACATATTCATCTGAACAAACCTTCTCTTCTCTTACTTTAGTCAACAGCTTGATTCCTATTCCATCATTACAGATAATATGAGGCTAGTAGACATGAAATTATATAATGAAGATTAAAGAGAACCTCCAGGGCAATGCCAGTTAACCTTACTTGCAAAGACAACCGCTCACAAGTTTATATACATTTGCGTGCATTTATTTTACTCAGTGTGTTGAAAGATGTAAAAAGATTGTTTCCTCTCTGTGCAATTCATATAAATACTCATGCTTACTCTTACTTGCTAATAATTGAATCTAAATTCAGCAATCATGCAAATCCTATTTTCTCATAAATATATAATTCCTTTTGCCTTTTGCAATGTATTTCATTCTCAGGTTCTGCTTTTAAAGACTTAAAATTCTAATTACTCTCACTCAAATATTTATATGTATTTCTCTTTTATATATATATATATATATAGAGAGAGAGAGAGAGAGAAAGAGAGAGGAAGAAAAGCACATGCAAGCATGTTAGATATGTTTGCACACTTGTAAATATATTTATGCAAGTATATGCTTCCATAAATACCTGTATGCATGGCTATATGCAAGCATATAATTTAATGTACTTGTGTGTGTGTGTGTGTGCATATATATATATATATATATATATATGTATGTATGTATAAGTATATATGTATGTATGTATGTATGCATGTATATATGTATATATATGTGTATATGCATATATATGTGTGTGTGAGCATGTGTGTACACATATATGCAAATCTGATACCCACATGCCAACATTAATGTGTGTGGCTTGTGTGTATGTATGTGCATATATATATGTGTGTGTTTGTGTGTGTGTGTTTTCATATGTGTGTGTACACATATAGATATGTATGTGCCTGATACTCCACATAATATCATTAATATGTATATGTTTGTTTATTACATTAATACTAGATTTGATAATGAAAATTATTAAGAAGATTCCAATTTTGTTTCATTGATTTTCAGTCTAAAAATGCAAAATTCTGGGAAAGTTTCTCTTTACTTTTATTTTTTATATCTTTTTTATATTCTATTTATTCTATATTGGAATAAATTTATTTACACCTATCAACTAAAATCAAGTAAATATCCTCATATTTCATTCTTGTGTATTTTTATTATACAAGTCAATCTCTGTGCACACTTTTACTTCTTTCGTATATATATATATATATATATATATATATGTTGGCCATAGATAGATGCTAACCAAAAGATTCAAACATTTATATTAAAACATAAAGATAAAATAAAAGGGAAGACAAAAAGAACACAAAGAAATAACCATAATTAAATATATTTCTAGATAACACAATATTTTTGTCAATTCCTTAAAATTTCTCACATTATTTTTCTTTCTTTTTTAATAGCAAAAACAAACGAAAGTCAGTGACACTCGCAAATATTTCGAAGCTAATTTTACTTCTTGCAATTTTACATAAATTGAAAGCAATAAAATTAATAATGCAATATTGGCAAAATGCAAACTAAGTGAGAAAAGGTCTACTTTATTTTTTACGGTTGTCTTCATATCTTTCTAGATTTCTGAGATGAGATATTCTTACTATTTTTGCTGTTTGAACTGTTGTCCACATCTTTACTGTCACATTCATGACATTTCAACTGTTGAACACACTGGCCTTCTTCAAGTGATGTTTGCTGAAATTTCAAACTGGACCCTTTATTTACACCATAGAGGTACACAACCCAGTTGATAAAGGCATTGGCTGATTGGTTCAAAAATTGACTTGACACAAAAAGTGTTGAAATTTTATTCTCTGGCCTCAGCAGAAAGAACAAAATGCTGGAGAGTTATTAAGGCAAGTTCACTTAAACTAAGATAGCCAAAGACATAGTACATGGAATTAGAACAAAATACACCCTATAGAGTATATAACAGAGTTAATCCATTTTGTAATAGATTTTGTAAGCAAATAATCTTTGTTTATGTTAGGAAATGGCAACAGAGCAGAAATGAATACATTGAAAAATTTGAAGGTGTGCGTTTAAAAAGCATTGTTCAAACTTTGTTTGACCCTTAGTCCTGTGTTGTTGAGCAGTCAAGACATGTCAGATCTAATGACGGTTCTACCTAGGGGATGCAGACTCAAATCCATATTTTCTTCACAAGATTCCTTGATTATTCAGGCCAGCATATGTGAATAAATATACTGTTTAATTAAAATACAGAACATCTACTCAAATATGTCTGTCCATTAAAAATAATGTTTAAGCAATTATATATATATATATATATATATATATATAACTTGCTAAATTCTAAAACCAAAATCCTTAATAAATGTAAACACATAAAAAATTGCTTACTAAAATAGTTTTTTTTGTTTGTTTTTTGATGTTGTTGTTTTGTAATGAAGGTTGTTTTACCCTGATTTAATTTGGTTTCTTCTGTTGAGCTCTATATATTTGCTGTTTTTAATCTAACTTGTTAGTCTAGCCCTGATAATCCGTTGTGTGAAAGCGCGGTCGGTGGTGGCTCAATTTTAGATTTAGTGTACTGTATTTTTTGCTCTACTTTCGTGCTTTCGTATAGAACACTTTACTGTTAAGGTTTTCGTCTTGGTTTTTTTTTCTTTCAAACAAGCACTAGATGTATTGTTCTTGTGCGCGGTTTGTTTCTTTTTTTTCTTCTCCATTATTTAACCTATGAGGTAGTCCTCTTTGGGTTATTTGATGATTTAACTTACTGTTAAGTTAGCATTGTATTAGTGCTGCCTTATTGTAATTAAGTATATTAGTGTATATATATATATATATATATATATATATATATATATATATAAACAAATGATTACTGGCACAAAATTTTACAATTAAAATTAATAAAGTAAGCTTCATACTTGCAGTCATTTGTAGATGTTAACAAAAGATGGAATAAAAAATAAGATACAGAAACTGGTCAATTGAAACCGGTCGGTTGTTTTGTATGTCTTATTTTTTACTCCATCTTTTGTTAACATTTACAGATGCCTGTAAGTATGAAGCTTACTTTATTAATTTATATATATATATATATATATATATATATATATAATTTCTATCTAAATTTCTCGAATGAGAAATTATCATTTATTACACTATTTACATTTGGACTTTTACTTTCATCTTTGTTGCTGTTATTGCAGCCCTCTGGTCTTCATCAGATGTATAAACTGTTCTTGTTCCACTGCACTTGTATAGTTCTTAGTACTGCTCAGATATTGCTCACCCTGTTTCTACTATGTCCAGTATACACTACCTGGACCAAGGACTGAATTGTATCACCAGATTTATTAACATATTAATTCACCAGGCTATTGTACCAGAATTCCTTGCAGAAAATTTGCAGTCTTAAATCTAACCTGCCTGCTGATAAGTGCAGCTGCTGCTGTTTATCATGCTTGACTACACTCAGTGAAGCTTTTGTCTTTTTCTTAGAAATATAAAAACTATTATAGTGGACAATGATATATGTGTTCCCAGGCTATGACAGTCTCCACCTACAATGACTAGTGGTTATGATGCAATGTCCATTATTCTTGTTTCAACTTATGCTATTTGCCTCATAATGTGGCAGAATAATATGCAGTACATTAGAAGATTACATTTTGCAACAAAAGAATATGTTGTCATACAGCGTTAGAGTTCAAAAGGCAGCTTAGGTCAGTTCCTGGTTGTTACTGTGCAGAACAAATGTCTAATGTGGGTTAGACAGATTTGTTCTGGAAGTATATGTCTAATTGTATGTACATTGCCAAGAAGATAGTTCCAGTCTATAAATTTGGCAAGAAGAGGTTCATTTTGTGCCTGTGGGCTGAGGTTACTGGTAACTTCAAGCTGAGGCTCTTGCTGATGTATCATGCTTAGCATACAAGGACATCTGGAAAGCTAACAAAAAGGCATATTTGTAAAGACTAGTTTACCTAGTATTTTCTGGCTAAAGTCAAGACAATTTTCTTTTAAGTGTCTTCCCTTTAAGATGTTGTTAGGGCAGAACAATAACTGATCAGTCAGTTGAGTGTCATATGTGATACACGCTTGGGCGATCATGTCTCGAAAGAGACATGACTGACTGGCCAGAAGATTATCCCGCAGTAGGTTGCCATTGCTTTCTGCGGTAGACTGGTTGCCGACCAAGGCTACAGAACCCAATCTGTCCTGTTATTTAACCCATAACTGGAAGGAATAGGTGGATTAATACCTTTCCCAAGGGTATTTGTGCGTAAGTGAATGCAATGAATTCAGCTGGAATTCGAACTCGGCTCCCTGATTTCTCATTCTGAGCTGATATCCAATGCACCACAACCACCCTGCCCATTTGGATGACTTTCATTATGATTTCAAAATAGTTTACCTTCCATCCAACACTACCTGCCATTTGCAGCCTATGAACCAAGGTGGTATTGCCTCTTTCAATAAGAAGAATAATTGCTATGGCTGGCCTTATAGGCAACTGAGAAGGACAATAATTTGACTCTCACAGATTTCTGGAAGTTTTACAACATTCTTAATGGCATAAAGAACATTTCTGATTCTTAGGATGAAGTTAAACAGAAGAAATTGAATTGTATCTATCGGACAATGTGTTGCTAGTTTGTGAATGATTTCAATGACTTGTTTGTTTTTATTTCTTCCTTAGATTTACTGCTGCTTCAGAGTAATGCAAGAGAGGCACGATCTTATGCTTTATCATCTCATCTATGAGAGCCAATGACATTACTGGCAATAAATATACAAGCAGCTTAAGAGAATCTAATTTCATGATATGTATTATGTTTATGCACAAACACTTACAATGGGTGTGAAAAGTTTTAAGTCCAACCAAGAATGGTTTCAACAAAAGAATTATGATTTTTTGGTCATTTGATCAGATTTTACACAATGGGCAAGACTAATAATTTGCAGTACCAACCTTTTATTATATATGCTAAATTTTTTTTTATTTTTATATTTATTAAATACATAAAAATGACCTTATTTGATACATAATATTATTATTATTCAAAGAAGAAGAAAATAAAATTATTTAAGAAGGATAACATATTCTATATGGGTCAAGTATGAATTTGCATTACCTTGCAACTGGAAGATCATGGGTTTCAAGTTCAAATCACATCAGAAAATAATTTCTTGTCTCAAAATGCTTATATTTTAGTGAAATACAAATGTTTTGAAATCACAAAATTAACATTAGCCTCCCAAAATTGTGGAATGATTATTCATGGATCTCTGGTAAGATATCCCACATTAGTAATAAAATACCAGATTCTTTGAAGTTTTCTTGTCAGATAATTTTAGAAATCTAACTATATTAGTATATTTTGGAATAGTTTTTTTTTTAATTCAATTCAAATATAATATATTTAGAGAAAGGAAACTAAAAAGTTCTCAGCCTGACCATGAAGCCCTTCCCCAATAAATTTCTGACATCATCTACTCAGACCAAGAAATTTTCAGCATCCACTTCATGCTGAAAAGTTGTCATCTACCTCTAACCAACAGTTCTGTAACAATAAAATAAGCAAAAGTATTAACTATAAAATCAAATAAAACAATTAAAATACTAAAAGAAAACTAAAAACGTACTTATAATCTATTTGATTAAAAAAATGTTTTGTTAATATTATATTGTTTATTAAAATCACCATCAGAGCAAGCAGTAAATATTAAGGAAATTATTTCTGATTCTCACATATAGGTTGTTAAGGCTATTTTTATATATCAGATAGTAAGCCAATACAAGACAGAAATTTTTGTAAGAGCAAAATAACTTTGAAAATTGCCTCAACTGAAAATTTAACTCATTTATTATAAGAGTAATGACAATAATATTTGCTACTTAGTCACTGATTTAAAATAATTTTCAGGTTTCAGTGTTTATCCTGAAACTTGACGCTTTATCTTTGACAAGACTTATAAAATAGTTTTGCTAAAAGTTTCTAAAATCATATATCAAAATAAATGAGTAGATGATAAAAATCATCTTGAATGGATTTTTATTTTAATTTTATATTTAAAAAGAATAAGAAAAGGAAAAACAATGATTTTTCAGTTAAGGAATAACGGTCTCACAATTTAACAATTTCAAGATGCTTTGCTAATAACTGACAACTGCATCTAACTCAAAAATTAACTTCTTTTTTTTCTTTTAGCATTTAAGTAATTAATAAGTGTGACTGGAGTTGACAGGCTCCCAGATAATGGTATTCGTGTTAAGTCACATGGCATAAAAAATGGATTTCGATTGGACACACTTAGATTCTGCCTTGTTGACAGACAACTCTGAAAGAAAGCTTTTAGTATTTTAATTCTGATAAAAAAAAAAAGAAAAAAAAAAGGAAATCATCACAAAAAGAGATAACTTTAATTTACTGATTAGAGAAAGAAAGAAACAACAAAGAACAATAAGATATTCTTAATTTAGTACTGGTAAAATTTTTGCCTAAGATATGTTAAATATTACAACAATGTCAGTTAGAAATTACTACTCTTGGCACTCTTGTCTTTTGTTGTTAGCTGCTTCAATTCTCTTAGTCATTTTTGTTATCATTATTTATTTTTAATATTTTCCTAAGCTGCATTTACTCATCTGAAAAATCAAAAAGAAAAGAAAGTCATGATTCGTAAGAGCATTAATCATTTTGCCTCAGATTAAATACTTAAAGAACATAAGAAAAAACCCAAGTCCCTACTAATTTGCAAATGCCTTACATGATACAAACAATCTTTGGGTGACAAGTTCATATGTCAGAAACAACGGACAATTTGCAAATTGGCCTTTCATCTAATTTGAAGCATTTGGGATTTTTTTAATTATTTAATTATTTTGATTATTAAATGAGTAAGCCTTTGATAGAAACTTCAGCAAATAATTGTATTTTGAACATTTTGTAGATGTCAACAGCTTTGGTTGGCACATTAATGTCAGAAACACAGGCAAAAATTAATGGATGCTCAAAATCGTTTTTTTTACTCAAATCGTGTATTCACATTTATACCATTATATATCTGTTTGAATGCTTATACATATATATGTGTATGTGTGTGTGTGTGTGTGTGTGTGTGTGTGTGTGTGTGTGTGTGTGTTTGTGTATAAAAACATGCACCTACTTGTGTGTGTGTATAAGTAATATAAGTAAAAGTTTGTCACTGAGCTGATTAATATTACCTTTATCATTTTAAGTTTAGAGTTTCGTAGAGAGACCCATCTGTCCACTCTTCAGGGGTATCAGTAATTGACTGCTTATATTTCTTGATTTTTCTTTTTTATGTACTCATTATTGTTGTAAGTCTTTTTTTCTATATTCTTTGTGTGTCTGAGAACATTTTCACATGTGTGGCTGTGTGGCCATGTGTATGTGTTGTGATTATTAGTTCTTTTCTTCATTTTTTTCCTTTACTCACTCCTTAGTTTTTTCGTTTTTTTATTCCTTTTCCTTTCAATTGTAGATATTTGCTACTATTTATTTCCGATCTTTTTCCTCTAGACATGTTATATATACATATATTTAGGCAGCATATCTTCATTCAAACATGTTTTGTTAATATACACATATTACGTCTGTCTTCTTCAAGTGAACCAAACCCTTTATTTCATCCACTGGAGTAAATTGTTCTAGATCCATGTGACATGCCTTTTCTGGATATCACAGTTTCAGTTATTTCCCTGTAGTAACTCAACTCTCCAAATTTTTATTCATTTCTACTATGGACAGGTATTGAACCTGTAACTCTTTGGGTCAAGTCACTGAATTACTTTAACTAATGCTTTTATCCACTGTGCCATGTGTCAATATAGATGCAGATAGTAGCTTGAACAATGTAAATAGTGTAAATGGTTACAATATCTCATCTCATAAGGCAACATGTTTGTGCATGTGGGCCTGTCTGTATGTCCTTTATACAAATCCATGATTTTTATCCCATACTTCATACAAATATTCTTTAGGCTTCCAGTTGGATCATGGGCTACTTTTTTTCCCAATTTCCCCCCGATATTAGAAATTGATACCCCAATATCCGATCAGGTATGATCAAGATCAAGATTTCAGGTCTTTTATCATGGTTATTGCTGCAGAATTTGCTCTAACTTGGTAAAATTATAGTTTTTAGCCTCAAACATTAATAGATCTTCTCAGATGACTCATTTTCCCCAATATCAGAAATTGGTACCTCTGATATTCTATCGTATCTGATCAAAAATTGATATTTATCAGCAACAAATATGGCTTGTTTTCTCCAATTTTATTCCTGATGGGTACGATAAGTTTTCATGGACTTACCTAGGTTAGTTTATTCTTGAGTGACTTATTTGACTCTGATATTAGAAATCAATACCCCGATATCTTATCAGGTCTGATCAAAATCAGGTTTTCAGCCCTTTTATTTTGGTTTTTGCTTTGGGTTTTGCTCTAAGTAGGTATAATTGTAGTTCTTAGTCTCAGCCATGATACCATTTACTCAGGGGACTTATTTAGCCTTCAAAATTCAGTTTATGATGAAAAACGTATTTGACATTCATACCGGAAATCAAAATTTGACATACATCCAGTCATTTTACTTTTAATCTCCGGTTTCGCTTTGACTGGAAACAACTATTGCTTTTTTGTCTTTTGTGCCAACATCCAAAGAGTCTGATCTCCCGGACCACGGACTAGTTTTAAAGCT
This sequence comes from Ascarosepion bandense, assembly GCA_037127315.1. NCBI lineage: Eukaryota > Metazoa > Mollusca > Cephalopoda > Sepiida > Sepiidae > Ascarosepion > Ascarosepion bandense. The sequence continues at coordinate 1,019,928 of JBBBDQ010001964.1, forward strand.
TTCATTGCACCCGAGCAACACCGGGCTATACTGCTAGTATATATATGACAGGCAAAGCAATTGTGGCAATCCTGTATTTCTTTAAAAAACACTTAAAATGAGATATTTTATACTTTTTATAAATGTTAAAATTTCAGTAACTACAATGTATTTGTTTTGTTTTGAAAAAAAAGCACTTAACTAAAGAATTATAAAGAATTATGATCCCTGTTTAGAATGTGGTTTCTGGCTTTCTCTTTTCAAATCTTCTCACTTTGTTTTTTTTCAATTGGAGTAGATAGATCTATCGCCCGGTTCACACTCCACCCACGTCTATTGAACAGGTTAAGAGGCTCATCCCTTGTTCCCTGTTTAGGATGTGGTTTCCGACTTTCTCTTTTCCAATCTTTTCACTATTACTTAGCCGCCTGCACATCAGTGGCGTTACCGCCTTGCTCGGCGTGAAACGATTAAAAAAAAAAAAATTTATCATCAGAATCCATTTTGCACATTAACAAAATTACCATTCGTCCATGCATGAATACTGTCCCCATATCTGGTCTGGTGCTCCTGTTGCACATCTTGTCATTCTTAAGAAAATTCCAAGAAGGGTCTATAAGGGTCTTCAGACATCTTCTCACCAACATAACATGGCTTGGTGTCCCTCTGTTTTTTCTACAAATATTTTCATGGCAATTGTTCTGATGAGTTTTTTATCCTGGTGCTCCAGACTACATGCTACTAAGTTAGCAACTAGATCTCACCAATTTCATCCTGTATATATGTATAGATCCATATATGTATATATATATGAAAGTAAAGTATCTTTTGGGTATAGATCCATATATGAAGGTAAAGTATCTTTTGGGTATAGATCCATATATGAAGGTAAAGTAACTTTTGGGTCAGCCTCTATATAAGATCAGTATAAATCCATAATTTTCAAATAAAAATCCAAAAATTACATGTGTCATATAGCCATTTCAGTGAGGAATCCTTATTTCACCAGCAACAAAATCTTATCAAAAATTTTGTTGCTGAAGAAGCAAGGATTCCTCGCTGAAATAGCCATATAGCACATGTAATTTTTGGAGTTTTATTTGAAAATGTACATATTTAGCTGTGTAAAGAGATAATATTATTTACATCAAGCTCTCTACCTGGCTAATTTTTAAAATTAATATGATGATTATTAATAGGATTTGTTTTGGGATTTTACCTACATGCCATTTTTGCTTTGAATTTATATATATATGTGTGTGTGTGTGTGTGTGTGTGTGTGTGTGTGTGTGTGTGCGCACACACCATCTTGTTTTGTGACTTTGGTAGCTGTGTATTTCTGAGCCAATAATTTTTTTTAATAAAAAAAAAGAATTTTGAATATTTTTAACTGACAATTTTCAAGGAAAGCAATTCTCTACCTATTTAGACTAGTGGTGAAACACAATCTTCATTTTCCTCAGTTGGTCTTGTACTCAGATCAGCTAAACTTAGTCAAGACACATGAATCATGCAATTCTTTTTTATTGTTACAGAAAAAATGAAAAACTCAAAATGATTAGTCAAAAAAAATCTTTGCATTTAAATATGCCTAATATATATTTCTGTAAATACTTGAAAGTTCAACACGCTTCAATCATATGTCCATTTCCATGTATATTTAACCCCCTGCATCCTTGTGGTATTATCAATTTGCTCGTGGTGAAATGATTAAAACTTTATTTATATGTGTATTTGACAGTTTCTTTTAGCATGTGGAAATAATACACAGAACTATAAACACATACTATAAATATATTGTTATCTGTTTAGCCAAACAGATCCTATTTTTAATTAATACATTTAAGTGACACTTCAAATTTAACTTAAATTTGCTTTTTTTCTTCTAGACTTGATTATCACTATTAAATTGATTTTAACACATATGCAAATTTCAATCAAAATTGTTCATCTATGTGAATATCATACACAAAGCAAATAAAAATTTTCACATTTTCTTTTTCCTTGAAATATTAATTTCACAACAGACTGAGATGAAGCATTAAAAGCAAAAGAAAAGATAAAGACAGACGATTTTTTAAAAACTAAATAAATAAATTCTGAATTCTTCTGGTTTATACTTTTGTTGTAAACAGCAGTTACTTTGGATTTGACCTATGACATTAAGAAGCAATAAAATTGAGGGGAATGAGTAATGAAGTGACCAGTGCCAATAGGTAGAAACACCAAATCCAGATGCGATTATGGCATTCAGTTGGTTCATTGTTCATTTATAAACATCTATCACTGAAAGAGACCAAATTAATGAGAAGAATAAAAAAAACATGTATCCAAAGATATTTACAGAGTGCAGCTAATCATAAAAGTCGTTGATAGGATCCATGGAAATACCAAAGTGTAATTTTGTTTTGCAAACGAAAAAAAAAATCCAACAGATATTCAGATATTTTTTAGAATATGAGAGAAGAAGCTTGCAATTTGCAGTTTTAAGTTACTGGCTGAAACATTTACAAAATTTGTTCTTTGTTTAATTCTTATTTTAATTCTTTTCAGTTGCCTCATGTGCAAAAAGAAACCTAAGATTGACTGGGGCTAAATACTGCTCAAATGGTTAAGTTTTCAGAACTGGGGTTCTCAACCAGTAGGAAAATTTCTCTTCGGTTGAGTGGGGGGGGGTCAGGATTTCATGGGGGTGGGGAAATCTATGTCTGCTTATTTTTTTAATAACAGAATTTAGATCCCATCATAATTGTAAAAAAATTATAATAAAACCCAGAAATCTCATCTATAAAAAATAATCCATTTAATATACATGTAATATATATATATATGTCATAGAAAAAAATAAACATTTTCAATAACATATGCTGATTATTTGGAATACACCTTTTAAGTAAGACTATGTTTAAAAGAGTGGGGAATTATATTCTGACAAATGGTCAAAAGTGTGAGTAACTGGTTTAGACCATTAGCATTCTGACCATGAGTTCTCTGTTTGAATCTCACCATCATTGAGTTGTCAGGAAAGTGACTTTATGATAATATTAGCCTGGAGAGATAACCCCAGAGTGTGGCACAGACAACTCCAGCACAGATTGATCTAGGCCTTGTGTATAAAATTGAGATTCATGGAACTGTTTGGAAGCTGTCAATGGCTGTACTATCACAAAATCCTGATATATCATGAGAAAGTGCTTGAGCATATTTTAGTTAAAATTGTTAAATGATCCGTTAGATTAGACACTCTCATCTAGAAACTATAACTAAGGTCTACTCAGCATAGTTTGTAAGTTTGCTCTGTGGCCCATATGCAAGAGGGATAGGCTAGCCACCCTAGCAGACAGATATACTTGTGTATGGATAACCATACCATGCCATTATAAAGATAGATTTTTATAATTTCAAAACAATCTAAATAAGTAAAGAACTGAAGAGTATAACTTTTTATCGTGAACATTTCCCTGTAGTAAAGCTCAACAGAGCAAAAGCCATGAAAATATTTGTAGAAGAAACAGAGGTGAGAAAAAGGCTGGAGTTGTGCTGCCAGGTCAGGATTGATTACATTACAAATTCTTTTCTGGAGCTTGTTGAGAACCCCAAGATGAATAGCAGGGGTGCCTGACCAAATATGAAAACAATATTCAATGCATGGGTGAATGGTTGATTTGTATATGTGCAAAATGGACTCAGGTAAGAAAAAATTCTTTGCCCGACACAATGACCCAACCTTTTTAGCAGTAATTTAGCTCTTGATTCAATGTTGTCATTCCACTTGAGATCAACTGAGAGTGTGAGGCAGATGAAGCACAGTGTATTGCTTTTAGCAAGACTAGCTAGATCCATGTTAATACAGTGTAGGAAAGACTTTCTATGGTGGTTGATGGATAGCAGCTTCATTTTGGAAGCATCAAAGTTTACAAGTTATTCTTAGCCAAGTCCACCCCAGATTGGAGATCCTTCTTAAGATCAGCAGCAGATTTCTTACTGAGGTGCAAGTAAATAATGGTGCCATCAGCATAAATGCCTACTTGGGATTTGGTCACATCAGGGAGATTGTTGAAGATCAGAAAGAATGTCAAGCCTAGGATGAAGCCCTAGGGGACACATTCATATGTGTGATAGGACCTGGAGATATGCCCATTCAAGGTGACCTTCATTATGCAGTTTGATAGGAATGATTAGATCAAATCAAGCAAGTGTCCAGTGATACCATAGCCCTGTAGCTTGTACAGAAGACCAGCATGCCAGATCCTGTTAAATAATGCTTTTGAGATATCCAGGGCAACGGAACATTCATCACTGTCCTTATTTAGGCCCTGGTATGTGAATTTGGTGATGGTCCTAAGCAAATTAGAAGTGGACCTGGCAAAGCAGAATCCCTATTCTTGGTCTGAGAATAGTTTATGAGTGGTGAGATGTTGTTACAAAGGAATTTCAGAAGACTGAGGTCATGGGTAAGGGGATTAAAGATTTGGGTGTGCTGGAGCAATTAGTGTGGTCACATATATATGTAACAAAAACACATGTGTAAATTTTGTTCATGTCCTGTGGCTCAAACATCTGAACATTATTACAAGTAACTCTCATGTTAAGCAAGTTTGGCCACTCCTAATATATTTCCATATATATATATATATATATATACACACAAATATAAACAAAATTTTAATATTTTATCTGGAAAATGTTTACTCAGGATTACTGAAAACAGTATTTATACTTTCATTATATATAGAGATACAAATGCATCACTTTTTTTTTACAGCTCTCTCCCCTCCCCTGTATAACCTTCCCTTTCTCTCCACCTATGTATCTGTCATCACACCTGCTTTCTCAGCTTTCTATTGTTCCTTTCTAACTAGTTTGTACTCCTCACTCTTTTCTAATTAATCTTTTTACATTTATGTAACCCCCTGCACATCAGTGGCGTTTCTGCCTTGCTCGGGGTGAAATGATTAAAAAAAAAAAAAAAAAAAGAATGCAAGCATACTTTAAAATATCATTAGAAGCTTCTTATGCAAGAATATTCAAAGTATTATCAACACTGCAAATATCAATCATTAACAGATGCAAAGGTAATAAGATACCTTGTGGTAAGAAGGTCATTTTGGGGAATGTAGAAAAGGTCACATCCGCTGTAGTTAGAAAGGTACAATCAAGTTTAATCTTAAATATACACGCAAAATATTCACTTATCATGTCAATTACCCTTATCTCTATTTAAATACAGCCTTACAGTAGGACGCATAAATATTCATTATCAGCTTAGAAAATTAAATCAACAAAGATAAAATTTTGTTTGCTACTGCTAATATTACATTTTTATTTCCATTTTCAAAACTTCCACTTAAAAAAAAAGGACATTTAGAATAAGAAATACACCATTATAATTTCCACAGTACATGGGAAAAGGAGGATTAGAAAATGTAACACTTACAGGACATATCAACAGCAAAAGGGACAAAGCAAAACAGCAAGTAACCTACATAATGAACTCGCGCAAATGGATGGCAGAACAGGGAATAGAAGAGACCATAAAAAGACAAAGATTTCTAAGAGCTACAAAAAATAGGAAGCTGTGGAAAGTTATTTTCACGTATGTCATAAATATTATATACTCTGAAAAAGGGCAGGAATCTAGTTCTTTTCAGTTGTCTGTCAGACGAAAATATATTAAAATAAATTGTGTAACACAAAATGGTTGCTGTAAAATTCATTGTCTCATATAAAGATTGATGTTATATGAATAATGATGAGTTAAAATCTATTGTATTATAACAGAACTGTAAAATTCATCGACTTGAATTCTGTCAGGATTCTTCAATCTTTTTCTCTTTAAAAGGGCAAATGAAACTTTTTATAAGATCAGTGGCCATCAAACAGAATAAAGTAGGCAGGGTTTCATTGATATGTAGGCAGTCAAAGTAATAATGACATGACATAACATTGTTGGACAGAGATCTTTCTAGACTGAATTCAACAGCCCGAGAAGAGGGTATTCACTGATACAATCAACAACTTTATGCCTATAAGTAAGGTGAGCCTTCAAGTTAGAGAACACTGGCTGTTGTTTAACCTGAAGAGGGAGGGATTCCACCAGGTTTACTTACACAAGACCTGCTATAAATGAAGGAATACCTCTCCAGCTTTAAACTCTTCCCTGTTGGTGTAAACATGTATATACATTTTTTTACCAAAAAGTGTCTTTTTCAGAGATGGACAAATACACATGTCCAAAACATAACATTCAAAAACCAGCTACAGATGTGTTTATATGCCAATCTTGATTCTTTTTAAGCCCTGCTGTGCTTGAAAAAATGTCTAATTGTCAATTCATACATCTGGTAGAGGTGTTAGCCACCAATTGTGTACTTCAAGTTCACCTCAGCTTCCCAGTACAATAAAAACAAATAAAAAAATTAATCTGAAAATAAAATGGTTTGCTTCCCTAAAATAATTGTTAGGGAAAAGGTTAACTTCTGGCAGGAAATTTCCAGATGCTCAGCTGTACATAATGATGATAATGATGATGGCTTCTTCACCAATAGTCAGACTTCAGAAATGATAATGACAAAAAAAAAAAAAAATTTACAGTGTAGCGATTAAAACTGAGAAAAATACATTTCATTTAATATTTTTCCCCTCAAGGAAAAATGAAAAAGAGAGTGAAAAAAAAAAAAGAGGTAGTAAAGCTTTTTTTTAACTTAAAATCAACTCTTTCTTCCTTAATGCTATTTCTTTTGTAAAGGAAATGCAAAAGATGGTGAGATGTGGGGGGTGGTCATCTATCACAGTGTATGGCTAACATGAAACCTTTTTTTAGAAATTAACAAAAATAGTTGCCTACAACACTAAACCCTTCACAGAACTTAATGTGTTTATTTGCAGGCAAGAGTCTCTAAGACACTCATTGCTTTTGTTGACTGCTCAGGCAAATAATTACTAATCAATTGTGTGCGTGATCCCTAATGCATTCGTAAGCACATTAAGTCAAATTAAATCAAGCATAAACAAAGAACTTTTCATTGTTATCTATCGTTTTTGGTGTTTTAGACAAAATCTCTTTTCAAGCAAATCTCTCTTTTTATGTGTACTAAGTGCACTTTTTTCAAAAATAATCAAATTCCAAAAAAAGTCAAATATCTATTGTTTGGATCATGATTAAGCTTACAGGTTTCTTCAAATCTACAAAATAAATACACATGGAGTAGTTATGGGGTCTTTGTAAATTCTGATGGAAATAGCTCACGTTATTTGCCAGTATCTTTGTACATTTCCTGGGGATACGAATAACTTGATAAGAAAGTTTTGTAAAACTTCTCTTCTTCCTTCAAGATATTCACATTGTATCTAACTTCCTTCAGTTAAAAAATGCATATAAGTTTGCTTCAAGTATAACATCACATAAAAACATAATGCTAGTGAATATCAGTATCATAAATGCACATGCATACATGAGAGCTGAAAGGTTTAACCAAGAATAAATGAAAAAAATTCTTGACATTTAGTCATTTGATGAAGTTTTAAGAATTAGCTGGTGACGGGTACTTTTCAGCACCTTTTATATACATTTTACTAAATATGATAAATGACAAATTTCTCTACACAGTCATTAAAAAAAGAACTAGTAAACTCAAGAAAAATTAAATAAAAATTCAAAAGACATCCCTTGTGTATCATAATAAAATATATATATATATATATATATATACTAGCAGTATAGCCCGGTGTTGCTCGGGTGTAAAGAAAGCTTTAAAACTAATCCATGGTCCTGGAGTTCAGACTCTTTGGATGTTGGCACGAAAGACTAAAAAGCAATAGCTGTTTCAAGTTTTTTTTGTTGTAAACTGAATTTTGAAGGCTAAATAAGTCCTCTGAGTAAATGGTATCATGGCTGAGACTAAGAACTACAATTATACCTACGTAGAGTCAAACCTGAAGTAAAAACTAAAAATAAAAGGGCTGAAAAAAATACAGATATACAGGGAGATAAACAGACACACACACACAAACATCTTGCCTTTTATATATATATATATATATATATATATATTATCAATTTTTTGCACTATTGTAAGAACTGCAACCTTGAAACTTCTGAATATCATTTCTTATGTTTTGTCTATGAGTGTATCAAATTTGATTAAAATCATACCACTCCTTCTATAACCCAATTTTTTTGATTATCAATTTTCAATATTTGTCGGGGGTACCTTGACACAAAACCTAGCTAAGAACACTTGCAGATGCTTATAGTACAACTGTGTAAATTTTCAAGAAAATCGATTCAGCCGTTTTGGAGTCTATAGGTAATGGACACACACACACATACACACAAAGTTACATTTATAAATAAGTTTAGATTTAGATTTAGATGATATATATATATATATATATATATATATATATATATATATTGTTGAATTGTGATAATATTTAGCACCAATAATTGATTTTTTTTAGTAGTTTTACTGATAAAAGGTATTTTGGCAAGCACATTTTTTATCATAAATTGCTTGATATCAGGGTATAGATAGAGTGTTAAAAAAGATATTCTCTAAGAGGTCATATATGCCAACATGGTAAGAAAAAGGTCAAGCCAAGACAATAAAAAGAGGTCAATCTAAATGACAAGAAAAAACTAATTAAAAAGCAATTAAGCTCAGTCTCATATACATTAAAAATCAAAAAAAAGAAATAAGTCAAACAACCACAAATAAGGCAACATTAAAAAGACAACTAGCACAACAAAATATCAAACTATGCAAAGCTTCATATAAATAAGAAAAAAATCAGGACAAGACAGCAGACCAAAGCTTAACCCTAAAAGTGATGACATAATTGTGTCCTCCTGTAACATCAAAGTCAGCATGAATCTGTGACAAACCTATCTATATTAATCATATATAAATATATATATATTAAAAAAGGATTATTGCTCTGTAATATTTTATTACATGGAGCTCTCTTCCTGTATCATTTTTTAATATTAAAATAAAATCTTTAATATTAATTAGGATCGGGTTTTTGGAATTTACCTTCCTGCTTTTTTCCCTTGGATGGAAGTATCTGAATTAAAATATATATATATATATATATATATATATATATATATATTCACACACACATCTTCAGTCACTTTCTTGCTGACATGATGAAGCTTCTGTTTGTCTTTTATTTTCATAGCAACTGCTCTGACGAGATTTTTCGCTGGTGCATTGTCCTGGTGAATTTAAGTGAGCTATTAGAGTGGCATCTATGTCCCACACTTTTACCATTGAAACAGTTAAATGTAACCTCCTCTTCTACTACAACAATTTCTTTTCTTGCACTTTCCACTTATGGAACTACCTTCTGTTAACTTGCTTCACTGATAGCTACAAGCCCCCAAAGTTTAAATGCAACATCAATTGTCATCTTCTCTCCCTTTGATATAATTGTGTTTTTGAGCAGCAATCCCACTTTTATATAAGTTTCATTAAAAATCTCTGACAAGCTGCTGCAATTAGAACTTTTTATTTAATTTTTCTTGTGTCATTATAATTTTGTTCTTTTTTAAACATAGATTTTAAAGAAATTGTCCAAATGTTTTGTAGGTCTGAGCCCATTTTCATAATAATTACAAACATGATGAAACACTCAAAAACATAACTAGTAAAAATGTTAACCCAATCAATAATAATAAAAATATTAAGTTTATCATATATTATAAAAGTTTAAAACAATTGACCTCATAGTCCCTAATAATCCTATAACCACACAACTAAGTCCTCTACCAAAAACCAAGGAAGTGAGTCAATTTACATGTCCGTTCAGGGATTGTATCTCCAATACTAATAATAAACCCAGTATATATATTGGTTTTATACAACCATGCTCTCTCTTAGACTTACCTGTCACCTTTCTGATTATAGTTCTATTAAAAAACATTTTTTAGAAAAACATAGCCATGTACGTAATATTAAACAGATTTTAGTTGCTAACACAATAATACTCACACATACACACAGTAGAAAGAACCTTCAAATATTGAAGGCCATCTACATTAAATCAAAGCAACCTGCACTCAATAAAATCACATTTCAATCTAGTCAGAACACATTACATTGCATCTATACATATGGTTCTGTTTTTAACATTTCAGTCTCTCACGTGGTGTGATGTCATAGAACCGCATTACTAATTTACAATCAGCATCTGCTTTTCGATGGCTGTTATCAATGCAGAGCATTGTTTTATGTTAACAAGAGAATATCATCTTTGATGGTGGATATCTTTATGTTAACATCTCTACAACTACTCTGAAGATGGTTCATGTGAACCGAAAGCTTAGAACCAACTTAATAAAAAATGATCCAAATGTTGGAGTATTTTTGTCTTTATTTTCACCTGAAATTAAAGTCAAAATACAATGTTTAGAACGGCTCATGATTAAACATAATAGAAATTGTCTATATTTCTGAGATGAGGTAGTATTTACACTATTTACATTATTCAGACTATTGTCCTCATTTTGATTGCCATTTGTTCAACGTTTTGATTGTTGTATGCTCCAGCCTTCTTTAAATGCTAGGAATTTCGAACCGAACTCTTTATTATGACCACTGGGGTATATCATTCTCATTCCTTGTATAAACCTCTTTTAATAGTCATAAGTTATCTCCCTCTAACCCGACTCTCTTAAGTTACTTGTTCACTACTAGTGTAGCCTGGTATTGAACTCACAACCCTTTGGGTGAAGTCACTGGAACTAACCAATGTCTATATCCACTGGGCCATGCGTCCTTAAGGACAACAACAACTCAAATTTTGGGACTTATTAACCAGTTCAGTATTTATTGTTTTTACAAGAGTTCATATTGCAAATTTTGATGTTAATGGATTTCTCCAGTATTTTTTACCAGAGCTCATATTGCAATTTTTGACACTAAAGATTTTCTCTGGCACTCCATATTACTGGTTCCTATATTGTATTCATCTATATGCTTGGTTGGCTTAGGAAATTTTTGCAGCCTAGCATATGCTCTGATTCCTTAAGTTTACATAGTTTCCAACAGTGTTCCCTGTTTACTATTTCAACTTAATTCCATAGGGGGCAGTGATCCCCTTTCTTCCTTCCATATGTATTCAGCTACATATGATTTTTCTGTCTCCTCCCATGTTGAGTCCTTGCAATTTTCTTGTAGCCTTACCTTAACGGGACAGCATGTTTCTTCTTTATATTTCTTTCCACAGCTACAATGAATGGCGTAAACACAGTCCTAAGTCATATCCTCCTCTGTTGAGGGTTTTACTCGGGAAAGGTACCTGCAAAGTGTAGAACCACTTCTTAAGATTGTCCTAATGTTATAGATGTTGTATAGTTTCAGTGATTTGACCCAAAGAGTTGTGAGTTTATTACCAGGCTACAGCAGCGGTGAACAAGGAACTTAAGAAAGTTGGGCTAGAGGGAGATAACTTATGATTACCAAAAGAGGCTTTGCAAAAGGAATAAGAATGATATACCCCAATGATTGTAATAAAGGGTTTGGTTTGAAATTCCTTGCACCTGAAGAAGGTCAAAGTGTACAACGGTTGAAACATTGCACAAATGGCAATTAAGATAAGAAAAATAGTCCAAATAATGTAGTGTAAACATAATAGACATTCATTTTCTGTTATGTTTAACAATATATGTTTATATATATATATATATATATATATATATATATATATATATATATATATATATGTACACACAAGCGCCCATAGCTCAGAGGTAGAATCGATGACTATTTATGCTCCCACACCCTGATTGAGCACTATGAAGGAATGGTAGGCTCTGAAAAAAAAGTAGCATTTATGCATTGTTCATTCTGTAATGGATTTGAACATTCTCGGCTACTGGCTCATGTTTACATTGTATATAAAACTCTAAAGTCTGCCTTCTTTCACTGAGCGCCCATAGCTCAGTGGTAGAATCACTGACTGATGTCAATTCAGTTGGGTTTCAATCCTGGCTAGAACCAACTGGAGGTCTAACTGTACTGATGAGCTGTGATACAGTAAAATAGATCTGTCTGCAGATGACTATGACCACATATCTACATATATATATTTATATATATATCAACATATATGTACATATATATGTACACATCTATCTATCTATCTATCTATCTATATATATATATATACTGTTAAATATAAGAGACAATGAATACCTATTATGTTTAATCATGAGTTGTTCTAAACATTGTATTTTGGCTTTAATTTCAGGTGAAAATAAAGACAAAAATTCTCCAACATTTGGATAATTTTTTATTAAGTTGGTTCTAAGCTTTCGGCTCACATCAGCCATCTTCGGAGAGGTTACAGGGATGTTAATATAAAAACATCCACCATCAGCAATGATTTTATCTTGTCTTGACATAAAACTTTGCTAAGCAACAATAACAGTTACCAAAAATAGCAAACGCAGTTTGTAAATTTGTAATGCGGTTCTATGATGTCACACTATTTTTGATATTAATGGTAACTGTTATTGTTGCTCAGCAAAGTTTTATGTCAAGAAAAGAAAAAATCATCACTGATGGTAGATGTTTTTATGTTAATGTTCTTGTAACCTCTCTGAAGATAGCTCATGTGAGCCAAAAGCTTAGAACCAACTTAATAAAAAATTATCCAAATGTTGGAGAATTTTTGTCTTTGTTTTCACCTGAAATTAAAGCCAAAATACGGTGTTTAGAACGGCTCAGATTAAACATAATAGACATTTGTTGTCTCTTATATTTAACAGTATATGTTTAGAAAATTATTTGATGCCTCGATACACTATATATATATATATATATATATATTTATATATACGCTAAAAGTCTGCTTTCTTCTACTGGGCGCCCATAGCCGAGAGGTAGAATTGCCGACTGACGCCAATTAGATCGGGTTTCAATCCTGGGTTAAAAAGCAATCGGAGTCTAACCATACTGATGAGCTGTGATACAGTAAAACAGATCTGTCTGCGGATGACTATATATATGTACATATACCTACATAATCATATATATACACACACATGCATATATAGACTCCTCAAGGTTTGCATCACTGATATGTACATGCATATATGCACCTTCACATGCATAATAATGTGCATTCAGTGAACACACTTTCCTACCAGCAGACCATACAATTAATTCAATGGTTGTGGTCCAGTGGATATTGGCTCAGAGCGAGAAATCGGGAAGCCGAGTTCGAATTCCAGCTGAATTCATTTACGCACAAATACCCTTGGGGAAGGTATTAATCTTTCTATTTCTTCCAGTTATGGGTTAAATAACAGGACAGATTGGGTTCTATAGCCTTGGCCGGCAACCAGTCTACCGCAGAAAGCAATGGCAACCTACTGCGGGATAATCTTCTGCCCAGTCAGTCATGTCTCTTTCGAGACATGATCGCCCAAGCGTGTATCACGTATGGCACTTAACTGACTGAATCACCTAATGTCATCTCAGTAGAAAACATGAGACCTGGAAGTTGCAATGGGTTGCTACCTGGAAATTAGCATCAGCTAGAAAACCTCCTCAGTAAAAGAATCATTTTCAGACTGATAATGGTTTTTTATTGATGGATATATATATACATATTGGCTGGGTGAAGAAATACTTGTGACAAGCCTTTCTTGTATTTCTTCCTCTCACACAATATTTAAGGCTGACTTGATTGATCAAGCCATTATTAGATTCATATATCTAACTGCAGACATCATTTGATACGTACATCTACATGTATCTACCAAATAATACATGCGTGCTTGGGTGCATATGCACATACACACAAGCATAAAATCTAATATGTAGGTATAAATACGTAACACAAATATGTAAATATACATTAATGTGAATATATAAACATATCTTAACTTAACCATAGATTTACTCACCAAGTTAAAAGTATTAAAATGAATATACACACACACACATGTGTGTGTATATATATATATATATATATATATATAAATGTGATTATAGTTATACTCATTTAGAAAACCTTCCTCAAAGACTTTTGATTGAAAGAAAAGAGAATGGTTTTAAAAAAAAAGAACTTTAAAAAAAGACCTTAGGACATGAAAGTCTGTTAAAAGCGTTCTGACAGAAATCAACACAAAACCCAAAGACAAAAACCCGACACAAGTAACAGGTAGGTTCATCTGGCTCATTAGGTGCTATTATATATATATATATATATATATATACGCTCTCACACCCCTGTTGAGCACTATCGAGAAATGGTAGACTTTAAAAAAAAAACATAGCTATTTACTCACACATCTACGCATCATTCATTCAGTAATGGATTTGAACACCCCCGGCTACTGGCATGTGTTTACATTGTATATAACACACTAAAGTCAACCTTCCACTACTGAGCACCCATAGTTCAGAGGTAGAATTGCTGACTGATGTCAATTCAGTCGGCTTTCAATCCTGGCTAGAAGCTATCGGATTTCTAACCATACTGATGAGCTGTGATACAGCGAAACAGATCTGTCTGCAGATGACTACATATATATATATATGTGTGTGTGTGTGTGTGTGTGTGTGTGTATGTGTGTATGTGTGTGTGTGTGTGTGTGTGTGTGTGTGTGTGTATGCATGTAAATATAAAAGTGGACACTGAGGTCAAGATCAAGCAGTGACAAATTGTTTCATACAATCTTCAGATGGCCTGGAAGTTGCATTCACACATAAAACAGACTAGATTATTGCCACTTAGTGCTGATCTCAGTGTCCACCTTTGAATTGAAACATGCTCCTCCTCTGATCTCTGATATTTAGCACTTTTTACCATAGCATAAAATTATATTTTTATCATTCATATATACATATAAATATATATGTGTCTGTGTGTGTATATATTTGCACAGATATATGCAATTGACATATATCAATGCCTCTGATTTAACACACACTTAAATACAAACGAATACATGCAAATAAACATATATATGAACACAGAGGCTCACACATAGACATATTTGTATTAATAGACTCCCACATATTACACACAATAACATATGAACACACACACATAAATGATTGCGGCTGTTACCACATTGTCATGAATGATATTAATACTCAATAAAATTATATCAAACAATGTCTCAGCATTAAATTATTAAAATACTAGCAAGCATACTATCACACACACACACATATATATATATATATATATACATATACATATAGACAAATACATATGCACAGATACATAAGATAGTGATGAACATATCATAACCATTTGACATGAATATACATATCATTTAACTTGCACATAAATACATACAAACATATATACTTACACACACACATGTACACATATATCTATGTACACATGCAAAAGCATATATATATATACTCTTCAGTTGTAAGCAAGTTATTACATGACCTAGGTTTCTACATTGTGGTGTCTTCAGGCAATTTGCAATAACTGATCTAACCATTTACCGTTTTTTTAATAATGTTCATGTAACGGTAATTTTTTCTGCATGCTCACATGACAGGGAATTTTTGAACGCACAATTTTTTAAATTACAACAAATGATAATATTTTCATCCATGGTTGTATGAACCTGAGAGATATTATTACTAAGTGTAACCATACTAAAAAATACCTATTACAATCATACAACCATGGATAAAAATGTTCTTATAATTTTAAAAATTGCGTGTTCAAAAGTTTGCCGTCACATGAGCATTCAAAAAAAAAAATCACTGTTACGTGAGTGTTCTTAAAAAAAAAGTAAGCGGTAAAATCATTTATTGCAAACCGCCTGAAGATACCACATGGTAGAAACCTAGGTTGCATAATAACTTGTTCACTAATGAAGAATAATCAAAAGTTCTACAATATAATTGTATTGAACATTTTTTAACAAAAATGTGCACTGGTCTAATATTATTATGACCAAAAACTAAGTAACTGAACAATCAATATATATATATATATACATATATATGTGCACATCCACATATATATATATACTTATATATATGTGCATATCTATCTATCTATCTATCTATCTGTATATATATATATATATATATGTATATATATATGTGCACAAACATCATATATATATAATGTATTGTATATTTAAGCAGAAAATTTTCTTTTGAACAGGTTTCATTAAAACAACTGACAAGGAAGATTTTATTAATTTTTCATTGAATTTTTCCACTATTCTTACATGTTTTCATTTTCTGGAAATAATGAATGTAAACATGTTCTATAATTATATATTCATATATATAAATATATGTGTGTGTGTACACATGTACACACACACACATATATATATATATATATATATATATATATATACATACACACACACATACCTATATACACACATACGCACATATATATGTACACATTACACATATTCAAATATATATATATATATATATATGTCCCAGATATGCACATACACACACATAAATGTATGTACAAATATACACAAATAAATATATGTGTAAACACACACACACACCATACATATATACATATATATATATATATATATATATATATATATATATACACACACACATATATATCATAACCATTTGACACACATATAACTTGCCCTTTTGACTTGCAGTCACCTTTCCTTCAGCATCCAATTTTCATTTTTATTTTTACAGAAAAATAGTTTCCTGCTCACCTTTGCCAGGTGTGAAGTTAGCTTTAAATCATCCATACATGTGGGCAGGTGTTAAATCGGGATTACTTCTTTGCTGTTGATCCAATTGCGTAGGTGAAAATTTCACCTTAAGTTCAAAGTGCTATATTAAACTCACTTGGGTAGCAAAGAAAGAATGAAAGAAAAAAGAAAAAAGTCCTTTGCATAAATAAAGATGGCTTTTTCTCCATCTTATGATTTTTGTCATTTTTTTTCAAGAGGTCTCATACTTCCAAAATCTCCAAACAGTTGTTAGTATTAACGTTCTTTTCTACTTTATGAGGAAAAATATAGAAATATATCCATAGAAAATATGATTTGTTAGCAGCAATTGAATACAACTTGTAAAATATTCTCAGAAGTAAAATATATCAAACTGGATTGAATGATTAAGTAATTTGGCCTTTTATGACTTTTGCAGGCTATTTAAAGCCAAATATATTTTTAGATTGTAAGAATATTTTTAAGATAATAATAATTTACTAATATAAATCCTACTAATTAACCCATAGATAGAGGGAAAAGAGCTAGATTCATACCTTTCCCAAGGATATTTGCACATTAGTGAATATAACAAACCTAACTGGAATTGAACCATAGATCTGATTTCAAGCTTTTATTGATTACACCAGCTTCACATTCAAGCTTATGGAGTCTGTTATCTTAAAGCAGCCATTTAGGTACTGACCAGGCTGAAAGTTGTTTAGTTTCAGTGATTGAACAAGAACTGATGTTTCGAAGAAGAATGAGCAACATTATTGATTCTGATCTGGCAGCTTGATTTCAATGTGATACCTAAGCTTTTTGAAATTAAGCACAGTACTAGATGTGCGTTGTGGTCCAGTGGATATCGGATCGAAAGGAGAAACCGGGGACCCGAGTTCGAATTCCAGTTGAATCCATTGTATTCACTTACGCGCAAATACCCTTGGGAAAGGTATTAATCTGTCTCTTCCTTCCAGTTATGGGTTAAATAGCAGGACAGACTGGGTTCTATAGCCTTGGTTGGCAACCAGTCTACCGCAGAAAGCAATGGCAAACTACTGCGGGATAATCTTCTGCCCAGTCAGTCATGTCTCTTTCAAGACATGGTCGCCCAAGCGTGTATCACGTATGGCACTTAACTGATTGACTAGATGTACGTTGTGAATACCAGCTCAGAATGAGAAATTGGAGAGCCGAGTTCAAATTCTAGTTGAGTTTTTTGCATTCAGTTACATGCAAATACCCTTAGGAAAGGTTTGTTGCTTCCTCTTCCAGCTATGGGTTAAATAACAGAACAGATTAGGTTCTTTTTGCCTTGGTTGACAACCAGTTTACCACAAAAAGTAATGGCAACCTACTGCAGAAAAATCTTCTGCCCAATCAGTCATGTCTCTTTTGAGATATGATCACCCACGCTTGTATCACATATGGCACTTAACTGACTCACTGACTGACTAGATGGGCATTGAGATCTCATCAATTTACAGTTCAGCTGGGCAGATGCAACAGTAAATTCTATGCTATTATTTTCTTTTCTTGCACTTCTCACTAGCAAAACTACCTTCTGGCTTCATGCTTTCCAGCCAACTTTAATCTTAATTTAAATGCAATGTCAATTGCTATCTACTGTCCTCCTGATTACTCTTTCCAATTCCCGCTCATTATTAATGTTTCAATTCCTAATTCTTCCATCCCCTGTAACCCCTTGTGTCTTAGTGGCTTTACTGTCTTGCATGCGGTGATACCAATTTAAGCAAATCTGGACATAAGCCCAAAGATACCTGGAGTTAGTATTGCTAATTTAATCAATTTTTTGGTAACAGTTTTATATGATTTTCAAATGAAAACATTATTGCTTCATAATGTGTTCTTTGTAAGTATAGGTGAAAATTGTAAATATTTTAAGAGTTTTTAAGGATTTATAAAATGAGATGAAATATGTCACTGACATTTTCTAATTATATTTTGAATATTTATTAGCAGAAGCAAAATTTTTAAATGTACAAAGTGAGCCAAAGGAAATGTATTTTATTGATTTATATCCACTATCTTTATTAAGAATTAATCATTCAAGACTCATGTTCTTAAATTAAAATTTTGTTTAAATAAAGATAATGTTTAGATATTGTTAGTTAAAATAAATTTTACTATAAGACTGCATGTTGCAACTTAAATAGACTGGGCCACTCATAAAAATTTATTGAAAAATTTGGTGTGGGTAATAATTTTTGTATATGAGCAACATTTAGATCCACCTTAGATCATGAGAATTGTAAAAAATTTAGAAGAGAATATCCTGTTTATAATAAATATCAGTATAGTGTCAAATCAATCCTTGTCTTTTACTGAGTCAGACTAGCTGTTTTCATAAGAAAACAGATATCTTAAGGGATGGTTACAAAAAGAATATTTTAAATAAAGAACAAACAGATATATACATTGGAATGAAAGAAGAAAAATTTACACAAGTTGATGAAAGTATATAACTTTTTTTTTATATTTATTTATCTATCTAAACTTATTTATAAATGGAACTATGTGTGTGTGTGTGTGTGTGTGTGTGTGTGTGTGTGCGTGCGTCTGTCCATTACCTATAGACTTCGAAACGGCTGAACCGCTTTTCTTGAAAATTTACACAGTTGTACTGTAAGCGTCTGCAAGTGTTTTTAGCTAGGTTTCGTGTCGAGGTACCCCCGATAAATAGCGAAAAATGATAATAAAAAAAATCGGGTTATAAAAGGAGTGGTCTGATTTTAATCAAATTTGATACACTCATACACAAAGACATAAGAAATGATATTCAGAAGTTTCAAGGTTGCAGTTCTTACAATAGTGCATAAAATCGATAATATATATATATATATATATATATATATATATATATATATATATAAAAGGCAAGATGTTTGTGTGTGTATCTGTTTGTCTGTATGTCCTTCATACAAATCCACAATTTTCATCCGATTCTCACCAAACTTCACACAAATACTTTTTAGGCTGAATCTGAGCTCCAGGACCATGAATTAGTTTTAAAGCTTTCATTACACCTGAGCAATGCCGGGCTATACTGCTAGTGATAAATAATTACCCACCTCAAATGTTTGTGCCTGTTTCCAAAAAAAACAAAAATTTTTAAATAACAACTAGTCTGATGACTTTTCAAAAGTCAGGGATTGACTTTACACTGTACTGATATTAGGAACAGGACCCCTCCTTACTAAAATGATACCAAATCAATATTTTTACATTCTAACAAGCATTAAGTAAAGTAACAAGAAAGGTAGAAAAATGTTAATCTCAAAAAATCTCCCAATTCCAGGCAAAATAAAAATTCACCTATTTCTTTATGCATGCACATGTCTATTTAAGTCATGCTAACTGCATTATTATTAAAATAGCTATATACGTAACTACTGAAAATGGCTTTTGAGATCAACATCAATCAATAGCACATGGATAAAAACTTCTATGTAAATAACAAAAGTGGAAGCTCCGATACGGATAAAGAAAGATAGAAACTAAGTTAGAGGAAGTTTCACAAAGAGCCTATTATTTACTTGGTTTAGTTTGCAACAATGTCGTCAATATGAAGCACCTAGTGAGGATAAATCTTATTGCTCATTAGTAATAATCTGCAAAACCAGCTTACTATCATTCAATACTAAAATGGCTAATCAGCCAAGATGACAAGAAATTAAACAGAAGGAAAAGAAGATATTAATTACTATACTCTTTTTTTTATCATTTCACCTCAAGCAAGGCAATAAAGTCGCTAAGATGCAAGAGGTTACTGAGAGTGAAAGAATGTGAGAAAAACCTAATTATGGAGAGTACAATAAAAGAACAGAATTCAAAGAGACAGAAGATAACAAGTGGTATTACATTTAAATTTTTGAAGATCAAACTTTACTGTAAAGCAAGAAGCTTGAAAAGAGTTCTACAAGTGCAAGAAAAACAACTGTTAGCATCAAATTTATGATTATGTCTAGCTATTTCAACTGCAAAAAAGTTAAAATCTAGATGCCAATCTAGCATTGCCATTAAATTCATGAAGTCGAAATACGAAAGAGGAAAGCTCATTAGAACAGTTATTATGTAAATACTTATAGAAAAGGCACAGGGAAGATATGTTAGGACAGTGATAAAGTGACTAAAGATGAGATGCCAGTTTAGGACCGATAACATTGCAGATTTCCCCTTGACTTTTGCCAAGAATATCCAGACACATTACAGAAGCACTAGACCATATGTGGATGCAACCTTCAATTGATAGACAAATGTATACATATCAATATATAAGATAGATTCTGGCATGGAAAATTGTCTATAACAACAAAGTGAACCAATTTTCTTAACAACAGAACTAGCGATTAATATAATAGTTCCATTTCATGCTTATAAAATTCTGATACATATTGCTTATTTAATTTTACATTGAATATTGCTTATATTCTTGCACTAAGCCTTTTGTCAGTTATGAATGGTGAATCCATTTTTTACTTGGGGACATGGCAAATCTCTTTTCCCACCAAAATAATTAATTCTTTATCTTTATTTGTAGCTGTTTTTATTTAACATAAGGAATATTTTATTTTGTATTATCACCCTGTATATGAAAATATATGGTTGTATATTGGTTTCACAGGCCAGAGAGTGAACTCGATCTTTAAAGAGTTCTATAAACAAAAAAAAAAAGATAGCTATATGTCAAAACTGACAGATGGCTGAATTCAACAGAAAAGAATCATTCATAGTAAAATTGTTTGAATTTTATTTTGAGAATCTACACTTGTATGTAAATGTTGCTAAAAGGAGGTTCTACAGAAAGTAAAAAAATCATTATTTGGTTGTTTTTTTTTTTTTAAGGTTTATCAACCCTTTGCTAGTTATTTAAAGCCAGAAAATATTTTGGAGTGAAAACATTTCTTTTTGAGATACTATTTTTAGTGATACAAGTCTTACTAATTAAATCATAGGTAAAAGAAGAAAATCTGGATTCCCACAGGTATGTGCACATAAGGGAATATAATACACACAACAGGAATTGAAACTTGGCTTTCTGATTATCAATTCTGAACCATTCATCATTACACCATCCTCATATCCAGGTTACAGTCACCCATCTAAGTACTGGCCAGGCTCAATGTTTCTTAACTTGTATGGGAATAAAGGGATGATGAGAAAGGAAACAAAAAGAAGAGAGAAAGCAGAGTTTTTGGCCTGAAGTTAATAGTGAATTTACAAAGAAATCAATCTGTGCCTTTGAAGCTTACTGAACTAGAAATCTACTAAGGTTACTTAATTTTTTAAAATACTATCTTCTTCATGTGTCGCGTCCCTTTAAGCTAAAAGTGTATATATTGCAGTATGATAAAAAAATAGAAATTTTGTAGATTTAAAAAATATCTTTTTCTTTAAAATTCTTCCTTCTTTCTTTCCTGATGTAAATCCTCCATATTTCTCTCTTTACGAGCCAAAAAAGAGACTTAATCAAATGAGATTCAGTCAGATTGAGTTCCTTTTACATGTATCCATTGATTTAATAAAATACTTCAAAATCTCTCTAAGTCTTGATTCACTAATGCTCACTAGGTAAGTCATGTGTTCCTTTGACTCTTTTACTTTCAGCCTGTCCCATGAGTATCAAATTTCCCAAACCCTTTTCCTCATTATGTGACCAAAAGATTTGAATTATCTATTCCTGATGTGAAGTATATTTGTCCTTTTTGTTTCCAGCAAGAGGCTCACCCAATGTTTCATCTGTGACAAACGGGCTTGAAGTGTGGAAAATGATTCATCACCCACAAGGCTGTGTAGATGCCTTTGAACAATCAAGACAGGTAATTAATATGGGATGTTATTCATTCACAGCACTATAGGCAAGGGGTGTTCCAGAGGATTCCCTTTGATTCACATTCATTAGAACTGAGAACTAATCAGAAGACTACATTTTTCATCTGCACCTCAGTCTATGACAATACTAATGCACTAAAATGTATTGTTTGTCCACAATCTATTATTCTTCTTCTGTATGCTGCATCCCTTCAGGAAGTTGGCGAGGATGGTTATCCACAATGTTGGTTGGTTGGTTGTTTTGTTTGCTGGTAATACCTTTTTCTTTCAACAATTTATAGTTGTTTATATAAGTTTTTGGGTCTAGTAATACATTTTTTCTTTTCGAGTATCAAGATTCATTTGGATTTTTTTTTTTTTAAGAGCAGGGTCCCCAAGTCCTACCCTTGTTATTTAACCCATACCTGGGGGAAGTGATGGATTAATACCTTTCCCAAGGGTACCAGTGCTTAAGTGAATGCAGGGTATTCAACTGGAATTCGAACTCGGCTCACCGATTTCTCTTTCCGAGACAATATCCACTGCACCACAATGCACATCTGTCACTATACACTTACAGCACCCAGTATTCCCAAGCGGTCATCTATCTAAATACTGACCAGGCTCAATGTTGCTTAACTTCGGTGATCGAGTGAGAACTGGTGTATTCAACGTGATAGTCTGTAAGCCCTATCCACAATGCCCTGTCCTTTGTAGCTCTTAGTAAATTTTATTTTTTTGTTATCTCTCCTAAACTCTGTTCTACCATTCTATGTGCTGTGTCCCTTCAGGATGTTGGCGATCATGGCCCTCATTAATTTCCTGTCCTTTGTAGATCATAGTAAATTTTGCCTTTTTACCATTTCCCCTAAATCTTGATTCACTATCCATTCACTGATGCTCACCAGATAGGTCATGTGTTGCTTTCCTTTGACTCTTTTACTTTCAGCCTGTCCTGTGAGTAACAAGTTTCTCAAAACCTTTTCCTCATTATGTGACCAAAAGACTTGAATTATCTATTTCTGATGTTAGCTATCAGACAGTCAGTTAAGTGCCATATGTAACACATGCTTGGGTGATTATTCCTCGAAAGAGACATGACTGACTGGGCAGAAGATTATCCCACAGTAGGTTGCCATTACTTTCTGAGGTAGACTGGTTGCCAACCAAGGCTACAGAACCCAATCTGTCCTGTTATTTGACTCATCGCTAGAGGGAGAAGAGATGTATTATATTATTAAGTAATAATTAGTGTGGAATCAGTTTATTACTTTTTTTATTAATCATATCACCCCAAGCAAGGTGGTAATGCCACTGTTGCACAGGGGGCTACGTAAGAGTGAAAAGATTCGAAAAGAGAAAGCCGGAAACCATATCCTAAACAGGGAACAAGGGATGAGCCTCTACACCTGTTCAATAGATGTAGGTGGAGTGTGAACTGGGCAATAGTTTAGTCTATCTACTACAGTTGAAAAAAAAAGAAAAGTGAAAAGATTGGAAAAGAGAAAGCCGGAAACCACATCCTAAACAGGGTACAAGGGATGAGCCTCTACACCTGTTCAATAGACATGGGTGAAGTGTGAACCGGGCAATAGTTTAGTCTATCTACTCCAATTAAAGTCTTCATATCAATATAAAACTGATCCCTCACTTTATGCCCAGCAGAAGCTTTAATCATGTTTTCAACTATTATATTCAGTCAGTCAGTTAAGTGCCATATGTGATGCACACTTGGGTGATCATATTTCGAAAGAGACATGACTGACTGGGCAGAAATTATCCCGCAGTAGGTTGCCATTACTTTCAGTGGTAGACTGAAGGCTATAGAACCCAATCTGTCTTGTTATTTAACCCATAACTGGAGAAAAGAGATGGATTAATACCTTTCCCAAGAATATTTGCACGTAAGTGAATGCAAGGAAATTCAAGTGGAATTCGAACTTGGCTCCTCGATTTCCAAGCTAATACCACTGCACCACAACGAACATCCGATGTTAACTATAAGAGTCCTTTTTGTTTCTAGCAAGAAGCTCACCCAATATGTTATCTGTAACAAAAGGGCTTGAAGTGTGGAAAATGATTCATCACCCACAAGGCTGTGTAGATGCTTTTGAACTATCAAGACAGGCAATTGAAGAATGGACATCAATAGCCCAGATATAACAGCAATACTTCTGCATAATTAGATCATGTCAATGATAGTTCTATCAAGTCTTAAAAAATTGGTTTGTTTTAAGTTTGTTTTATATAGATCAGTTTTCATGAGAATTATGGTCCATGTCTAATGCTCTCACTGATGTTTTTTATAAGCAAATAACAAAAGCTTTAATATTTACAAAATATTTGAACACTTAATGACTTCCGAACGATCTTTGAAAAAAGGAAATAGGCCTTGGTTTGATAATTAAATGTCTTAAGTTTAAACAAGAATATTTGAAAACTGAACGCCTACTCTGTCCACTTTCCTGCATTGACTCTTGCCTTGTACAAAGGAAGATTTCTTCTGGAATCCGCAGATTTTGATTGAGCTCATTTTTCTAATCTATCAGACTTTATTAGAAACTGAAAACAGAAAAGATGTGTTATCCAAATGAATCTCCATGCAATGTGTGGCTTCACATTTGCTACCATAAGTGAAAATGCAAAAATAAAAATGGGATAAATAAATAAATTATTTGAACACTTAATGAATCCCTATCTACCTTTGAAAATGAAATAGGGCTTGGTTTGATAATTAAATGTCTTAAGTTCAAGAAGAATATTTGAAAACGAAATGGTAACATGTTAAATGCGAGCAAACAAATGAAGTAATAAAATTGATGCTAAAGGAAAGTCATGAAATTCAAGATTCAAAGAAAAAAGGTGAAAGTGACTTATTTTTTTATTCTGAATTGAAATTATATTTGAAAAGCAATCAAATAAATTGTGCTTAATGACTTTACAATGGCATACAGAAAGTTAAATACTTGAAGCAGTTTTTCTTGTCTTTCTCCATATTTAATGTATTTGACATTGATTTCTACTTATTTTCAACCCATAGAATCAATCTACCCTGTTGGAAAAATAACCTTTTGTTTTACTTTCTTCAGATCATAAAAAAAAAAAAATTAAAAACATCTCTGTAAAGATTCCTCTTTACAAACCTAAGGAATTTACTTGACATCAACAATATAACAAACTTTGATATATTTAAAATTTAAAAACAAGACAGAAAAACATGGCAGAAATTTATGACCAAAAGCAAATAAAAGACAAAAATAAAATAGCCAATGAGAAAACATTAAATATCAAAGAGAAGAATGCAAAGAAATATTTTAAGGAAAGCAAAAATATTTATAAATATTTCTGATTAAATATTAATTTTCTTTCATATCTGAAATGAGATAGAATGATTGCCAAACAAACAGAAATTTTCAGATCCTTTTCTTTTACACACACACAAAAAATTCCATTATCAAAAAACTGTTATGACTCCAGTAATGAATTTGCTTTAGATGCATGCTTGCAGTTTTCAGATTTCTAAAATTCTTTTTTTATCATATCACCCCACAAAAGGCAGTGAAGCCATAATGACACAAGAGGTTACTGAGTGTGGAAGAGCAAATGAAAAAGAGAAATATTAGGGAGCAAGAAGAGTAGACAGTGATTGACACTGTGTTTAAATTTTTGAAAATCAAAGTTGGCTGGAAAGCAAGAAGTCAGAAGAGACTTCCACAAACAAGAAATGTGAGAAAAGAAACTGTTAGCTAGAACTTATGGCAATTTTTAAATGCAATGTCAATTCCCATCTCTTGTCCATTTGACTCCAGTCTTTCCCCTATCCTTTTCCCATCACCCTGTGTATCTTGTTCTTTGCCATTCTCATTCTACATCTGTCATCACACTGGTATTTCCATCCTTCTCTGGCCCTTTATATGATACCCCCATAACTGGTCAGTCTTTCTCTTTGCTCTCCTCCTGCTTAAACTTTCACTCTTCTCTTATGTGGCCCCCTGTGCATCAGTGGCAGTACTGCCTTGCTTGGAGAGAAATGATTCAAAAAAATTTAAAAGGTGAATTGAGAAGGCCCTGTTGCCAAGTTAGTATGGCACTGAAATTCATAAAGTCCAGGTATCAGAGAAAAGAACAATTACCATGAATGTATGTATAGAAAAGGTACAGAGAAGCTACATTATTATAGTGGGAAATTGACAGAAGCTGAGATATCAGGTCAGGACTAATAATATTATTGGTTCTTTGGATTTTATCAAGAATCTCTAAATATACATGTACAGTGAGAGCACCAGACCAGATGTGGCAGTAAAATTCAAAGCATGGATGAATGGTAAACTTATAAATATGCAAAATAGAATCTGGAGAGAAAACTTGTCTCGCACACCACAGTGAACTGATTTCTTATCAAGAGACCAAGCAATGGATTCAATATAGTCTTTCCACATCATGTCAGCTTCGTGGAGGACTGCATCAACCATGCTGATGAGAGGTAGGAAAAAGTATAAACAAATTTGTTGTTTGTAATATTAAAAGGTAAGATTTATAAGGCAGAATAGCATAGATCAATTGGATTTACTAGTCAAATACATTCCTGGTTAATTTGTATTAAATTCAGTCTATTTTCCATCTGATGATTTTCAGTTATCTGGACTTTCAGGCGATCAGCTTTTAATCAAAATATAAATATCTAAACCAATTATAGCCATGATTTTACATGTTATTAATAATATAATGAATATCTTTACACAATTAAGTAATTGTGGCTGAAGGCAGAATAATAATTCGGTTAAGTCTCAATAGAAAAAGAGAACATAAGATACATTCTAAGGCATAGTTTTTTCAACTTTTTAATCAATGGAACACATTAGAGCAAATGAAAATATCATAGCACACCTAGCAAAAGTTTTAAAGGTTATACATTAAAATTTATGAAAAAATACCAAACATAAAATAGCATAAAAGAAAGCATAGTATTTAAAATAACATAATTGTAGAACAGTGAAAAGAGTTATTTGAAAAAATTAAGTACTTATTCATTTATTCAAATACTCATTTTGTACCATTACTAGTTCCATGCATATATATATATGTAATAGCAGTATAGCCCGGCGTAGCTTGGGTGTAATGAAAGCTTTAAAACTAATCCATGGTTCTGGAGCTCAGACTTTTTGGACATTGGCATGAAAGACTAACAAGCAATAGTTGTTTCCAGTTAAAGCAAAACTGTAGACTGAAAGAAAAATGAATGGATGTAAGTCAAATTTTGATTTCCTGTTATCGATATCAAATAAGTTTTTTTCATCGTAAACTGAATTTTGAAGGCTAAATAAGTCCTCTGAGTAAATGGTATCATGGCTGAGACTAAGAACTACAATTATACCTACTTAGAGCCAAACCCGAAGCAAAAACTAAAATAAAAGGGCTGAAAAAATACATACATACAGACAGATAAACAGACACATTCACAAACATCTTGCCTTTTATATATATATTATTGATTTTCTGCACTATTGTAAGAACTGCAACCTTGAAACATCTGAATATCATTTCTTATGTCTTTGTCTTTGAGTGTATCAAATTTGATTAAAATCAGACCACTTCTTCTATGACCTGATTTTTTTGATTATTGATTTTTGATATTTATCGGGGGTACATCGACACAAAACCTAGCTAAGAACACTCGCAGATGCTTATAGTACAACTGTGTAAATTTTCAAGAAAATCAGTTCAGCCGTTTCAGAATCTATAGGTAATGGATACACACACACACACACACACACACACACACACACAGAGACAAGGTTCCATTTATAAATAAGTTTAGATTTAGATGCTGGAATAACATTAGCTGAGAATCCGCATTTTCAGGTGCAGGGTAAAGCAAATAAATTGTCTCTTAAATTATGAAAAAATGAAAGTAACGCTGACATCTCATTTAACAGATATAATTACCAAAGTTAAACAAAATATCTTGAAATACTAAAGAATAAAATTGCCATTGGCTTCAACCACGGCCTCCAGAAAATTTTGGAATATCCTGCCACTATTCTGGATGATCTTTTTTAAGTTAGTGAATGCTGCCATAATCCTTGCCTTCAGTTCATCTTTGGTTTTACAAGGAGTTTTGTTGGTCTCTCTCAACTTTGTCCCATCAACAATCAAGAGAGTTGCAAATTTGGGGAGTTAGGTGGCCAGATTTAAGTGGTGATGTGATTGCAGAAACTGACTGAAAGGTATAATTAGGTTCTCCTGTTTGTGTGGCATGGTACAGAGTCCTGTTGCCAGGCACAGAGTCTTCCAGTAGTTATCCTCCTGAAACAAAGCAGAACTAACTTCCTAAGACACTTGATGTAAGTCTCCATGTTAAGTCCATTGCCCAATAGGAAGATGAATGGCAGCATAATGTTATCATCACTAGTGATCACTCTAAATATCTTCGTAATCACTATTAGACTCATCTAACTCTTTCTGGATCCTCTGCACTGTCATTAGATTGACACACAAACACTAAAATGTTCATACTGAAGCTTCCAGCACAAATGCTAAGCAGCAGAGTATGCTGTTTCCAAATTTCAGGCAGAATGGATTGCATCATTGGCGCTCTTTTTCTCACAGATGTCCAATTGGCCATATTATACCATCTAGTTTATAAAATAAAAACCAAACAACAGATATGCACAAAATAAAAATTATCTCCTTAAGACACATGGCCCAGTGGATATAGACATTGGTTAGTTCCAGTGACTTGATCCAAAGATTTGTAAGTTCAATAACTGGCTACAGCAGAAAGTTGAATTAAAAGAAATTAACTACATGGCATTTGCAAGGAACACTTGCAGAAATCCCAAAATGCCATTTAAGAATTATGTATTCAGCAATTTATAAATTTTAAAACCCCCTACATCAGCTTAAAAATATCTTATTTCACAATGAAAAAGGAAAATTTTCAAGGTAGCAATTTTTAAAAACAAATCTGCTATTTTGCATTTTTTTTTTTTTGACAATATATATTAATCCAGAAATGACTATTTTTACATATTTTACAGTTGCTAAACTTACCCAACTCAGGTTTTAGACTTGAAATATGAAACGACTGCACCTTGAATTGAATCAATGCCAGAAACAAATAGATTTAATCTCAGATTTCATCAATATTTACAAACTTGTAAAATCTACAGATGACAAGTTGTAAGTTCAATACCTGGCTACAGCAGAGAGTTGAATTAAAGAAAATTAACTACATGGCATTTAGAAGTGGCATTAAGAATGGAATGAAAATGATATACTCTAGAGATCAAAATAAAGTGTTCAGTTCAAAATTCCTAGCACCTGAAAAAGGCCAGAGTGTACAATGGCCGAAATGTCATATACATGGCAATAAAGATAAGAACAGTCTGAATAATGTAAATACTACCTCATTTCAGAAGTACTTACAAATACTGAAAAATAATGAAATGCTAGTAAAATTAATAGAAGAGATTAGAAACACTGGATACTCTCTTTAAATGCTTCTTGGGATCATAACATATCAGTTGTCAGTTTTGACAGTGGAGAAAACTGGCTAATGTATTCATGCAGAAAGGTTGAAAAATTACACAGGATATTTTTATGGTTACAAGAATATAAAAAAGAGCACTTTAAGCAACAAAAAGATTTTAGGAAACTTGTGTTTATTTGTTTGTTTGTTTGTTTGTTTGTTTGTTTGTTTTTGAGGCTTAACGTCCTATCAATCCTTATGGGATCATTTTAAGGTCATAACCAGTGATTTTGGGTAAGGTTATTTTTATTTTTACAACATTTTTCTTTTCACGATTCATTAGGATTTGTTTTTAAGAGCAGGGTCCCCAAGTCCTACCCTTGTTATTTAACCCATAACTGCACACTGTTAGCACCCACTGAATACAAAGCTCGGCATGATAGAGAAGACCAATATCTTCAATGAAAATTGTACAGCATTTAAGAAAGGTAACTGTAAGAAAAAAAAATGGTATGAACATCACCTAGACATGGTTACAGAGACAGGACCTGTAACAATTTTATAGGACTTTATAATACACACAGACAGAGCAATCAAACCGAATCCCTTAGATATTGTGATAAAAGACAATAAAAAATGCACTTTCTTCAGTCTCTGCAGATTGTAATGCATCCTTGAAGATCTTCCAAAACTATCAAAATACAAGGATCTTGAAAAGAAATCTCAAAAATGATTTGATTGAAAAATGTTTTGCTAGACTCATTGAAGGGACTACTGGTAGTCTAAGGTTTAAAGAAATACAAAAGAAATTGTACTCACAAATACAACTTACATGTTATGAAGGGCTTCAGTGATACCGTACAGTCTGCAGGAACTGCCATGTAAATAAGGAAGCCCATTCTGTTTTTGTCATCTTTGATAACTGTGTTTTGGTGATTAACTTTGATCGTTCTGTCTGTGTATTATTATAATCATTATTATCATGATGACAATGATGATGGTGAATTTAAAATAAGGAGTGATAAAAATCTGAATTATTACTGATGAAATCAGTAGCAAGGAACACTTGCAGAAATCTCATAATGCCATTTAAGAATTATGTATTCAGCAATTTATAAATTTTAAAACCCCCCTACATCAGCTTAAAAATATCTTATTTCACAATGAAAAAGGAAAATTTTCAAGGTAGCAATTTTTAAAAACAAATCTGCTATTTTGCATTTTTTTTTTTTTAACAATATATATTAATCCAGAAATGACTATTTTTACATATTTTACAGTTGCTAAACTTACCCAACTCAGGTTTTAGACTTGAAATATGAAACGACTGCACCTTGAATTGAATCAATGCCAGAAACAAATAGATTTAATCTCAGATTTCATCAATATTTATAAACTTGTAAAATCTACAGATGACAAATTGTTATAAATATCTTTTAGAGAAGGAAAAGCTTGCTTTAATTTCTTTGTGTTGACCACTTTGTGATTTCATTTGTTAAAATGACCTCCCAGCAGGAGATAACATGTCACATCATAACATTAAATACATTTGAATAGTATTAGCCATCTCATAAAAATGTCAGCAAGCTCTTGAAACATCTCTCCATACCCAGTAGTCTAAGACAGTAATATATATTATTGCCAGGAGCAAGTGGAAGCCTTTTTGACTCCTGCTACGAAACACATTTCAGCCAATTGTTTTGCCACATTGTTGCTTCAAGGCTCTTCTTCATCTTTGAAGAGATTGTCCAGCCTTCACTGCCATATAGGAGGACAGTTATAATGTAAGTTCAATACTCTTTTTGGTGTTTTTAACAAAATTTTTCTGTCTCTTAATACTCTGCCTAGGTTTTGCAATACATCTTTAGATCTCAGTGGCACACTTTCTGTCTTCTGTTAGAATACCTCCCCATTATTTAAATTTTTGTACTTGTTTGATTTTAGTATCCCTGATTTGTTTGTTTGTTTCAAGGTTTAATGACCTATCAATCCTTATGGGATCATTTAAGGTCATAACCAATGATTTTGGGTAAGGTTATTTTACAACATTTTTCTTTTTGAGTATCAAGATTCATTGTGATTTGTTTTAAGAGCAGGGTCCCCAAGTCCTACCTTTGTTATTTAACCCATAACTGGAGGGAAGGGACCAATTACTACCTTTCCCAAGAGTACCAGTGCTTAGGTGAATGCAGGGTATTCAACTGGAATTCGAACTCGACTCACTAATTTCTCTTTCCGAGCCGATATCCGCTGCAACACAACACACATCCGTCACTATATGCTTACAGCACCTGGTATTCCCAAGCGGTCACCCATCTAAGTACTGACCAGGCTCAACATTGCTTAACTTCGGTGATCGAGCGAGAACCGATGTATTCAACGTGATATGGCCGTAAGCACACACATCCGTCACTACACGCTTACAGCACCTGGTATTCCCAAGCAGTCATCCATCTAAGTACTGACCAGGCTCAACGTTGCTTAACTTTGGTGATCAAGCGAGAACTGGTGTATTCAACGAGATAGGCCGTAAGCCTCTGATTTGTAATTTGCACTTTCAGTTCATCCTTTTGCTGATAACCATGCATTCTGTTTTCTTGTAGTTTATACTTAGTGATGGAAAGTAAGAAGAAAAGACTAACTTCTGTAGAAGCTTTTACAAATTAAATTACTGCTCAACCATTTGCTATTCATTTTATGAGGTTCTTGTTACTACTATTTTCATTTGAGCCATGATAAATGTTAAATGGAGACTAAATATTCAAAGAAATTCATCTGCCTTAATGCAAACTTAATCCTTTTTAGAATCTAAGAGAAAATTTAACATCTGATGACATATTATTTTATTGTCATAATGAAACATAATA
Organism: Ascarosepion bandense; assembly: GCA_037127315.1. NCBI lineage: Eukaryota > Metazoa > Mollusca > Cephalopoda > Sepiida > Sepiidae > Ascarosepion > Ascarosepion bandense. The sequence continues at coordinate 1,052,785 of JBBBDQ010001964.1, forward strand.
ATGATTGACAATATAGCTTCATGTATGACAACCCACATTTGTACAAGAGATCAGGTGTGCCATTCTCTTGAGCCATTAAAACAGTAATAATGCATATATATATATATATCATTATTTTCCATTTGTAAACAAGTTATTATGCAACCTAGGTTTCTACCATAAGTGGTGTCTTCAGGTGATTTGCAAACCGCCAGAAGACACCACTCATGATAAAAACCTAGCTTGCATAATAACTTGTTTACAAATGGAAAATATTCAAAAGTTCTACAATATAATTGTATTGAACACTTTTTAATACAAATATGCACTGGTCTAATTTTATTATGACTAAAAACTAAATAATTAAACAATGTATATCTATATCTATATATATATATATATAAATTACCCTGACAAACAGCAGGGTGAAACCTAGGTAGGTTTGTTGGCTCTTGTTTAGATTTTCTCTCTTTGTTGGTCTACCTTTGTATTGAGCGCTTTAGTGTTAGGGTTTTTGTCTTGGGTTTTTTTCTTTCTTATGAGTGCTTGACTTTTTGTTCATGTACTTCACTTGTTTCTTGTTTTACTTCCCTCTCTTTTCCCTCGGTGGGTTGTTCAAAATGATTTGAATTATAGCTTCATTAGTACTAGTTTTGGCAGAGTTAGTTCTGTTCTATTGGTATTGTAATTACTATAGTTAATATTATATATATATATATATATATATATAATCCACAGACAGGCCTGTTTCACTGTATCACAGCTCTTCAGTGCGGCTTGATTAACCATTTGCCTCAAGCCAGGATTGAAACCCGACAGATTTGTCAGTAGTCCGAGAATTGCACACCAGGTTAACAACGCATGAGGCAGATTTTATAGCATGTAATGTTTTTTATGAAATGTAAATATGCCAGCAGTTGAGTGTTCAATATTGTAATCAAACCGAATGAGTGTTCAACATGGTAATCAGAGAGCATAACGTAAAACCATAAATAACTGCTGTTTATGAAACTTTTTCCCCTATATAGTACTCAATCAGCTAGAAGGTGCAATGTGTAAATTGTTGCCATTTTATATTTTTAATTTAATCAATGTGCACTGTTTGTTTTTGATTTTGCTAACTGCACAGTATAGTAGGGTCAGTTGGACAATGTTTGTGAGACAAAAAGCAAATGATGTAATTCACTCTGCCAGAAATTTGTAAATGGCATGCTGTACAGCTTTGCATTCATGCCAGAATTTCTAATACAAACAATAAGAAAAATAATATCTGGATGGGTATGAAAAGAGCAACTGTCATTAGATTCAACATGCCTTAACCAAACTTGACCATGAAAAAGCTTTGCTAATCAAGCAAGTTCTGAATATTGCCGGGAAGCACATGTTTTTCTCTAAGAAAATATCTCAAATATTCAGGCTGGTAGTCAAAAACAGATATACTGTTAAATAAATAAATGGAACATCTAATTAAATATATCCACTAAAAAGAAAAATAATGTTTAAAGTGATAAAAATATAAACTAAAAAAGCAAAATTCCTGAAGAGTGAAGACATCATAATAATGCTTTCATGAAAGGTTTAAGTTGGCATGGCTGAAACAACATGGTTAAGTGAAAAACCTCTCTACATTAATTCTATTAACACTCTTGATATTGAGCACTTTATGACAAAAAACCTACTTACCAAAAATGCTTCTCTATTGTAAAAAAAAGTAATTTTAACACACATATAATTAATGTGGAAAGGTTTGTCACCTGTGTCGAGTAATGCTGACTTCGAAGTTTCATGGAGGCATTTTGTGATATCTTCACTCATCAGGGCTTTTTCTTTCTTTTGCTTTTCTGCAGCAGAAGAAGAAAAATCCCTGGGGTCCAGTCAGTGAATGTGCTGGCCAATCCATCTCAGGGAATGTTTTGAGATACTCACGGACTACTCTTGAAAAATGTGGAAAGACTCCATATTGTTAAAAATAAAGGCTAGGTGAACCTATTCCACCAACTGTTCACCTACTTTTCGACCCTGTATAGCCAGTTCCTCTCATCCTCTATCGAATACTGAGCACCTTTTAATGTTGCACTTGTGAACATGCAAATAGCAGGAGTTTCAGTGGGAATCTGAATTCACAAGCGGTCCTCAGCCGCATATATATATACTTTTAGGATAGTGCGAGCTAGTGTGAATGCAGAGTTTCTTTCTTCTAAACTGATAACCACACAAGATTATAGGACCTAGTTTGTGCTGTTATTTTACCCATAGGTGAAAGCATGAAATAAAAAGATGGATTAATACTTTTCCCAAGGGTATTAATACAAAAGCAAATGTAATGAACTTGACTAGAATTCAAATTTGCCTCTCTGATTCTTCAATCTGTGCTACTAATCATTACCCTAAAATATGTTTCATATTTATTTAGGCCAATAGTGAATATAAAATAAATTTTTGTACCCTTTCTTCTCTCCCACTTCTTTTCAGATATTTGTGTAAGCTAATGTTCACTATTTTAAAATTGCACTGATAAATGGAGCAGAGATAATGTTATTTGTTAACATTTGTTGCATTATCACAGCACCAGTGATCAATAACAGTCAAGTAATGGTCACCAGGTTGGATCATTGTAGCTGATGGACTTTTTCACCATGTACATATTGCAACTGAAATATGTCTTATGGTGCAATGGGTATTAGCTTAAAATGAGAAAATGGAGAGCAGAGTTCAAATTCCAATTGAATTTATTGCATTCACATACATGCAAACACCCTTGGAAAAGGTTTTAATCCATCTTATCTCCCTCCAGCTATGGGTTAAATAACAATATAGATTGGATTCTATAGCCTTGGTTGACAACCAGTCTACTGCAGAAAGCAATGGCAACCCACTGGGAAAAATCTTCAGCCTAGTCAGTCATGTCTCTTTCGAGACATGATCACCCAAACGTGCATTACATATGGCACTTAACTGAATGACAAATTGCAGTTACATCTAAATGTTTAGAATGCACATTAAATGTAAGCATATAGGCACAAAGATAAACAAATGCACACACAACACACACACACACACACACACACACATGCACAACAGTAAATGAAGTACTGGTTAGACCAGCAAACAGTTGTTCAAAAATGTGCTCAATTTGTAGAGCCAACAATACATTAAAAAACAAAATGTTTACCATTTACTTACAACCTGGGTTCCAACCATCCTGGTTTTATCAGGCACTAAGTGCAGGCAACATTTCTTGGTGCATCTTATACATGATTTCAGAACTTCCTTTGAAAGGGAGGTAGACCTCTTCAAACCCATGGTTGTCAAAGGGGAAAAAATACAGCCTGATCTTATTGTCTGAGGAAACCAGTATGGTTGAAACTTAGGTAGTAAGTTGATGTAATGAATATGCATACACCTTGGTTCCCCCTCACAGCAATGTGATTGGCTGGTGTCAGCCATAAGTACAGACTGAGGTGAGGACACATAGATGTCTACATCCATAGGTCTACTGCCAGAGATCTACAAGTCTTTGACTAGAGGTCTACGTCGATTGACTACGCCTATGTCTCAGGATACTGCATACAATGAGTACTGTCCATTATAAGTACTAGATTGTCCTACTCAGTTACCTTTGCCTAAACCGCTTACCTTGAATGATATATATATCCCTTTCCAGGACATATCATAAGTAAATGGTAAACATTTTGTTCTTACACACACACACACACATATATAAATATATATATAAAATGAAACTTGTTCCAATCAGATTCCAAACGTTTCAATTACTTAATAGCCCTGTTAAAATCCTAACTATACTCAGCACAAACTGCCCCCTCCAGAGGCCATAACATCTTCAATGAGAATCACTGTTGTAAAACACTTTCAGTTTTAAACTCAATTCCAGTCTTGATAGAGAACCGTAGTTTGAATTACAATTTAATAAATGATGTTATCAACCAGTATATATAACTTGACTTATTTCATATTTCTTCATAAAACCTTCCCGTGATATCATGACACATAAATCCTACCTATGATACCATGTCTTATGAATCCTTCTTGTGGTATCATGTCTGATAAATCCTACCTGTTATATCATATTTCATGAATCTTATATATTATATCATGTCTCATAAATCCTACCTGTGATATCACAAACTCTACAATTGTTTACTTTAAGGTATCTTGCTACTTTCCTAGAAAGTGGTGAGATGAACTACATTTCTTAGTTCTGCCAGTTTTAATCTACACACATTAACACCCACCATATGGCACACATTGTAGCAAACCATCCTCATTCTCTTCATATTCCACTTGTGAGATAACGGTTCCACACAAACAGCTTCTTGTCACAAACTGCTTTGTGGTGCTCTGCCCAACACTAGTTGCTATTTCATCACATGCATTAACTGTAGCAACTGCTATGGAAAAAGCTATAGAATATATTTTCAAAAATTATCAGTAAACAGTCATTGAGACAGTTGAAATTTCTGAGACACATTAAGAGAAAAATGAGCTTGAAAAATTTAACACTCACAGGGCTTATTGAAGGAAGGAGTGGCAAAAGCAAACAGAAAGTAACCTTGGTGAAGAGTTTGTGAGAATGGATAGCAGAGCAGAGCAGAGGTAAGAAAAAAATGTTGTTTAGAGCAATAAAGGACAGGAAGTTGTGAAGAGCCATGATCTCTATCTTCTAAAGAGATACAGCAAATAAAATTAACCAGATCTTCTAAACTTTTGGATAGCAGAGGCAGAAGAAAAAAGTTGCTTAGAGCAATAAGGAGCAGGAAGTTGTGAAGAGACATGATCTCTATCTCCCTAGGGGACATAGAACATAAAAGAAACCAGATCTTCCAAACTTTTTGAAAAACACATTTTCTGCAACACATTACTTCTTTTTGTTAAACATATAATTGAAAATGTATATGTAAATATATAACTGTATCTATCAATGTAAGTCATTTTACAGCTTAAGTTAAACAATAAAAGAAGGGTTGGACGGATTCATTAAATTAATTTTAATTACCCAACTTCGGCATTCTGTTTTAAATATATATTCTCATTTCTTAGCAGACATCTTATTTTGGAGAAAGAAGGCTTATTTTATTTCATATCAGTCATAATATCACTTACGGACAGGCTTCCTCATTTGAGTAGAGGAATAAACCTAAGTTGCTCGTGGCAGAATTTATTGAGCCTTATTTATTGTATACCTGATATTTTTCTTTCTGTTTTCTTTTTTTTTTTTTTTTATCATTTCACCCCAAGCAAGGCATTCCATTGCCACTATTGCGCAGGGGGTTAATTAGAGTAATGTGATTGGAAAGAGTGGTTAGATATAGAAAATGTCAGAAGCAGAGTGATAAATGGGTAAGGTTAGCGAGGATGGGGGTTGGGTAGATGGAAAGAGTGTTTGAGAGAATGGATGAGAATTAGTGAGTTAGGAGGTGTCTTTTGACCTTACATTTAAACTCCTGGAGATTGTAGCTGTCAGGGAAGCAAGTGTATAGAAGGAAATTCCACAGGCAAGAAGTCCGAGGAAAGAAGCTGTTGGAGTAGAAATTGCGGTTACATCTTATCTGTTTCACAGTAAAAGGGTGGGATCTAGTAGCTAACCTAGTATCTTGTGCAAATTCATACCTAGGGGGCACCAGTGATCTAAGTTTATTGGAGCAGAAGCTGTGAAAGTATCTATAGTAGAGGCACAGAGAAGCCCTGTCACACTGGCGAGCGAATGACTGCCAAGTCGGTATCAATCACATTACAGATTCTCCGTTGGATTTTGTCAAGAACCCCAAGGAGAATAGCAGGGGCACCTGACCAGATGTGGCAGCAGTATTCAATACACAAGTGGATGGTAGATTTATATATGTGCAGGATAGATTCAGATGGGAAAAACTTCTTGGACCCTGCACAATGAACCAACATTCTTAGCAGCGGAGTTAGCAATGTATTCAATATAGTCATTTCACTTGACATCTACTGAGAGTGTGAGGCCAAGGAGGCATAGTATTTTACTTTCAGAATACACAGGCAGATGTTAGACGTTTTTTCTCACTTTTTTTTTCTCCTACTCTTTTTCTATTTTTCAAACACTGATTTCATTTCTATTCTTTCTCTTAATCCTTTTTTTGGGTATTTGGTTAATTCTTTCTTCTTCTATGTGCCCTGTCCCTTCAGGACGTAGGTGATCATGGCTTTCTACGTTTCCCTGTCCCTGGTGGCTCTGAGCACACCTTCTTCTGTTACACCGTGTAATCCTCATTCTGTCATCCACCTGATTAGGTCCTTCAAATATGTTATTCGTTGCTTCTCCTGTCTCTTTTTCCCTCTATCTGGCCTGTTAGTATCAGATTCTCCAGGCCCTCCTTCCTCATTGCATGTCCCAGAAACTTTAGTTGTCTCTTCCTGATGCTCAGTATTAATTTTCTTTTTGTTTCCATCATTTCCAAAACCTCATCCTTGCTCACATGTTTGATCCATGAGATTTGCAGAATTCTTTACCATTTTTAAAAAAATCTCTCTGTTTGCTAAAAAAAACTGACATCCATAAAACATTTTAGGTGAAAAAAGATATTCTGATGCTAAATTGTTGGTTTGAAACCTGAACATTGAGAGTCAATTTATATTTATTTTATGAACTGTTATATTTATTCAAATGATACAGTGCAAACGGCATAGTATTAAATGTAAAACAGGCATGATATATTTTTGATTAATTAAAGGTTAATTAAAAAATACAAGCACTGGATCCTTTATATTAAGATCATTTTATTTGCCTTCTTGTTGTCATAATTATGATTTCTGTTGTTCTTGTTGTTTGAATACAGGAATTAAAAAGGATAATTAATAAAATTAATATATTGCATAACTTGAATAGCAAAGCTATGTAAATCATATTTTTATATCAAATATCTTTATTTCTTACAAAAGTATAATAACAATAATAATAACATACAAACTGTTGGTTTCTTTTCCCTCTGAACGTCTTTGAGGGAGACAAAAATTAGGCTTAATTAAGATATCGTCAAGACAGAAAAAAAACTTATTGTTTTGCTTATTGTTCCAGGCATGGATAACAAAAGCAGATAATTACCTACTTCTTATATAGACATCTAATGCATTTCAGAATAGAAACATACAACATGCTTTTATTGTGTGCTTTATTAACAATATAAAAAGAACAAAATTACTGATCTCTGGATCTGAAACAACAATGGGTTACTTTAAGATCCAAAGATCAGTGATTTTGTTGTTCATGCAAGGAATCAAAGCTCAAAGGCTAAGGTTGTGCTAATTATATGTTTTTGCAGATTGCAAAAACATAAGATTAAATATGATGAGAATCTCAATCATACACACTTATATATATATATATATATATATATGTATGTATGTATGTTTGTATGTATAATGTTCTCATGTATAATGTTCTCATGTAATTGTATCCATCTCAGATCATGTCATTCTATCTCTTATCATTCTCTCTCTCAGTTCATGTAATTCTCAATCTATCTCAATTCATGTTATTCTCTCTATTTCAATCTAAACGTTTCTGCTTCTTTGTCACTAGATCTATTTCACTTTCTTATAAATTTATTGTCATTTGTTCATTTCTCTCTCTTCCTATTCCAATATATATATATATATATATATATATATATATATATATATATATATATACAGTACTGTGCAAAAGTATTAGAACAAGAAATATTTTATCTTTCATGAGGCATCAAAATAAAGTTTAAAATCAACCCTGTCCTAACACTTTTGCACACTACCAGTAGTGTGGCAAAGTATTAGGACAGGAGTTATTTTTCTAAAAACCTCACTGAAATTCAAATACAGGGTAAAAAGCCAAGTAAATTGCTAATAAATATTGGTTATTTAAAACTAGGTGTAAAAGAAATGTATTAAAAAGAAGTTATATTTAATTTTTCATATTTTCTGTTAAACAAGTTATTTTGAAACTACTCATTATTCTATTATCTTTGAATATGACTGAATTTTTTTCTTATTCCCCCCTCTTGAATTGATAAATCTAATGTTACTTTGCAAGACACACTTTGGGAACAAATACAAGCTGCTAGGCAGGAGATACCATTAGATACATTGAATAAGCTTGTGATGACATTGCCCAACAGAATGAAGGCTGTGATCAAAGCAAAAGGCTATTATACTAAATATTAAATTTATTTTTTAACAAGTAATTTTTTCTTGTTAAAGCATTTGCTGAGTAAATCAAATAAAACTACTTTAATTAAATCGTTTATTTTCTGTCAATATGCCTCATAAAATAGTTCTTGTCCTAATACTTTTGCACAGTCAGTCAGTCAGTTAAGTGCCATACATGATACACACTTGGGTGATCATGTCTCGAAAGAGACATGACTGACTGGGCAGAAGATTATCCTGCAGTAGTTTGCCATTGCTTTCTGCGGCAGACTGGTTGCCGACCAAGGCTATAGAACCCAATCTGTCCTGCTATTTAACCCATAACTGGAAGGAAGAGATGGGTTAATACCTTTCCCAAGGGTATTTGCGCGTAAGTGAATACAATGGATTCAACTGGAATTCGAACTCGACTCCACGGTTTCTCGTTCCGAGCCGATATCCACTGTACCACAACACACAGTACTGTATATATAATGTTCTCATGTTTATATATATATGTATGAATGTGTTAATTATATTTATTGTTTACTAGCAGTATAGCCTGGCATTGCTCAAGTGTAATGAAAACTTTAAAACTAATCCATGGTCCTGGAGCTCAGACTCAGCCTAAAGAATATTTGTATGAAGTTTGGTGAGAATCAGATAAAAATTGTGTATTTGTATGAAGGACATACAGACAGATAAACAGACACAAACACAAACATCTTGCCATTTATATATATATATATTATCAATTTTCTGTACTATTGTAAGAAATGCAACCTTGAAACTTCTGAATATCGTTTCTTATGTCTTTGTCTATCAAAGACATAAGATATTTGTGTATCAAATTTTATTAAAATCAAACCACTTCTTCTATAACCCAATTTTTTGATTATCAATTTTCGCTATTTATCGGGGGTACCTTGACACAAAACCTAGCTAAGAACACTTGCAGACACTTATCCTACAACTGTGTAAATTTTCAAGAAAATCGCTTCAGCCGTTTCAGAGTCTATAGGTAATGGACACACACACAGAGACAAAGTTCCATTTATAAATAAGTTTAGATACAAGATGTTTGGTCACTAAAAATAAAGTAAAGCAAACATTCAAAACACACAAACACTTTTTTTTATCAAATTATCTTTAGTATTTTTATATATATATACTTTTGTATGTATTTGTATGATTATAAATAAAATCACTAAGCATATGTAATGACAATAAAAGAAACACTTTCTTTTGAAACGAATCATATTCTCCCCATTCCTACATTTGGCACTTAATACATACGTCAGTGAATGTTATTTGTTATCAAAAGAAACATTCTGAGAGTAGACAATGTTTGCATCACAAATTACTCAAGTAATGACCTAGTGTTCTGATTTCAGTCCACATCAAGGATCTATTGTTATGGCATCAAGCCATAATAATTTTAATAAATGCTAATAATTTTTTTAAAAAAGCTTAATGAAAATGGAATAAAAAGCAACCATAAAATGTAGGACCAGTTTAGATACTAGCCAAACAGTAAAAAATCATATTTGAAAATACATCATTTAATAAAATAAAACAAAGATAATAATAATAATAATGTTACTATTACTACTACTCATAAAAATTGGAATGACCTGATGTGTTTAATGTTAGATTTGATTTTCTGTAAAGCCATCAAGTTTTCATAGCTTAATGGTTAAAGCAGTTGGTACATTCAATCAAAAGATTCTAATGCAAAAGAGATGTGAGTTCAAATTTGACAAATAACATTCTTTATTTCTGATCCAGACGACCCACTTACTACTGTAGATTGATGGTCTGAGTACAATCATGAAAAATAAGTTTAACTAAAACTTCAGGTAAATAATCAAAGTAATAATTTAATAAAATTGTTTGATAAATATACAAGTGACAAAACAAAATAAAAAAAATATAATCCCAAACTATGGGTTAAATAGCAGAGTTAACAGGACTCTTATCTTTGTTAGCAGCCAGTTTAGGAAATGGAATACTCTGAATTCAAAACTTTGGGGAAGGCAAGAGGAAACTATTCCACTATTTTCCAAAGAAGTCGTGGAAATTCACAAAATAAAGAAAAGGAATCTGTGAAGAGCCGTGATTGTCTAAATCTTGAAAAGTATTGACAATTTCTGAAAAAGGAAAAAAATACTAAATATTATATATTTTTTTTTTACTACAATCATCAAATAATTAAAATGACGAAATTTAGGATGTAAACGATTCCATGTTTCGTTGAAATCTTCATTCATGTATCTGCATGTCAGCTTTTTCACCTCAAAATATGATTGGCAAAAACCTGAAAGGTCAGTTCAATGCTTCCTAACAAAATCAAACGTCTTGAATTTTTTTTTTATCATGATTTCACCCCAAGCAAAACAGGGCCACCATTAGTGTAAAAAGAGTTAAAGTGTGAGAAAAAACAAGGTACAGGGGATGTTAAAGAAAGGGTAAGAGATGGATGGGAATCAAGGAGATAAAAGATGACAATTGATGTTGCATTTAAACTTTTAGAGATTGTAGCTATCAAGAAAGCAAGCAAACAGAAGGGAGTTCCACAAACGGAAAGTGGGAGAAAAGAAACTGTTAGAGTAGAATAGGAAGTTATATTTAATTATTTTGATGATAAAAAGGTGAGACTTTGATATCAATCTAGTAGCATGTGTAAATAAATGTAATTGAGGAACCAGGAAAAAATACTTATCAGAGCAATCGCCATGAAAATACTTTTAGAGAAGACAGAGGTAAGCTACATGAGGTTGGTGAGAAAGTAAGTGAAGGAAGGCTGCTGAGTCAGGACAGATTACATTGCAGATTCTTCTTTGGACTTTGTCAAGAACCTCAAGATGAATAACAGGAGCACTTGACTAGATATGGCAACAGTATTTGATACAGAGAAGAATGGTAGATTTATAAATGTGCAAAATGGATTCTGACAAGAAATATTTCCTGGGCTGACACAGAGACCCAATCTTTCTAGCAGCAAATGCAGTAAACATATTCCTGAAGATGAAACCTCCCTTTCTTGACTTGTATCAAGTATTTCTAGGCATATGAGTAAAAAGCACAAAGACTTCTTAAGTCAGAAATATTTGTTGTTTACTAGATAGAACCATAGTTTAGATATGAGTACACATGCCTTCTGGATTGTAGGAGACAATTTCTGGATTTATCACACCTCTCAATATGTCCTGAGCCTGACATATAGTTAGCACTACTAATAAAAATTCCATATGGTTTTCATAAAGTACTAACCTTCAAATGGCATGTGACAAAATTTGGGCCCAATTAGATTATTAGTTTACAAATTACAGTTATTTAAGTGAAGCTACTGTTGCAAATTTTCAAACCAATAGAAAAATCTGAATTTCATGTGTTGATAAATTATTGCTTTCTGATGAGAAAAATACTGTACAAGCAAAGCAATGGCTTGATAAGTGTTATTCGGACTTTGCTTTGTCAGAAACAACACTTAAGAGGTGGTATGCTGACTTTAAATGTGGTCGTACAGACACAAATAATGCTGAATGATCAGGTTGCCCAAAATTGGCAGTTGTGCCGGAAAACACCAAAAAATCCACAAACTCATTTTGGCTGATTGTAAATTGAAGTTGCATGAGATAGCAGAGGAGTTGAACATATCAGAAGGCAGTGATTTCACCATTTTGCATGACATTTGTCAATGAGAAAGCTGTGTTTAAAATGGGTGCTGCATTTACTCAGAGTCAATCAAAAACAACAAGTCAACAATTCAGAGCATTGTTTGCAACAGTTTTGATGCAACAAAAAGAAGTTTTTGCATAAATATGTGACAATGGATAAAACATGGATCCACCATGTCACTCCAGAGTAAAATCAGCTGTCAGTTGAAATGTGTAAGGTATTTTGTTCATTGATTACCTTGAGAAAGAAAGAACCATCAATAGCAAATATTATATAGCATTATTGGCACATTTGAAGGAAGAAATTGGCAAAATCAGCCACAAATAAAAAAGGAAAAGTGGTCATTCACCAAGACAACGCACCATGTCACAAGTTGATCATAAAGATGGCAAAACTACATGAATTGCACTTTAAATTGCTTCTGCATCCACTCTACTTTCCAGAACTGGCCTCCAGCAACTACTGGTTGTTTGCAGACCTCAAAAGAATGCTCCAAAGAAAAGAGATTTAGCTCCAATGAAGAAGTGATATCAGAAACTGAGGCATATTTTGAGGCCAAATTGTTCTACAAAAAAAAGCTTCAAATTGTTAGAGAAGCGTTGGAATCAGTGTATCACCCTAGAAGGAGACTATGTTGATGAATAAAGTCAAATTTTGCCTAAAAGTTGTTCTATTAGTTAGGCCTAAGATTTATTGAGTGATGTGTTATTGAGAGAAAAGAATATTTTTATACAAATATTTTTATGGCAACTGCTGTGAAAAACTTTTTTTCCTAATGCCTTGACTGCATGAATTTAAGTGTGCTACTAGATTGGCATCTAGGTCCCACCCATTTACTGCTAAAATAGCTAAATGCAGCTGCCACTTCTATTCTAACAATTTCTTTTCTCACATTCTCCACCAACTGGGAAATTACTTTCCATTTATTTGCTTCCCTGACAACTACAATTTTCAAAAATTTAAATGCAACATCAATTCCCATAGTCTTTCTTGTTGAATCCCATTCATGTTTTTGTCCTTTTCACAATCCTTTTTAAATTCAATCTTTTCTTTCAATTTCAGTCTCTGTAAAAACCTGCGTACAAGTGGCATTCCTGCCTAGCATGGGGTCAATCAGTTAAGTCTCATATGTTACATGATACATGCATGGGTGATCAAGCCAACTGACTGGGCAGAAGATTTTCCTGCAATAGGTTGCCATTACTATCTGTGTTAAACTGGTTGCCAATCAAGGCTATAGAACCGAATCTGTCCTACTATTTAACTCTTAGCTAGAGGGTATTTGTATGTAAATGAATACAATGGATTTAACTGGGATTCAAACTTGACTCTCTGATTTTTCATTCCAATCCAATATCCACTGCACCACAACACACATCCCATATTTTCTGTTACTGTTTGACCCTGACATCCCCAATATGTAGCTCACATCATGGATCTTTACTTTTGCTAACAACCATGAATTCTGTCTTTTTACTGTTTATATTGAATTCTTTTTTTTTTTTTGTTTATGAACTGATCACCCAAGATCCAAGAGCCATTTAAGGCAGATGAGATTCTTGTATGAATGCAAAAGAAGTGCATATTATGAGAATATGTAGAAAAGAATAATTTCTTTTATCGAAAATGACTATTTCTTTACTGTTTTTTTTTTTTCAAATTAAATTTTAAAAGGGTTATATTTTCTATGTAGCTTGTAGCAAATTAGAAAAATTAGCAAATAAAAGCACATTTCATTTTTACATGACAGAAGTGAAATACATAAAACCTTCCACATTACATATTTTGGGGTTATTTTGATATTTTCTGAGGTTTCTTCATTTTGCTACATTAACTATCTTTCTTTCTTACATTATTTACATTGTTCAGACTATTGTCCTCATCTTTATTGCCATGTTTACAACATTTCGGCCATTGTATGCTCCAGCCTACTTCAGGTGCTAGGAATTTCAATCACTGGAGTACATCATTCTCATTCCATGTGCAATGCCACTTCTGGTAGTCATGTAACTATCTCCCTTTAACTTAACTCTCTAAGTTATTTGTTTGCAACTTCTGTATCCTGGTATTGTACCCAGTGATACCCCAGTGAACGAAAATAAAAGGTTTGGTTAAAAATTCCTAGCTCCTGAAAAAGGCCAAAGTATACAATGACCAAAAAGTTGTAAGCAATATGGCAATAATGATGAGGACAATAGTTTAAATAATGTAAACAATGTAAAAACTACCTCATCTCAGAAATATAGACAAACTTTGTTTCTTATTGATAACTAAATCTTTTAAGTGTTAGAGGAAAATTAATAACAAAGACTGTCATATTTTTACAAAAAGTTCCATTGATGTTGTACTTCTGGAGAAAATGTGAGCAGTTTATAGTAAAATTATCACTAGTTGTTTTAAAAATCACATATAACAGTAATGGTAATATTAGCTGTTTGCATATAAAGAAACATTTGGTATTCATTGACCAAAGCAGCCAGTAATATTTTTGGTTGAAATTTACAAAATTTTTCTCGAGTTCAGTATCTATTGAAACACTTTCCAATATGATGATGATCTCCTTCCCAAACTTTTGTTTGAAGCAGTGTGGAATGTTAACATCTTCATTATATTATTATTTTTTCTTTGAGTTACATGCGATATTCATTTTAGTAGTTTCTACTGTTGAAATTCCTCAATTAATATGGTTTCTCTTATTTGGTACAGTTCATTGTTTGTGATTCTGTAGCACCTGTCCACCAGTGTCAAAGAAAGATTTTTTCTAACCATTGATCTAAGAAAGCAGTTGTTGTATGCAGCTGACAGTTTAGATATTTCTGAATGGGTTGAGTACCAAGCATGACCTTTGTATGAAAGTCTCAAGCTGACAAGGCTATTTAAGAAAATGAAAAGTTTTTCAGGTGAAGAGGCTCATCCCTTGTTTTTTGTTTAGGATGTGGTTCCCGGCTTTCTCTTTTCCAATCATTCTACTCTTAAGTAGCCCCATGTGCATAAGTGGTGTCACCGCCTTGCTTGGGGTGATATGATTAAAAAAAAAATTTTGGTTTTGTAGAAGTTTGAAACAAACTTTACTAAAATCATAAAATCTGGAACTTTAAAAGTAACATTTAAACTACTTGAAAAAAAGTACAGAAATAAAATTTAAAAGCAAACAAAACTCAAGTCAGGGTTTGGATTATTTTAAGATTTTAGAATGTAAGTTTATTTACCTTGAAAGAAAGAGTTGTGACACAAAGTCATGTTTAATGTAGGAGAAAAATGAGCACATATACTCGAGCTAGGGACAAAAATTGCCCAGCTGCAACAACCTCTGGTGCAATGTGGTGGTGCAGTCTGAGGTATCTGTAATCCAGGACCAAACACATCTCAGAATTTTTATTTTTCTCAGCTGCCCATCTGTTCCCAGACAGAGTTACAGAGATGCAACTTAGAGATGATGATTCTTACCTGAGGCAGGTATAGCTAATCATATCCTTGGATGTGCATCGTGGTGAAGTGGATATCGACACGGAACAAGAAATTAGGGAGCTGAGTTCAAATTCCAGTTGAATTAGTTTCATTCAATTATGTGCACATACCCTTGGGAAAGGTATTAATCCATCTCTTCCCTCCAGTTATGGGTTAAATAACAGGACAGATTGGGTTCTTTGCTTTGGCTGGCAACCAGTCTACCGTAGAAAGTAATAGCAACCTACTGCAGGATAATGTTCTGCCCAGTCAGTCATGACTTGAAAGAGACATGATCACCCAAGCATATATCATGTATGGCACTTAACTGACTAAATTATATCCTTATGCACCAAAATGTTTAGGATTATAAAATAAAGATTCATAGCTAATAAGCTCCTTCTTACCAAGAAAATCATTCAAGAAAAATCTTTTGTAAGATGCTGTCTACCAGCTCACACACACACACACACACACACACACACACACACACACACACAGCCAATTTAGTTACCCAATAACAAAACTTAAGATGCTATGGCAAACTGGCACATTCAAGGGTTCTTCCTGCAGCATTCTCTGGTATTCTGCTTTCAATATTTTCAATAGGCAAAGATTACATATTTCACACTTATTATATAATCTTATTCTTGTCTTCACCTGATAGATAGATAGATAGATAGATAGATAGATAGATTGTGAACAGAATTAGATAGATAGATAGATAGATAGATAGATAGATAGATAGATAGATTGTGAACAGAATTAGATAGATAGATAGATAGATAGATAGATAGATAGATAGATAGATAGATAGTGATGTCAAGTTTGTGAATGGTGAGGATAATCCACAAAGACCTATTTAATATAAAATATTAAGCGATAGATCTGTATAGAGAGTTTAATGGATATTATCCAACTTAATATGATATACATAAAGGAAAACTCAACACATCATCTAAAGTGGTTATCATCTGATTATTATTAATGAACGCTCAAAACATTAATTTAAAACAGTGCTCGATATATAATATAGAGCTGTGAATATTTATTATAAATTATAGTTTAGAACATGTACATAATCATTCTATATATATCCGCTACAAAGGTACGATTGTTTCGACATTAAATATTAATATATAGATCTGTATAGAGAGTTTAATGGATATTATCCAGCTCAATATGATAGACATAAAGGAACACTCAACACATCATCTAAAGTGGTTATAAATTATAATAAATTTCAATTCATCTCATCCAATCATGTTTTATTCAGTTTTGTCTTTAATTTGCCTGAATTTTTAACAGGGGTAGTATTTTGCTATTGTAAATAATTTTTACGTTTAAATCTCGTTTTGACTTCATAGTGGTTTTGCTGTTTGAAGGAATTTTTAAGGGTAGAGGTGGTGTAGCATCGGTCTTTCTTTCTTTCTCTCTCGATTTTAACTAACCCAAGATGACGGGCCACTACGAAAATTTTCTGGGAAAATTACAGAACGGAATGCTACTACGGTATTTCTGCTCAACTTTATCAGTCTGTCTTACCTTCTTGGTATGTTGATTTTTTTTTTTTTTTTTTTAATCATCTCACCCCAAGCAAGGCATTCCACTGCCACTATTGCGCATGGGGCTACATAGGGGAAGGTAAAGAGAAGGAGAGGATAGACATAGGGAATGTCAGGAGAAAGGTGACAGATGAGTAAGGATAGCGAGGATGAGGGTCAGGCAGATGGGAAGAGTGCTTGATAGAATGGGAGCAAGTTAGTGTGTTAGGAGGTGTGTATTGACCTTACATTTAAACTCCTGGAGATTGTAGCCATCGGGGAAGCAATCGTTTGGAAGAGAATTCCACAGTCGGGAAGTGCGAGGAAAGAAACTGTTGGAGTAGAAGTTACGGCTGCATTTTATCGGTTTCACTGTAAAAGGGTGGGATCAAGTTGCTAATCTAGTATCTCGTGCAAATTCGAACCTAGGGGGCACCAGTGATCTAAGTTCATCGGAGCAGAAGCCGTGGAAGTATTTATAGAAGAGACACAGGGAAGCCACGTCTCGCCGGTGGGAGAGAGACTGCAGGCGGTCTGCCAAGTCGGTATCTATCACATTACAGACCCTCCTCTGAACCTTATCGAGAAGCCCGAGAACAGCAGGGGCACCCGACCATATATGGCAGCAGTATTCAATGCACGGGCAGATGGTAGATTTGTAAATGTGCAGGATAGATTTAGACGGAAAAAACTTCCGGGCCCTACACAGAGAACTGACTTTCATAGCAGCGGATTTAGCAATGGATTCGATATAGTCATTCCATTTGAGGTCCACTGAAAGTGTGAGACCAAGGAGGCATAGTGTTTTACTCTCTGGGAGGCAAGCCTGGTCCATGCTAATGGGAGGTAGGTGAGATTGTCGATGATGGTTAATTGACAGTAGCTTCGTTTTAGAAGCATTAAAATTTACTAGCCATTTCTTACCCCAGTCCAATATGGATTGGAGGTCTTTTTCAATCTCGGCTGCGAGGTTAGCTTTGACGCCTACACCAGATTTTTGTAGGAGGCGAGAGTAAACTGTGGTGTCATCAGCGTACAAACCTATTTGGGTTCTTATGGAATCAGGGAGATCATTAATATATATCAGGAAGAGTGTAGGAAGAGTGTAGGACCTAAGATGGAGCCTTGGGGGACACCTGCGTTTGTATGGTAGTTCTGAGAGGCATGTCCGTTTAATACCACTTTCATTGTGCGGTTAGAGAGGAATGACTGGATTAGTTCAAACAAATGTCCAGTTATACCATAGCTCCGCAGTTTACATAGAAGGCCAGCATGCCAAACTCTGTCGAACGCCTTAGATATATCCAATGCAACGGTTCGAGCTTCGCCATTCCTGTCGAGTGCCTGGTATATGTTCTCGGTGATGGTCGTTAGCATATCAGCAGTAGACCTGGTGAAGCGGAAACCATATTGCTTGTCCGAGAGGAGCCTGTGTGCTGTGAGATGCTGAACCACCTCAGCGTTGATAATGGCTTCGAACACTTTGCCAAAGATCGGAAGAAGGCTGATAGGGTGGTAATTTGCAGGGTCAGAGGGTTCTCCAGTGTTTTTAAATATAGGAACTATAGAGGAAGATTTCCAACAGGCAGGAAAGCAGGAAGCAGATAGGCAGAGGTTGTAGAGCTTAGAAAGGATAGAGGAGAGTTCAGGGGCACATTTCTTTAAGACTATGGTTGGGATTCCGTCACCATCGCTCACTTTGTGAGGGTCAAGTTTTAAGATTATCTTAGAGACAAGCGAAGGTGTAATGTGGACATCATTCAGTTGTGCCTCGGTTCTAGGTGAGAAGTCGGGTGTAAAAACTCCAGATGAGTCCAGACTCGAATTGTTCGAGAATCTGCGGGCAAAACATTCAGCCTTATCTGCTGGGGAGGTGAGGACCTCAAATTTGTTGATTAGCGGGGGTATTGTGGACTTGCTCTTGTTAAGTACTCTTTTAAAGAGTCGCCAGTAGTCTTTAGAGCCGAATTTAGAGCATGCTATGTGTTGCTTCATTCTGGCAGCAAACAACATCTTAGCTTCGTTAAGTATCCTTTTACACTTATTACGAAAGTGAAAAGGCGCCTGTTTTGTTCCGACGCATAGTTACGATAGAGTCGGAAGAAATGATTCCGGTGGGCAATGGCAGCCGAGCAAGCGGGTGAGAACCATGGAGACGAATGAGATTTAAGCTGGAATTTCCTAGTAGGGATGAAGGCATCGATGCCAGCCTTAACCCAGGAGGAGACCTCAGATGCACATTCTTCGATGGGAAGACTAAAGACGTTGTTCCAAGGGATGTCACAGAGGAAGTCTCGGAACGAATCCCAGTCTGCTCTTTGATAGCAGTAGGATATTCTACTTGTCTGTGTTTCATGGGTCGAGCAGGAGTGGAGTGAAATACTGACGGACACTACAGTGTGGTCAGAGTTTCCAAGTGGGCAGAGTTGTCTGGTAGTGCAAGAGTCTGGGATGGAAGTGAAGCAGAGGTCTAGAAGTGAGTCCCTTCCGTTAGGGTTGTTGGAGAAACGTGTGGGGAAGTCCACTACTTGTGTAAGGGATTGGGTGATTGAAAAGTTCATGGTGATTTGCAATTTTTATTTTATTTTAATTTTTGCCTGTTTAATTTTTGTCTTTAATCTGCCTGAATTTTTTAACAGGGGTAGTATTTTGCTATTGTAAATAATTTTTACGTTTAAATCTCGTTTCGACTTATACTAAGTTAAAACTTAAATTTTTTATTATTATTATTATTATTATTATTATTATTGGAGTAGATAGTAGCCACCATCACCCGGTTTTACACTCCACCCCCTTCTATTGAGCAGGAGTGGAGGTGATCGCCTTGTTTAGGAAGGGGTTTCCAGTACACTTTCCTTGACTTTGGTCGTGGTTTCTGGCTTTCTCTTTTCCAATCTTTTCACTTTTACTTTTTTTTTTTTTTTTTCAATTGGAGTAGATAGACTGAACTATCGCCCGGTTCACACTCCACCCACGTCTATTGAACAGGTTTAGAGGCTCATCCCTTGTTCCCTGTTTAGGATGTGGTTTCCGGCTTTCTCTTTTCCAATCTTTTCACTCTTACGTAGCTCCCTGCACACCAGTGGCCTTACCGCCTTGCTCGGGGTGATATGATTAAAAAAATATATAAATAATTAAAAAATAAAGATTTTCCCAGAATATCCCCACCCCAATTTTCTTCTTTTTTTTTTTAACAAATTGAAAATCAAGTAACATGAGCCAGAATAGAAATCTTTAGCCTTTACTTGTAAGGGTCACCAAAGTTAAGGAAGAAAAAGTTCATTGAACAAATTAAGTAACTATAAATCCATTACACACCTACTCACAAGCAAATACATATACACATATGAACATACATATGTATACATACATATACATACTTACAACATATATAAATACAAATGTGCCTATGTATACACAAACATATACACACATTCATTCATATGCACATATAAATATTGTGTTCATACACCCACATATACACCTATGAAGAGCAGACATATACCCATCACACATATGCACAAAATATGCATACATATGCATACTTACACAGACGCATATATATATATATACACACACACACAAAACCTTCTACATGGAAAAATAAATTTCTTATCTATACACATTCTTGCTTTTCTACATCTCTGTACCCTCCTATGAAGACCAGATTTATACATGTATACACACAATTAATGCTAACATACATATACATATGTGTCCACCTATACCCACAAAATGGGGGCCTATATTAAATTTCATACATAATACAAGTAGTTATACACATAAATCAGCATATATATCAAATACATAGGAGACCTCACCCACAATTTCTTCAATATGCAAGAATTATCAAAGGATAATTTACACAAATAGGGAAGTGACTTAGTGAGATTATTTGAATTGGAGTACCAACTTATATATTCATGAGTATACAGATCAACAAAGGATACTTTCAATTCCGTACATAATACAAAGTAGTTGCACACACATATACTGGCATATATATCCATTACATTGCAGATTTGAATTTCCATTTCTTCAATAAGGATAAGCCTTTAATGAATGATCATTGTAAAATGGAATGAACCCACATGCATGATGGAATGGGGTAAACTGAAAGTTCTATCTAATAGGTAATTTAAATTTTTTTTTTATGGCAGTATTTAAAAATGATTTCATTTCTCTGGTTCAATAATTGGCTAATTTCTCTGAATTTTATAATTCTATTTTTTTTGTTTAAGCATAAATTACATCTGTTTCTGAAGCTGTTAGATATTTCAGATTTACCTATAATCTTCCATTTAATCTGTGGAGAGAGATTTCTGTTTTTTAATTCCCAGAAATGTTTAGAAAGAGTGATTTGTTATTTTAAGTGGGGTTTAGAGAAAGATTGGTTATGGTTATTTTTATGGTGCCCTCCTATGAGGAATGGACTCTTCCTCTTTGTTATATATGACTACCAGTGTGACTTCCAAAAAGCAGTTAACAAAAGCAGTTAATGAAGGCAGTGGATGACAGCTACTAGTCAGGCAATAAGCAGCATATAATACCTTTGGACTTACTTATTTCCATATTACTTATTATTAACACTTACTTTGAATATCTTGTTTCTTGTTATGCTAATACACTGTTTTGAACCTACCTTCTTGTTCCATGTCTTACTTACGGCACAAACTGGTCACTACAATTTTGCGGTGAAGTTTCACCACAACTCTACAACAAATTGGTGAGGAAGATACACAACAATTTTGCGATGAAGATTTGTAGCAAATATTTGCGAGGACCACCGAGATTTTAAAAAAACCCTCTGAAAACATGAGTTTCATAAAGCATGACATGAAAAGGAAAAAGGCACAAAATGGAGGATTTCAAGAATGTTTTATTACAGCTGGTAAAGTTCCAGACTGAACAACAAGAAAAAAATGGAAAAATTATTCTTTCAAGTGCAGAAGGAAAATCACAAAAAAACAGTTTGAATTTCAGAAGCAAGTGTTGGAACTAGTAAGTCGAATGAAAACCCGTGAAAATTAATCTTCTCTTTCACAAAACTCAATTTGGAGCGAAACAGAAAATTTTACGTTCATTCCCCGAGAAGACATAACATTTGCGTCTTACTTTAAGAGGTATGGTATTTATGATGTAAAAGCTGGAGTGACAATAAAAAATTAAGCAGTGAATTTACTCACTGAGATTTTCACTCCTAAGACATCTCTTTTTCATAAAAGATGGAAATGTCTTAATCTAAATAAGCATGAATTGAACAACTATACCATTTTCATGTCAATAGTTAACAAACACTGTGATGATTTTAGGCTGGCAGAGCTAAGTGCAAACAAATCCAAATGTTTGATATTCATTCAAGGACTAGTTTCAGCAAATAATGCAGGACAGAAATTAGATGAAGAATACTTAGCAAATTGGAGAATGAACCAAATATAACTCTTCAGCAAATTTCCAAAGAATGCCAAACGTTACTCAGTATAAAGCAGGATTCTAAAAATATTGAGGAATCAGATACTGCTCAGATCAAAAACGTATGCTGCAAACAGAAACAAAGTCTCTGAAAACTTACGAAGTAAAGAAAAAGCAAAATAAATTGCCTCCTAACTCATGTTACATTAGTACAAGGATTGTTTTTGCAGAAACAAAAAATGCTATACACATGATTGAGTTGGACACAAAAGTTTGCATTGTCGAGTTGCATAAAAAATACAAGGTCAGGTGAATTAAACAGGACTAATACCAGGAAATTCATGCACGCAAAAATGTTCAACAAAAGTGTTGAATTTCAATTAGACTCGGAGTCTGACTAGACTTGCAGACATGGAAAAAATCAGGTAAACCAACCATAATAAAAGATAGCAAGATAGCAAGATCTGTCACTAGAGAAAAAATTAAATTCAATACAACTTTCAACAGTAAGACTCATAAATTAAAATTGTTGTCATGAAAAATATAAACAACCTGTTGGATGATTGGATGACACAATTTCATCTTTGGAACTTACCTATTAATTTGTACTGCCAAAAACTTGAAAGTTGGAATGCCAAAGTTGGTAAACTAAGAAATGGAAGCCTATCCAGAAATTTTTTCTGGTGGTTTAGGCAGATGTACCAAAATGAAGGCTAAAATTGAATTAAAAGATGATGTTCAGCCAGTATCTAAAAAGAAGAGAGAGGTACCATTTGTTTCATTGGAGCAAATTAACGAGAAACTTGATAGATTAGAAATAACTGGTGTTCTATCAAAAGTAGAGTATAGTGAATAGGCTGCACCAGCAGTCTATGTAAAAAAGAAATCGAATAACATATGCATTTGCACTGATTTTTTAACAGGACTGAATGCTGTTCTGAAGAACTATCATTACCCTCTTCCTAGTCCTGAAGACATTTTTGCCAAGCTTAATGGGGGAAACTTTAAGATGAAAATTTAAGAATTCAGCTGTTTAATTGTTTATACTTCTGATATAAGGTAGTATTTATATTATTTAAACTATTTAAATGTTTATTTTCCACATGTACATAATACAACCAATACAAATCAAATGTCGTATTCTTGTTTTTAAGAACATGAAAGGCCATAATTTGCTGCACATATCTTTTCAACTATATAAGCAACTACACTAAAATATTGCCACAGTGGATCAAGTGAAACATCATTCAAGAGATAGTTCACTCAATTTTTGAATTAAAAAAATAATATATTTATATTTTTATTATTTAAAGTCAATTTCTTTCTAGTTTCTTTCTTTCATTGCTACCAGTTATCACAGCTGATAATCGAGAGAGAATGTTAAGAATTTCTTATCGACATCATCAACTCAGTACAGACTAAAGATCATATTGTCATTTAAAAAAAAAATTAAACAGTTTTAATTCCCAATATCACATCCCCCACAACTTAAAAACTTAAAAGGAATATCACTTGTGAAAGAATATCATATAATTGTTTTATTATAACCTGTATTATTTGGAAATGAGTATTACCAATTTGGCAAAAACAGGGATTAGTAGAGATAGCAAAAAGAAATAACTGAAATAAGACACATAATGAGAAAAGAGAGGTTATCAAATTTGACACTCACAGAACATATTGAAGGGAAGAGAGACAGAGGAAACCAGTGCTTAACCTATATAATGAGCTTGTGTAAATGGATGTCAGAACAGGGGTTAGAAGAGACAGCAAAAAAAGAAAAAAAATTACTAATACCTGCAAAGAAGAGAAATCTGTGCAAACCTGAAGGGATATGGCACATATAAAGAAAAGAAGAATGTGCTTGTATAAATGGTTAGCATACTAGGGTTTAGGAAAGATAACAAAGACAAACTTTACTAAGCGCTACAAAGAACAGAAAATAGTGGAGAGCCATGATCGACCATATCATGAAGACACACAAAACATAAAAAGAAAAGAAGAATGTGCTTGTATAAATGGTTAGCATACTAGTGATTAGGAAAGATAACAACAAAGACAAACTTTACTAAGCGCTACAAAGAACAGAAAAATAGTGGAGAGCCATGATCGACCATATCATGAAGACACACAAAACATAAAAAGAAAAGAAGAATGTGCTTGTATAAATGGTTAGCATACTAGGAATTAGGAAAGATAACAACAAAGACAAACTTTACTAAGCACTACAAAGAACAGAAAATAGTGGAGAGCCATGATCGACCATATCATGAAGACACACAAAACATAAAAAGAAAAGAAGAATGTGCTTGTATAAATGGTTAGCATACTAGGAATTAGGAAAGATAACAACAAAGACAAACTTTACTAAGCGCTACAAAGAACAGAAAATAGTGGAGAGCCATGATCGACCATATCATGAAGACACACAAAACATAAAAGAGAAGGAAGAATGAGCTTATGTAAATGGTTAGCAGACCAGGTGTTAGGAGATAAGAAAAAAGA
>JBBBDQ010001964.1:1080000-1292500 GCA_037127315.1 Ascarosepion bandense
AGTTGTAGTCAAACAGAAGAAAGAAACTATGAATTTAGGTACCTCCACACAATTGCCAAAAAAAAAAACAAAAAAAAAACAGCATATCATGATGCTAAAAGGGCTGAAACTTAATAAAAACAAAGTTTTATCATCAAAATATTTATGCTATTATTAAGAGGAAGATCTAATTTTGTTGTTATTATTTTTAAAAACATTTTAAATCCTTTCTAACATGTTCAAAATTTTAATTAAAATTTCATTTTTTGTTTTCTGTCAGCGATTCACGCTATGTTTACGTAAAGCGACTATTAAAAAAATGGAGATCGGTTGAGTAAAATGATTTTGGGATGAGTAAATTTTCCCTCACTCTTAACCACTGGTTGAGTGATTTCTTTTTCAAATCTCAAAGACATTATAAAAACCATCACAATATAAAGCTCTACGTTGTATCGAGCACTCTTTATAAAAGTAAATGCATGAACAGTGGGTTTAAAACCTATGTGTTCTATAACTTCCTAGGTACTTAAATTTTCTAGGAAGTGTTCTAACAGAAGATGGAAAGTGTGACATGGAGATCCAAAGGCGAATTGGCATGGCAAAGGATGCATTCCAGAAGATGAGCAAAATACTAACACACAGGAAAATCTCAATAGAAATGAAGAAAAGAGTGCTAGTTCTTCAATACGGCAGTTCTTCAATACGGCAGTGAATGCAGTGAATGCTGGACAATATCATCAAAAATGAGGACAAAACTGGAGGCGGCCGAAATGTGGTTCTACAGAAGGATGCTACGGATATCGTGGACTGAGCATGCTAGCAACGAGGAGGTGTTGGAAAGAATGGCAACAAAAAGGAAATTGATGCTGAGCATCAGGAAGAGACAACTGAAGTTCCTGGGACATGCAATGAAGAAAGAGAGCCTGGAGAACCTGATACTGACTGGTCAGATAGAAGGAAGGAGAGACAGAGGAAGACAGTGGATAACATATTTGCAGGGTCTGATCAGGTGGATGACGGAACGGGGGTTGCGAAGAGCAACAGGCTCAAACATACTAAGAGACACAAGGGATAGGTAGACGTGGAGAACCATGATCGCCTACGTCCTGAAGGGACAGGGCACATAGAAGAAGAAGAAGTTCTATAACTTCCATACAATATATATATATATATATATATATAAAGAGAGAGAGATGGAGGAATAAGTACATTAAAAATGGATTACTCTTCTCCAATGAAATGAGTCTATTATCTTTTCTTATGTTTTCAATATGTAACTTTGTACTTTAAAATTTCTCTAGTAAGACATTGTTAATTTTTAGTAAATTTGTACCTTTCTTTGTTGCTTTTATTTTAAAGCAAACCAAAATGCAACAGGTAAATTTTAAATATCTGGGAATTGTTTTAACAGAGGATGGAAAGTGCAACATTGAAATTGACAGATGTATTGATATAGCAAAAGAGGTTTTGTAAAAGCTAAGTAAATTATTATGAAACAGAAAATTCTATTTAGAGACAAAAAATGTGTATGCAATTGTTACATAATATAAGTCCTCCCTTATGGCAGTGAATGCTCAACAGTCTCTTCACAAATGAAGAAGAAACTTGAAGCAACAGAAATTTGGTGCTACAAAAGGATACTAAGAATACCATGAACCTAACATGCAAACAGCAACAAAGTTTTTGAAAAAATGGAAACTAAAAGGATACTTATACTTAACATCGGATGTGCGTTGTGGTACAGTGGATATCGGCTCGGAAAGAGAACACGGGGAACCGAGTTCGAATTCCAGTTGAATTCTTTGCATTCCCTTACATGCAAATACCCTTGGGAAAGGTATTAATCCATTTCTTCCTTCCAGTTATGGGTTAAATAACAGGACAGATTGGGTTCTATAGCCTTGGCTGACAACCAGTCTACAACAGAAAGCAATGGCAACCTACTGTGGGATAAACTTCTGCCCAGTCAGTTATGTCTCTTTCAAGACATGATCCCCCATGCGTGTTTCACATATGGCACTTAACTGACTGATACTTAACATCAGGAAGAGACAGTTGAGATTTCTGGGGTACATAATCAATAAAGAGGCTTGGAAAATTTAATACTAACAAGATGGAAAACTATGTATAATCTATATATTTAGCTTAAGTAAATGAATGGCGAAGCAAAGTTTAAGAGAGATAACGAAAAGACAAAACTTATTTAGAGCTGAAAAGAATGGGAAATTGCAGAGAGCCATGCTCACCAAGGTCTTGAAGAGACATGGCACTAAGAAGAAGAATGCTTTTTGTTTGTCGTATTTACACTGCATATATTTAAGTGGAGCATGAAAATAAATCAGCAACACGTACTTTGAAAGAAACCAATATTAAAATTCCCAATCAAGGGAAGTAAATCTTGTTGATATATTCATGCATGCCTGACATCATCTTCTATACAGTTTATCGCAGCAATACGTTTTCATTTAAATGGGGGAAAATTTAGAGAGCAACAACATCAATAAATAATCAAGGAAACAAACTAAATAAAATAAGATATTAACATAAGCTTCAACACTTTAATTTATATGACTTTTCAATTTCTAAACTGACAAAACTGTAGAGATAAGAGGAAGCAAAAAATACTTGACAAAGATAAGAAAGTGATATCACGTACATTAGATTATATCATAAAACACATTTCAAAGATTTAGCAGATTCACTTTTCTTATTTGTTAATTAAATATTGATTATCTACAGGTAGATTTGGCGAAAGGCTTTTATCCAATTTCCTTTTGAGATATGCTGAAAAAAGCATAAAGCTATAAATAAGTGTTTTAGATGACAACACCTCTATGGGCTCCTAATCAAGTCAAATAAACATGAGGATACTAGTAACATCCAAATTGTTATTACAAGAAAATGACCAAAAAAGATAAGCAAAGAAAGAATTTACACTGGCAGAAAATAACATAAAGAGAAAGCACTACTTAGATGATTATGCCAACACAGTTTGAAAATAATTGTTTGAAAACAATTATTCGAAAAGCATTTATTCAAATTGTAAATTCTTTGAATGAAAATTAATCAAAAGGACAATTATACTAAATGATAATCATTCAAAATGCAAAATTCTTTATTGGAATAAAAATGTAAAAATTAAAAGAGGAAATACACAAATGATAATTATTCGAAATACAAACTTTGCTAATAAAACTATTTTGTAAGAAAAAATCCTTATAACCTTAATTTATATGATACTGCACACAAATAATAAACTATTGTTAATGGATGCCCCTAATTTTTTAAGTTTTCAATTTTGCTATATTCTTGGCACTCTTGATATTTTGGCAACCTGCTCTTACTTTTGCAATATGAATTTCTTGGAAGATTGTCCTCTTTTAAGAGCATCTAAGAATTTCCATATTATGGGAAGATGGCATGACACTTGCTGCCAAAAAGACCTATGCCATCCTTCAATTGTGCTATTAGTTCGAGGTAAATCAGAATTAACTCTCTCAAAGCAAGCAACATATGCATTTCAAACATAGGTATTTCAAATAATTATCATTTAGAATATTTGTCCTTTTGATTAATTTTCATTCAAATAATTGTTTTTGAACAAATATTTTCATACAATTATCTCAATACTGTAAATCTTGAAACAAAATACTTTATGCAAGTCTCTCTCTCTCTCACACCCACACAGTATTTTTGTTTAGACTACAAGGTGAAATTGTTAACCCTTTAAATCCATGCTACCCAACATAGGAGACATACTCCATGGGGTGGGGCTGGGGTTGCAATTTGATTTTCAAATGGGGAGGCTCAAGAATGAGTTATTAAGAGTATTTTTCTTTTCAGTCTGTGTGAATAGGAGTGTGTAATTTAATACATATGGTGCCTGTACAGTATGCATACATAAAAATATGTGTATGTATGTATGTATGTGAGCCTAAAGCTTAGAACCAGCATAATAAAAGAAATATCCAAATGTTGAACAACTTTTGTCATTTTTTTACCTGAAATTAAAGCCAAAATATGATGTTTAGAACAGCTCATGCTTAAACATAACAGACATTCATTGTTATTTAACAGTATATGTTTAGAATATATATATATATATATATATATATATATATATATATATATATTAGTAACATAATGTTTTTTTTTTAAATTGTAAAATTAAAATGACCATAATTTGCATTATTTACATCGTTTAGACTGTTGTCTTCATGTTACTGCATGCAAATAGTCAATTACTTAAGTGTACTCATTAAAGGATTCTACTAATTTTTTAAGCTTCCCATTTACATTATGGTATTAGCACTCTTGATATTTTGGCAATTTGTTCTTACTTTTGTATATGAATTTCTTGCAAATCATTTGCTCTTTTAAGAGAATCTAAGGATTACCATATTTTGGGATGATGGGATAACACTGCAAAAATCCTATGTCATCCTTGAAGGGTGTTATTATTTCAAGTTTAATCAGAACTGACTATATCAAAGCAAGACCACATAGGTATTTTGAATAATTAACATTGCCCTTTTAATTAATTTTAGTGCAAACAATTTACAATTCAAATAAACATTTTTTGAATACTTGTTATCAAACAACAATTTCTTTGATACAACTCAGACTACTTCTCCCCAAAAACTGTGCAACAGACTTGAGAGGATACTTATCTAATCACGATTATCTATCACTCTATCATCATGATCTGCAATTATTATTTCTCTGCAAAAAAAACATTCAGTAGAACCATACTTTGTGTTTCTCATTCACATTGTATTGGAGGAACAATAATATTAAGAAAAAAATTCTAAATATGTTTCAGTTTATTTACAATTAAATCTACAGATAATATAGCATGATTACTATGAATGATTACATAAAAGATCCATATATACTGGTTTCAAAATAAAGTGTGTATCAGCAATAGACAGACACTGTATTAATATAGTATATCCCCCTTGGGGGTTAATGTAGCCTTGCACATTCACATGCATTAGCATTATTTTATGCTTTTGTACCTGTTCATGTAAGAATGCAAGAATGTTTTATTTTTTTAATCCTTTCACCCCAAGCAAGGTAGGAATGTCATGGGTGTGCAAAGGGTTACAGCAAATGGTAGCAAGAGAGAAGACTGAGAATAGGGAGTATTGAGGAAATGACAAAATATGAGCAAGATTCAAGAAGATTCGCTCAAGGTAGGACTGCCACTGGTATGCAAGGGGTTACAGTGAGAGTAAAAACAAGACACAGGGCATGTGAAAAATAGATAAGAGGTTGATGAAATTCAAGTATATGGAGATAGCAATTGACTCTGCATTTAAATTTTGAAGATTGCAGTTATCAGGGAAGCAATTAAATGAAAGAGAGTTCCATGGGTTGAAAGTGTGAAAAAAACAAAAACAAACTTGGAGTAGAAGTGGGAACCACATTTAACTATTTCAACAGTAAAAATGTGGAACCCAGATGCCAATCTAGTAGCACACCTAAATTCATATACTAAGATCACAAGGAAAAAAGTTTGTTAGAACAGTTAATATGGGCAGGTGGGCTAAATGAACGCTTTCAATATGTCTCATACCTATTTAATGTGGTCAGGTTTGATAATTGTTATAGCAATGAACGTTTTTTAACATCTTGCAGAATGAAATAACAGTAGTATGTTTTGGCACATAAATGGTGGTGTTTAACATTCCTTCAGCAAACATCAAAGATGAACAAAAGGTATAGATTATGGGACCCCATACCATGACATCAGGAATTGAGTCTGTGTGTCATACAGGGATATACACTGAAAAATGTCACTACATACTAACCCTTCCAAAACATGAAAGTAGCATTCTTAGAGAATATTCACCTAGTATATTTATTACAAGAATTTTTTGCAACATGCTAACATGTGTTGAAATCCTCATAGTATCTAATATTGTTAAAGTTATCACTAGCATTTTCTGTCGAGATTTACAAACTACGTTTCATACAATTTTGTGAAGCAATCAATGACATTTGAATAAGTTGATTTGTTTGAAAAAATACTTTGACAAAAACTGTACTTCATGGTATAATAATTTCTTTAATGTAAATTTATAGAACTTCATAGAAAAACAATATCTTTCAAGTAAATATCTTTTTTTCCTTTTTAACAGGGAACAATGAATTCTCAAGAAGTTTTTTACTCTTGAGCATACAACTGGCCATGTGTAAATATTTCTTTTTGGAACCAAATTCCAACTTTTTGATGCATTTAGCCTCATGATTTGTTTATAGCAGCGTTAACTGGAAACTGGATCCTTGTTTATAAAAGATTAAAGGAAGTTATGCAAAATACAGTAATGCATTTTTATGATTTAAATACTTATTTTAATCATTAAATTGTTTTTAAAATAGTGGGAGCATTTTGTATATTAAATAATAAAACTATTAATTTTTCAAAAAAAATTAATAAAAATTTATTGTACTAAATTACTAACCATAGTAAAACTAATTGTCCTTTGTACCCTCTTACCTGTTTGCACTTCTCCCCAAATTTAGTGTCAATGTATGGCTATTTTAGAGGATGTCATGAATGGATGAACTCATGGAAATCACAGAATTTTATATATACATATATCACAGATAAGACACAAAACCTTTATGGTTTAATCGCTGAACATCCTTGTTTCATAAAATATACTCCAAGAGAAAAAGTTATTGCTCTTTCTCAGACTAAAATTTTCTACAGAAGTGGAATGATTATACTGAATCAATTGCTAAGTCTGCTACTAGAAAAGTTGATTCACTGTGTCATGCAAGAAAATGTTTCTTCCCAGAATCTCTCTTACAAATTTATATGTCTACCATTCATCCACGCTTTGAATATTGTTGCCACATCTAGTCTGATGTTTCTTTTATATATTTAGAAATTTTCAATAAAATCCAAAGAAGAATCTGCAATGTTATTGGTACTGATCTGGCATCCCAGCTTTGATCACTTTCCCAGCACTGTACGATAGCTTCCCTGTGCCTTTTTATACATACTTTCATGGTAATTGCTCTGATGAGCTTTCCTCTATGGTACCTAAACTTATTAATTTAAGGGCAGTAATCATCATTTTATAGTTGAAATGGCTAAATGTAACGATAATTTCTGTGCTAACAATTTCTTCTTTTATACTTCTTACTTGTTGAATTCTCTTATGGCTTCTGGTTTCCCAATCAACTTTGTTCTTCAAAATTTTAAATGCACCATCAATTGTTGTCTTGTAATCTTATATTTAGTCTTTTTAGTGTTCTATCTCCTTTATAGTGATATTCTTTCTCATATTCTCTCACACCCCATAACCCCATAACCCCAGGTATCTGAGTGACTTTATTGTCTTGCTTAAATAAAATGATAAAAAAGTACATTAAGAAAACTAAATTAAATTATTTAAATTAATAATGTATTTTTTCCAAGTAAGATAAAAAAAACCCAATATTCATAAAAAAAATTAAGAGATTCATAAAAAAAATTAGAATTAATATTTAGTTGGCCCCTTCTCAAGGTTTTTATGACAGTCTTAATTCTTTCAGGCATGGATTTCACTAATTTTTAAGCAATATTCTTTGTCAAAGTGGTTCCAACTTTCTTGAATGGCAGTTAATAGATCTTCTTTGGTGTACAGATACTTCTCATGGACTATTTTTTAAAATTTCCACCATAATTTTTAATTAGATTTAGATCCAGGCTGTTCACTGGCCATGTCTTTAATTTTACAAGCCTTTTCTGAAGAAAGGCTTTAATTTGCTTTGCTCTGTAACAAGATGAAAATATTATCCTGAAAAATGACTCATTGCCAAATCTGTTTTCTATTGATGAAATGAGAAAATTAACCATGATTTCAATGTACAATGTGCATTGATTGTAGAGGTAATGTCTACAATCTACTTTGGTCCTTTAAATGACATGCAACCCCATATCCTGAATGATTGGGTAAATTTATTTGTTTTCATTAGGTAATTATCTTTAGATGCCTCATTTGAATGGTACTAGATGAATGTTCCAGCATCTTTGCCTTGGCCAATGCAGATTCTTGATTCATCACTTTTATTCAATCATCCCCATCTCATGATAGTTTCTCTAACCTAATTTACTCCTTTTGGTTTGTAATGGTTTTGTTTGGCTTTTCTGTGTATAAACCCTACTTCATTTCGCCAATTTCTGACAGTTCTGTAACAAACATTGACTCTGTTTTTAACCCATTTGTCTGTCATTTGTTTTATACATTTTCTTTTTTCAAATATTGCTTTGTATTTTATATCCTGATGCTTTCATGTCTTTTGTGATCTACCAGTATACTTTCTTTTTTAAAATCATCCCATGTATTTTATATTTACATATTTTAATTCCTTTTTTTCAGAAATTTTAATGTAGACATTTTGCAGAATTTGAGTTGATATATTGACCTTAATAAAAAATAAATCCTCAAAATTATTTGTGCTGTCTGAATCATACTGAATAGAAGATTCTATTTTTAATCATTTCACCCTAAACAAGGCAATAAAACCACTAAGATGAAACCAGTTACTGGGTATGAAAGATTAAGAGAAAAAATTATTAAGGAGAGAGAACAATAAAAGAAGAATTAGGAAGACAAAAGATGACAATTAACATTGCATTTAAATTTTTTAAAATCAAAAGAAGTTAGTTCCGCAAACAAGAAGTGTGAGAGGAAATAACCATTCATAAGTGCATTGAATATTGCTGCCGTATATAGCATGGTGTTTCTGTTTTATACCTTGATTTCCTTGACAAAAATTATGGAGCACCTAGTGAAGATTGAATTAACTACTCAGTTTTAATTGATTTAGAGAAACAAGCTTGCTAACCAATTACACCATGTAAAAGTGTACACCAAAATAGAAAAGCTTATCAGAACAATCACCATGAAAATATTTATAGAAAAGAAACAGGGACATTATGTTATGGTGGTGAGAAAGTGTGATTCAATTATATTTAATTCTTTTAGTTGAGATTGATTTCTGTAAGAACAAAATGATGTTAGAATTTTCAATACGAAGCATTAGTACAAACTTTGCATATCTTTGTTCTTAAAAACACAGGGAAAAATTTTTTTTTTAAATTTCAAACTCAACGAACATAGTTGACAGATAAACAGCTTGATATTTATCTAAAGAAACCGTTGGTAAAGTTGCTTTCCAACTTTAACCAATTGAGCAATACATGAAACAGATATTGATTAGTATTTACACTGTTCTTATGATTATTGTCCTTATTATTGCTACTATTATTACCATTATGACTACTTAAACAATAGGTCAATAACGATAATAAAAACAATTGAGAAAAATGAAGATTATCTTATTTATATAGTTTTAATCAAATATTAAATATTTAGTCTAAATATTGTTGATATGCTAATAAAATATTTTGTTTACTTTTATAGTTTTCATGTTACAAGAGAAACAAAAATATAAACAACAGAAAGTGAAACAATGCCTTCAATACTATACATAGTAACTATCAGTGCTTCTTTTTTTCTTTTCAGGTTGATTTAAATTTGGTTTATCTTTTACTTTACATTGACAGAAGTTTTGAACCCATGAAATTCACGATTTGATCAAATCAATAGAAAATAATGTGGATAAATCTTGCTTTCTTGAAAATAAAATTCCGGCTTCCTCCTTTTGTCAAATTTCATAATGAAGGGACAGACAAGTACGACCAAAAGTAGCCATTGTACAAGACCAGGCATTCAAAATACCCATGTCATTTCATGGCTGAAAACAGTTCATTGTCATTAAGAGACAAAGTCATATTGCAGATTCAAAGTCCAACAACACAATATTTACAGTTTTATTTTTCCAATTGTTTACTGAGAGTTAATATACTTAATTTTTTTTAATTATTAGTTTTTGAGGAGATATCTTGAATAGTGGATCAAAATTTTCAATTGTTAATGTCTTTTATTTTTTCGTTTGTTCAGCATTAATTGTTTCAAAGTTTTGAATGAAGATAATTTTGAATTTTGCCCCTAAACTTTATGATCTTACAATACATTCAGCACTGAATTAAACTGATTTCCGAATTCATCTTTGAAGTAGAGGATTTCATAAAAAAAGAGTAAAATAATGAAAACCAGATGAGAATAGCTTTCTTTAATACAATTTCTTCTGATTTAGAATAATTAACAAATTGTAAAACTTGTGACATTATTCAGAACTTTACACTCCTGAACAGAAATAATTCCTGCAAACAAAAGAGATCTCTGGACCAGCAACTCACTAACTGTTTACTAGAGTTTTGCATTCTTATATGTTCTTACTTCTTCTTTTTTTTTTTTTTTGACAGCGCAAACTGACTTCTGGCCAGAATCTACTCATTTTACTTGATGATAGAATCAAATAATTGTTACTTGATTTTCTTGACTTTTCCTTTTTGTGCCATATTTTCTTTTTTGTTATGATTACTTAAATTTTGATTTGTAGCTTCTCTTCTTGCTAGGCTTATGGCCTATCACTTTGAATACACCAGTTCTTGTTTGATCACCAAAGTTAAGCAATGTTGAGCCTGGTCAGTACTTAGATAGATGACTGCTTGGGAATACCAGGTGCTGTAAGCGTATAGTGATGGATGTGTGTGCTTATGGCCTATCACGTTGAATACACCAGTTCTCGCTTGATCACCAAAGTTAATCAACATTGAGTCTGGTCAGTACTTAGATGGATGATCGCTTGGGAATACCAGGTGCTGTAAGCGTATAGTGACGGATGTGTGGGCTTACAGCCTATCACGTTGAATACACCAGTTCTCACTTGATCACCAAAGTTAAGCAATGTTAAGCCTGGTCAGTACTTAGATGGGTGACTGCTTAAGAATAACAGGTGCTGTAAGCGTATAGTGACGGATGTGCATTGTGGTGCAGTGGATATCGGCTCGGAAAGAGAAATCGGTGAGCAGAGTTCGAATTCCAGTTGAATACCCTGCATTCACTTAAGCACTGGTACACTTGGGAAAGGTATTAATCCGTCAATTCCCTCCAGTTATGGGTTAAATAACAGGGTAGGATTTGGGGACCCTCCCCTTAAAAAAAACAAATTCCAATGAATCTTGATACTTGAAAAGGAAAATGTATTACTAGACACAAAACTTATATAAAAACAACAATGAATTGTTGAAAGAAAAAGATATTACCAGCAATAAATAAATAAAATCTAATTGGCAATAAATGACCCGCCGAGGTTGATATGCCATCAAAACAAAACAACCAACCAACCAATCAACCAATCTCTTTTTGCTAACATTTGCTACATAAGTCTCTTCTCTGGAATTATGATATCTTTCTGAAGAATTTTGTATTAAGCATCTTTAATATTTTGCTTTGATTTGAGTTCTTTTTTGTTGATTTTATAGTATGTCAAACATGTGTTAAATCATTCAGTATTTAAATCATTCTTTTTTTATATTTGAGATTTTAAACATTTATTTGGTTTGTGAATCAGTAAATACTTGCTTACATTTGTGTCTATAATCATTTGATTGGTTTGAGAAAATGGTAAGTATCAATGGTTTATATTTATAAGCATTTACTTGATTCAGTAAAAAGTAAATGTTATTTGAGTAGGGATACAAAGGTGACTGTCTCCCTTTTACCGAGATAATCATGAGGGTCATGTGACAGCTGGTGAGTTAAATCAAGGAATAAAGTGGCGAAAGGCAGAGCCTGCAAAAATAGGATGTACCTAGCTCCTAGTGATGGATTATACAAGAAAAAACAAATTTTTAGGATATGAACAACAAGCAGAATAAAAGTTACTGCATGTGGCAGGTTCTAGAACCTGATTAAGCAGTGGGTATAAATACAGACAGAGTGATGAAGGGCAGGTGTGATATAGAGCCTGCAGAAGAATGATGTCTTTAGTCCACATCAGTAGGTTTTACAAGAAAAAACAATTTCCTCACCAGGTTCATAGAAAAATTACCATAATTCCAGTTTTCCTGTGGTAAATATTACAAGTAAGGTTCACTTATTCTTACACATTGTTTTTTTTAAATCATTTCACCCAAGCAAGGCAGAATTGCCACTGGTGTGCAGGTGGTTACGTAAGAGGTGAGTGATGAGAAAGAGGAACAAGTTACAGGGGAGTCAGAGAATAAGTAAGAAAAGGATGAGAATACAGGTGTGAAGAGGGTTGCATGAAGGAGTGGAAAAGAAGAAGAACATGATACAAAGGTTGTCATGGAAAGGATGTGTCAAGAAGATAAGAGATGGCAATTGATTTTGCATTTAAATTCTTGGAGATTGTAGCTTTCAGGGAAGCAAGTATAGGGAAGGCAATTCCACAGGTTGGAACTGCGAGCAAAAAAGCTGATAGAGTAGAAGTTCTTTTTTTTCTTTTTTGTTTAATGGCATATCAACACAGGAAATCACAGAATAACTTCCAGTCTGCTCTTTGGTAGCAGTAAAATATTCTGCTGGTTTTAGGTTCCTGGGTGGAGAGGATGTGAAAGGATATATTAACCCTCTAGGGCCATTTGTATCATATTTGATACAGTATTTCCCTATAAGGAAACATTTGGTATTTCCCTATAAGGAAACATTTGGTATTCATTGACTGAGCAGTCAGTACTGTTTTCATTTGAAATTTATAAAATATTTCTCTTAAAAAATTTTTCAGGAAAATATTTCTTTCAAGGCTTGTTTTCATACTGTATCAAATATGATACGAATGGCCCTAGAGGGTTAACAGAAACCACAGCATGATCAGAAATTCCAAGAGGGCAAAGCTGTATAACATGGCAGGAGTCAGAGATAGAAATGAAACAGAGATCTAGTAGTGAGTCAGTTCCATTAGTGTTATTAGAGAAATGTGTGGGAAAATCAACTACTTGCATAAGGGATTGAGCAATTGAAAATTTTATGGTATGGACACCAGCAAGATCTGTGACAGAGTTTTCCTTCCACTTGGCATGGTGGGCATTGAAATCTCCAAACACAAATATATGGGTAAATGGGTGAGAGGAAATGGCCTTATGTATATTTTTAGAGATGCTGTCAAGTACAGAACAGTCAATAGACGAAGGGGAGAGGTAGAGAGAAAAAAAATAACTAATTGAGCTTAGTAGAAAAAGACGGAGACACATATAGGAATGATCAGGAGATTCAATAGAAAATCACCCTTGTTAGAAAGAGATGTCCGCTGACATAAACACCAATTCCATGCATATGAACATTAGCATCATTCCTAAAGAGTAGAAGGTAACCAGGGATATAGAAATCAGAGGAAGGAATAGAGGGGTCAAGGTTAGTTTCACAGTGGGCTAAAATGTCAGGTGAGTTTACTTTGATGATGGATTCAACACTACAAATGTTGGTATGGATGCCATGGATGTTTGAAAAAGAGATGTTAATATGTTCAGATGATTTATCTTTAATTGGTTTAGTTTTAGTTCTTACTTTGTGTGATGTCATAATTAGTGATTTTTTTTCAGTAAAGAGAGGCCTAGAGCAGTAGTATCAGTTGGTCACCAAATACAACATGTATAGGAAGGAAAGCAGGGCAAACTACAGCATAATGTGGCTTCAGGGTTGCCCACTTGCTTCCAGGAAACACTTGCAGGGGTATCCACCCCTGTGTGACATGGCACTACAAGATACCCTGATATATTTCAGCTGTTGATCAGAGCAACTTCTCAAGATGCTACACAAGAATTCGGGTCCCTAACTAAAAGCAGCAACCAGGAAACTGGCAACCCAGTACCCTCAGAATGAAGAGATGTCACCACCATCCACGCACATTGTAAAAAACTTACACTAAGGAGAGGAAAGAAACCGGGAACCCCTCCCTAAACAGGAAACAAGGCATGTGCCTTTACTCCTGATCAAAAGAAGAGAGGAGTTTGAACCAGGCAATATATACTCCTATTTAAAAAAACAAAAAAATAAAATAAAATAAATATATAAATAATAAAAAATTCTTTAAGTTTTAAGTTAGTCAAAAGTCATGAAATCCCTTAATAATCACTGAAAGAGAATTATAACATACCTTTCCTTAAAAATTCAAACAAAATTAAAAAAAAAAACCTTCCTGTCCAGATGCCTAAAAGAGCTAACTGAAATCTTAACTGACACAAGTATATTTAAAAAAATTATCAAACACTATATGCAACAAAAATTACAAAATAAATACATATATAAATATTAATTTTTAAATTTAAAAGCTCAGAAAAAAAGAAAATAACTAAAAAATTCAACCAAGCTTACCAAAGACGAAATTGGCTGCCATCAAAATATTAACCGAGTTAAATGAAACTTTACATTCATCATAGTGAATTCCATTTCACTTTTTATGCAATTGTTATTTAATTGATCTCTAGCTTCATTGACCAGAGAGAAAGAGGGGAGAGGGTGGGTGTGAGGGAGGAGAGAGGAGGGGTGTCAGAAAGTTGAAAACCAACATTAACAATACAAGTTTTTACAGCTTCAAAGGAAAATTAAATTTACTCAAGCTTACCAGAGACAAAATCGGCTGCCATTATTGCATATATGTTTTATAATTTCTTTGTGTGGGACACATGTATATATTTATACATATTTATATCTATTAAACAGGTTAAGAGGCTCATCCCTTGTTCCCTGTTCAGGATGTGGTTTCCGGTTTTCTATTTTCCAAACTCCTCACTTTTTTTTTTTTCAATTGGAGTAGATAGATCTATCTATCACCCAGTTCACACTCCACCCATGTCTATTGAACAGGTTAAGAGGCTCATCCCTTGTTCCCTGTTTAGGATGTGGTTTCCGGCTTTCTCTTTTCCAATCTTTTCACTATTATGTAGCCTCCTGCACATCAGTGGTGTTACCGCCTTGCTCGGGGTGATATGATTAAAAAAAAATATATATAATTTTGTTTACAACATAGCATTATAAAACTCTCTCTGAAAACAAAGCATGTTTGTCATTCCTTTTCAATTCAGCTATTCCATTCCATCCACAAAGTACAGTGTTATTACATCACAGATATAGTAATGACCATAATGAGGGAAATGTAAATGAGAGAATAAACCTTTCTATGAAAGCTCTCTCCTATTATAGTTGTTTTTATTTGTGTCTATAGCGTTGGTTTGGAGAAAGGTAAATATTGATCATTTTTATTTAAATCTATAAACAGTTACTTGGTTTAGGGATGGGGAGGATGTGCATTGTGGTGTAGTGGATATCAGCTCAGAACAAGAAATTGGAGAGCTGAGTTCAAGTTCCAGTTGAATTTGTCGCATTTACTTACATGCAAATATGCTTGGGAAAGATATTAATCCATCTCTTCCCTCCAACTATGGGTTAAATAACAGGACAGATTGGGTTCTATAGCCTTGGTTGGCAGCCTGTCTACTGTAGAAAGTAATGGCAAACTACTGCAGGAAAATCTTCTGCCCAGTGAGTCATGATCACTCAAACATGTATCCCGTATGGCACTTAACTGACTAAAATATTAATTGTTTATTTTGCGTCTCTAGCAATTTTAGAGCTGATGGATCCTTGTAAGGTAGCTTTCCATGAAAATATCAACAGTGTAATAACAGGCTTTCAATATTGTGTATGCCTGAAAGTTTGAGTTTTGTTTAACAGCATATCAACCTCTGCGGGGTATTTAATGCCAACAAGGTGGGGTTTTAAGGTTTTGTTAATGTTAGAGTGAGAAGGTTGATTTACTCAGATTTTAATGATAAAATTTTTTTATTTTAGAAAACTGAAGATGTCTTCTAGTTTTGTATTCAAAAATCTGTTACTGGTAATAATTTTTTTCCTTCAAAATTGTATTGTTGGCAATATTTTTTCTTTGAAAATATATTTTTTAATATAAACGTCTATTTTTATGTATATATTTCTATAAAAGTCTATTTTTATACTTTGTTAATGTTCTGACCCCAGTTTGTGGGTTACCTATTTGCCCATAGCTGGGACCCTAACAGATGCTACCACTCTGGGTCAGAGTGGACCTGGAAACAACAGCAATTAAGAGGTGATTTCATGCTCCTCACAATCTCCCAAGCAGAGGACTTGCTGCCAGATGGAGTTTACCGTCATACCAAGGACCTGTGGGTAAGGGGTTGTATTTTAAACACTAAAAACCCTTTCCAAAATATTGCTGGCCTAGTATTATTCTATCATTATTTTTATAGTAAATGTATAGCTTCAGTGTTTGGTGTCTTTAGCTCAGACCTTAACAGCTAAAATCTGCCTTGCTATGTCCTCAGAGTTGAATCATCCTCATTAACTTTGAAAAATGTTAAGATCTCCAAGTCTAGAGTCAACTGCTATCTTATGTATGCTAATAATCTTCTTCTAGGTGACGTGTTCCTTCAGGTCATAGATGATCATGGCCTTCCACATCTCCTTATCTAGTGTAACTCTTAACACCCTGTCACTTGTTACCCTTTCCAAACCCTGCTCTGTCATCTATTTGCTCAAGCCCATCAAATATGTCATGCATTGCTTTCTCTGTCTCTCTTTTTCTCTATCTGTCCTGTGAGTATCAGGTTCTCCAAACCATTCTTCCTCATTACATGTTCCAGAAACTTCAGCTGTCACTTCATCTTAAGTATAAGTTTCTTTTTCATTTCAATCCTCTCCAAAACATTGTCATTGCTCATATGTTTGGTCCATGATATCCTTAGCATTCTGTAGAACTACCATTCAGTTGCTTCAAGTCTTTCCTCCATCTTTGAGAAGATGGTCCAGCATTCACTGCCTTATTGAAGGACAGACATCACAGAACAAACCAGTATTCTTTTCTTTGTTTCCAACAAAATGTTTTTGTCTCTCAATAGTTTAGCCTCTACAATTTTTAAATCCATAAAACAACCCCATTTGGTAATTCTCTACCTTGAGTGTTTCTCAGTCATTGTATTAGATGAAAATAGTATAAAAAAATTAATTGATAATAAAAGGGTGAAAACCGTGGATGTGTGGGTGGTGTAATGCACAGCAGCTTGGAATGAGGAATCGAAGAGCTAAGAACAAATTTCTGTAGGGATTGTTACATTTGCTTATGCACAGATACAGTTGGAAAAAGTATGAATACATCTCTTCCCCCTAGCTATGGGTCAAATAGTATGACATATACAAGAAAATCATTGTTATTCTCAAAAAACTTTTAATACAATACTCACTTGCAAAAAAGAATTATTATTACAATGTAAAATTTCTTTTAGCTTTAAATAATTCACAAATATTTGAAAAGCTGTAAAATATCAATCAATCAATGAATTAAAGTAAAACTGAAATATACTTGTCTTAACTAATATTAATGAACATGGACACCCTCACGCTTTTTAAATTCTATTCGAATATGTTTTTAAAAACACACAATCACATTTTTCTTTTGTAAACTTTTATTTGTAAACTGTTTGTTATTCCACACCTGATCACAAATACACTTAATAGTCAAAAGTTGGATTCATTTAATACTCTAAATAAACTTGGATGATTAGAAAGAGAAAATTTGAATCATTTAGAAAAATATATCCTAAGGATTTGATGCTCTTTCATTTTGGAATACCTATTATCTTTTATAATTATTGTTTAAATATTTGGAAGTAAACATTATTGCTTGTTTCAAAGATCAATACAATCTAATCTAGTGTACTGGTATCCAATTGTCTATAAATAGATATGATACCACTGTCCACTGCAAAGACTTCTGTAAATTGTCAATTATGAAATTATTTGATTAGTATAGGTAATTTAATGGGGTATCTGTATCGAATAAAGTATAATTTACATAATTTATATTCAGACTATTGTTCCCAACTTTGTTGTTTTCATCACAACATTTTGAATGCTGTATGCTCTGGCGTTCCTCAGGTATATATCAATCGAGGTAACCTACAAGAAATTCTGAGCTAAAACCTTTATTTAATGTATGGGGATTTTGTTCCACTGCTCATATGTAGAGATATTGCCTAGTTTGTATTTTATTTAGTATGTTTTTGTTGTTGTTCTCCTGTTATCAATAACTCAACCAAGGGACGGAATACACAACTACAACTTCACAAACCAACACTTTTACCTACTAAATCCCAAACAAAAATAGTGTAAAAAATGATAACTTCTCATCCCATAAATTTATGTGTTTATAGATAAGTACAATATATATATATATATATATATATATATATATATACTTAAATACGAGTATCGGTAAAAATAATGTTCAAAATAATTCATTACAAATTGTCGGTTGCTTATAACCAAGTTTCGTTAAATTTTGTTAATTTCCGTAACATGTTTACATTTGTTTGACATTACGATACATTACAGAGCAGATATAGTTTGTTTACGATAGATCGAAAATTGTGTTATATAAGCATGATAAAAACCTCGTCTGATCAAGAGGCTATCCATGGTCGAGTGGTCAAGACAGTACCAGATCAAATGGTATGCTTCCCCTACGTAATAGGGGTCGCAGGTTCAAATCCTGCTGGGTAGCACACATTTTCGTCATAAAAATTTATCATGAAATAATCAGGCCAGTAGATATAAATATAAAAAATATTGTTTAATTAAAAACAGAATATCTACTTAAATACGAGTATCAGTAAAAATAATGTTCAAAATAATTCATTACAAATTGTCGGTTGCTTATAACCAAGTTTCGTTAAATTTCGTTAATTTCCGTAATATATATATATATA
The DNA here is from genome assembly GCA_037127315.1 of Ascarosepion bandense. NCBI lineage: Eukaryota > Metazoa > Mollusca > Cephalopoda > Sepiida > Sepiidae > Ascarosepion > Ascarosepion bandense. The sequence goes on from JBBBDQ010001964.1 coordinate 1,098,647, forward strand.
TATATTGTCAATCAGTTAAGTGTCATATGTGATACATGCTTTGGATGATCATATCTCAAAAGACACATGACTGACTGGGCAGAAGATTATCCCGCAGAAGGTTGCCATTACTTTCTGTGGTAAACTGGTTGCCAGCCATGGCTATAGAACCCAATCTGCCCTATTATTTAACCCATAACTGGAGGGAAGAGACGGATTAATATCTTTCCCAAGGTTATTTGTGCATAAGTGAATGCAAAGAATTCAACTGGAATTAAAACTCGGCTCCCTGATTTGTTGCTCCAAGTCGATATCCACTGCACCCCAATGCACATCGTTTATATATTTTATATATTGTATTTGTCTATGTTTCTAAGATGAGCTATTGTATTTATTTACATTGTATTATTTACATTGTTGTACGTACTGTTTTCTTCATCTTTTGTTGCCATATTTCTGATGTTTTGGACATTGACAGTTCCAGCCTTTTTCAAGTGATTGGAATTTCATCCTCAAGGACACATGCTCTAGTGGATAAAAGCATTGTTTGGATCCAAGGACTTGACTCAAAGAGTTGTGAGTTCAGTACCTGGCTACAGCAAAGATGAACAAAAACTTTGAGTGTTGAGTTAAAGGAAGGTAACTGATACAGAGACATCTGGAAAAGGCATGGCTCATGGAAATAGAATAATCTATTCTGGTGAATGAAATAAAGAGTTCAGTTAAAAATTCCAATCATCTAAAGGCCAGAGTGTACAATGGCTGAAATGTTGTGAGTATGGCAACAATGATGAGAACAACTTGAACAAAGTAAATATATTGTATAGGTTCAAATTATGATGAGATTATGAATTTGGAACCATCCTTTTTTTTTTTTTTTACACAAATGGGTCTAAATTAGCTTTCATTTGTTTGTTAGAAATTAGAGAATTTTGTCTTGTAGAAATGCAAAGGAAACATTTCACTTTTAGGTCACAATCTTATTTATAAAAATCTTTACAAAATTATGAATGTAACAACTTGTCATTTCAATGCTGGTAGATGAGTGGGCATAAAGTAAAAATTAGACAAAATATAAATCTGTTTTAAACATCAACCTCAGATGAATGAATAACGTTACATAAAAACTACCAATTTAACAATATGATGAGGTTTCTTCTGCAGTCACATAAATCTGCTCATTTATTTAGTCAAGAGCCAAAAAAAAAAAAGAAAAGAAAACCAAATTTACAGATTCCACCTCAAAAAGAAACTTGATGGCAAACTGCCTGAAAAATCACAATGCATCTGTTGTCCAAAATCTGGTATCTGTTTCTCAGATATATTTATCACCAAATTCTCTGCTTCGGCAATTGTATTTCTTTCCAAATAAAGGCAAGTGGTATCTGTCAAATAAAATCCTAGTAAATCTTTCACTTACATAGCTATTCCTATTTTCTTTAAGGTCAGTGACAGAAACAGTTTTTTTTTCTATTTCTCTGTTTCTCTCATATTTCATTTCCTCATGGATTTGTAACCAGGCAATTATAAAACATGAAAGATGAAAGTATAATGCTTGCTCTGAAAGTAATGCTTCTTGTTTTATTATTTTGGCCCATAACATCAGAGATGGATGAAAATACCAGGCTTTGTACCAATTCTAAAACCACGGATCACATTTTGAATTTTGAAATGTCTGACCACACACACTGTGGAGTCCAGATTTAGCCCCTTTTGAATTTTATCTATTCAGGTCAACAAAACCATGTAGTCAAATGCAATTGTTGTCATTATTATATATAAATTGGAGTCCAGATTTAGCCCCTTTTGAATTTTATCTATTCAGGTCAACAAAACCATGTAGTCAAATGCAATTGTTGTCATTTCGCGCTATCACGCAGTGTGACGTCATAAAACCACATCACAAATTTAAGAACTGCGTTTATTATTTTTGGTAACTATTGCCATTGCCAAGCGGAGTTTTATGTCAACACAAAATAAAATCATCGGTGATGGTGGATGTTATAATATTTCAGTTTAAACAACCTCTCTGAAGATGGCTCATGTGAGCCAAAAGCTTAGAAGAAAATCAATAAATAATTATCCAAATGTTGGAGAATTTTTGTCTTTATTTTCAACTGAAATTAAAGCAAAAATACAACGTTTAGAACAGCTCATGATTAAACATAATAGACATTCATTGTCTCTTATACTTAACAATATATATATATATATATTATACTATTTAATTAAAAACAGATTATCTACTCAAATATGAGTATTTACTAACAATAATATTCAAACAGATGATTATATATATATATATATATAGTGAGGGGAAATATCTCTTTACAAATGTGCTTCTATCTGAGTGAGTGTTGTCTGTCATGAATTACCATTTCAAACTATTGTACAACCTGCTTGTGTATATTTCCCTGTAAGAAATCCTCTCATCTTGCAACATAAACTAGTTGTAAAATGGGACTGATTTTAGCCCAGTCTCATATTCTGAAGCTATTGTTTTTTAAAAAATTCAAATACTTCAATAATCTTTTCATTATTGTTAAAGCAAATGTAAAAGTTAATGATAATCAAATAGGAAAAGAAACAACAAAAGTCTTTCTCTCTTCAGAACAACTCAAAGGAAAGTCTCATCTCCCCTGTGCATAATTAGAATATTTCTACTATTATACATTTTGGGTTGGGACTTATTTTTATTTTTCAAACTTTTTTTTTTTTTTTTTTAGTAAATGTTCTTTTTTTTTCTTTTCCACATTCTCAGAAACACTGGTAATATTGTCAAAAAAAAAAAAAAAAAAAGAAAAAAAACAGATAACCAAGATATGAGATTATGTAAAAAATGTGAGTACATCATTGTTTTGTTTTTCTTGTTTTGTTTTTATGATTAAAATAAATGAATGAACAAACAAACAGGTTAATAAGGAAATTTTAGACTGCAACTAATTTAGCAAAATCAACTGGCATGAATTAAAATGAAGATATTCATGTGACGCAAGCAACTGAAATGTTGTTATTATTGATGCTTCTTGACTCTGTTTTTATTGTTTTTGTTTTTACAGTCCTTGGTTTCTATGGTTACCAATTATAACCAATATTTTATGCATATTCTGTAAAGCAAACGATTCATTGAAGCGATCTGTAGCTTGAGTGATCAGCAACATCCAATGAGATCCGATATTCTTGCCACTGTGAAACAAAGCATATTGGGCTTTAAAATTGCTAATAGAATTTAATCAAATTGATATTTTCTGTTAAATTAAAAAAACAGAATAAATAACAGTTTAATATTGATTCTGGATTGACTATAATTCTATAAGTGCTGTCATTACACATCTCCATTTTTTTTTTATTTCATCTGGAACAGTCTAACCTGGGAAGAACAAAAATTATTTGCCCAACCTCTTTGTGGTCAGTCTAGCATCTATAAGAGGATTTATTTACCTCTTTATTCCCCCCCCCCGTGTAAATTTTGTTCACTTGTAAATTTGATAATTTCAAATGCTGATTTTCAAAGACTAGTACTCCAACACATTCAGAAGATTTATGCAACAAAAACATCTTAATCTTTTGCAGTCTGTACAAATATGTACTTCTAAAATCAGATGATGTAAATATATTTCTATCCTGACAACAAGCCAGCTTTTTGGTTTTGTTCTTTCTATTTTATGCACAAAGATTTATATGCTTGATTTTTTCCTGACAGTATATTTAGAGGATCATAATTAAAATTACCACCACATCTTGTCATTCCATTAAAACAAAATGTAACTACAGTTTCAAAATCTTCATATTCCTAATCGGTAAGAATTCTATGTAATTCTTCTGGAACAGAAGAGTTTTTATACAACTTTGAGAAAAACCTTATGCGCGTATTAAAATTTCTTCCCAAAAAATATCAATGAAATATAGTCAAAAAACGAATATCTGTTTATATTTCTGAGATGAGGCATTGTAATTATTTACACTATTCACCTTGTTTGGACTGTTGTCCTCATCTTTTTTGCCATATTCATAACATTTCAGATGAAAGAAGCATGGCACATGAAACTAGAAAAATCTTCTTCCATGGATGAAATAAAGGGTACGGTTCTAAATTCCAATCACCTGAAGTAGTGTAAATAATTACAATACCTCATCTCAGAAATATAGACATATTAAAAGTGAATATGGCAACAAGGAAGAGGACGACAGTCCGAACAATATAAAAAGTGTAAATAATTACAATAACTCATCTCAGAAATATAGACATATTAAAAGTGAATATGGCAACAAGGAAGAGGACGACAGTCCGAACAATATAAAAAGTGTAAATAATTACAATAACTCATCTCAGAAATATAGACATATTAAAAGTGAATATGGCAACAAGGAAGAGGACGACAGTCCGAACAATATAAAAAGTGTAAATAATTACAATACCTCATCTCAGAAATATAGACATATTAAAAGTGAATATGGCAACAAAAAAGAGGACGACAGTCCGAACAATATAAAAAGTGTAAATAATTACAATAACTCATCTCAGAAATATAGACATATTAAAAGTGAATATGGCAACAAGGAAGAGGACGACAGTCCGCACAATGTAAATACTGTAAAAAATTACAATACCTCATCTCAGAAATATAGACATATTCAAAGTGAATATGGAAACAAGGAAAAGGACGACAGTCTGAACAATGTAAATACTGTAAATAATTACAATACCTCATCTCAGAAATATAGACATATTAAAGGTGAATATGGCAACAAGGATAAAGACGACAGTCCAAACAATATAAAAAGTGTAAATAATTACAATACCACATCTCAGAAATATAGACATATTAAAAGTGAATATGGCAACAAGGAAGAGGACGACAGTCCGAACAATATAGTGTAAATAATTACAATACCACATCTCAGAAATATAGACATATTAAAAGTGAATATGGAAACAAGGATGAGGACAACAGTCCGAACAATATAGTGTAAATAATTACAATACCTCATCTCAGATATATAGACATATTAAAAGTGAATATGGCAACAAGGAAGGGGATGACAGTCCAAACAATATAAAAAGTGTAAATAATTACAATACCTCATCTCAGATATATAGACATATTAAAAGTGAATATGGCAACAAGGAAGAGGACGACAGTCCGAACAATATAAAAAGTGTAAATAATTACAATACCTCATCTCAGAAATATAGACATATTAAAAGTGAATATGGCAACAAGGAAGAGGACGACAGTCCGAACAATATAAAAAGTGTAAATAATTACAATACCTCATCTCAGATATATAGGCATATTAAAAGTGAATATGGCAACAAGGAAGAGGACGACAGTCGAACAATATAAAAAGTGTAAATAATTACAATACCACATCTCAGAAATATAGACATATTAAAAGTGAATATGGAAACAAGGAAGAGGACGACAGTCCGAACAATATAAAAAGTGTAAATAATTACAATACCTCATCTCAGATATATAGACATATTAAAAGTGAATATGGCAACAAGGAAGAGGACGACAGTCCGAACAATATAGTGTAAATAATTACAATACCACATCTCAGAAATATAGACATATTAAAAGTGAATATGGAAACAAGGATGAGGACAACAGTCCGAACAATATAGTGTAAATAATTACAATACCACATCTCAGAAATATAGACATATTAAAAGTGAATATGGCAACAAGGATGATGACGACAGTCTGAACAATGTAAATAGTGTAAATAATTACAATACCTCATCTCAGAAATATAGACATATTAAAGGCAAATATGGTAATAAAGATGAGGACACAACAGTCCGAACAATATAGTAAATAATTACAATACCACATCTCAGAAATATAGACATATTAAAAGTGAAGCAGGCAACAAGGATGAAGACGACAGTCTCAACAATGTAAATAGTGTAAATAATTACAATACCTCATCTCAGAAATATAGACATATTAAAGGCAAATATGGTAACAAAGATGAGGATGAAGAAATCAACAATACAGTGTAAATAATTACAATACCACATCTCAGAAATATAGACATATTAAAAAAGTGAATATGGCAACAAGGAAGAGGACGACAGTCCTAACAATATAAAAAGTGTAAATAATTACAATACCACATCTCAGAAATATAGACATATTAAAAGCGTAATATGGCAACAAGGAAGAGGACGACAGTCCGAACAATGTAAATACTGTAAAAATTACAATACCCTATCTCAGAAATATAGACATATTAAAGGTGAATATGGCAACAAGGAAGAGGACCTTACAGTCTGAACAATGTAAATACTGTAAAAAATGGCAATACCTCATCTCAGAAATATAGACATATTAAAAGTGAATATGGAAACAAGGATGAGGACAACAGTCCGAACAATATAGTGTAAATAATTACACACACATCTCAGAAATATAGACATATTAAAAGTGAATATGGAAACAAGGATGAAGATGACATTCTGAACAAATGTAAATAGTGTAAATAATTACAATACCTCATCTCAGAAATATAGACATATTAAAGGTAAATATGGTAACAAAGATGAGGACAAACAGTCCGAACAATATAGTGTAAATAATTACAATACCACATCTCAGAAATATAGACATATTAAAAGTGAATATGGCAACAAGGATGAAGACGACAGTCTCAACAATGTAAATAGTGTAAATAATTACAATACCTCATCTCAGAAATATAGACATTAAAGGCAAATATGGCAACAAAGATGAGGACAACAGTCCGAACAATACAGTGTAAATAATTACAATACCACATCTCAGAAATATAGACATATTAAAAGTGAATATGGCAACAAGGAAGAGGACGACAGTCCGAACAATATAAAAAGTGTAAATAATTACAATACTCACATCTCAGAAATATAGACATATTAAAAGTGAATATGGCAACAAGGAAGAGGACTTACAGTCCCGAACAATGTAAATACTGTAAAAAATTACACACTATCTCAGAAATATAGACATATTAAAGGTGAATATGGAAACAAGGATGAGGACAACAGTCCGAACAATATAGTGTAAATAATTACAATACCACATCTCAGAAATATAGACATATTAAAAGTGAATATGGAAACAAGGATGAAGATGACATTCTGAACAATGTAAATAGTGTAAAATAATACAATACCTCATCTCCTAGAAATATAGACATATTAAAGGTAAATATGAACAAAGATGAGGACAACAGTCCAAACAATATAGTGTAAATAATTACAATACCTCATCTCAGAAATATAGACATATTAAAGGTAAATATGGTAACAAAGATGAGGCCAACAGTCCAAACAATATAGTGTAAATAATTACAATACCACATCTCAGAAATATAGACATATTAAAAGTGAATATGGCAACAAGGATGAGGACAACAGTCCGAACAATATAGATAAAATAATTACAATACTCAATATCTCAGAAATATAGACATATTAAAAGTGAATATGGCAACAAGGATGAGGACAACAGTCCGAACAATATAGTGTAAATAATTACAATACCTCATCCAGAAATATAGACATATTAAAGGTAACAGGAAAATAAAGATGAGGAGACAACAGTCCGAACAATATAGTGTAAATAATTACAATACCACATCTCAGAAATATAGACATATTAAAAGTGAATATGGCAACAAGGATGGAAGACGACAGTCTTCAACAATGTAAATAGTGTAAATAATTACAATACCTCATCTCAGAAATATAGACATATTAAAGGCAAATATGGTAACAAAGATGAGGACAACAGTCCGAACAATACAGTGTAAATAATTACAATACCACATCTCAGAAATATAGACATATTAAAAGGAATATGGCAACAAGGCAAGAGGACGACAGTCCGAACAATATAAAAGTGTAAATAATTACACACACATCTCAGAAATATAGACATATTAAAAGTGAATATGGCAACAAGGAAGAGGACGACAGTCCGAACAATGTAAATACTGTAAAAAATTACAATACCTCATCTCAGAAATATACATATTAAAGGTGAATATGGAAACAAGGATGAGGACAACAGTCCTAACAATATAGTGTAAATAATTACAATACCACATCTCAGAAATATAGACATATTAAAAGTGAATATGGAACAAGGATGAAGATGACATTCTGAACAATGTAAATAGTGTAAATAATTACAATACCTCATCTCAGAAATATAGACATATTAAAGGTAAATATGGTAACAAAGATGAGGACAACAGTCCAAACAATATAGTGTAAATAATTACAATACCTCATCTCAGAAATATAGACATATTAAAGGTAAATATGGTAACAAAGATGAGGCCAACAGTCCAAACAATATAGTGTAAATAATCATAATACCACATCTCAGAAATATAGACATATTAAAAGTGAATATGGCAACAAGGATGAGGACAACAGTCCGAACAATATAGTGTAAATAATTACAATACCACATTCGTACATATTAAAAGTGAATATGGCAACAAGGATGAGGACAAATAGTCCGAACAATATAGTGTAAATAATTATAATACCTCATCTCAGAAATATAGACATATTAAAAGTGAATATGGCAACAAGGATGAGGACAACTGTCCAAACAAATGTAAATAGCGAACAATAAAAAGTGAGTTTATATAAATTAACAGAGCAGTAAAACTTTATATTCCTGAATTTTACAACAGAAAACAGTTTTCTTTTACAAATAATAGTACTAAATAAAAACCCATATTATTTTAATTAATTTTAGAATTTTAATTAATACTGAACATCTATTGTTTACTTTTCAATAAGAACAAAAAAGCATAACGGTTTTTATTTTTATATCTTAAAAGCCTTAGATACCAAATTTCATAAAATATGTCCATGGCTTTTTAAATTTATAAAGTTACTGAGGTAAAGACAAAAAATATCTAGAGACCAACTTAAAGAACAATGCCAATTACATAAATATGAACAATAAATAATCATGTTCATGTCTGGAGATGAAAAAAAATGGCCAAAGTAACATATCAACTTTATTAAAATAAATAGCTTGGCTAAGCATATAAATATTGTCCAACAACTGATTATGAATTTAGAAATGTTAAGAGTAAAAAGACGCTAAAAAGCAAAGGTAATTTGATTACATTTCAAATATTTTACCCATAAGTCTACTCAGCCTGAAAATAGGCAGATGAATTCCTCAAGGACTTACTTATTTAACTTTTGATTATATGTAATTAAAAAAAATCAGAAAAAGGATTTAAAGAAGTTTTTTTTGGCGTGTGTAATGTCAGCATATAAGCAGATCTATCATAGTATGAGGTCATGGCTGACTGGTTTGCTCAGAGGAGAGTGGTTTTACTTTTGTTTTTTGCTATTTACTTAATTTGTTGTTTTTATTTTTAGAATTTTTTATTCCTTCCTCCTCTGCCCCCTTGGGGATTTTCAGATTAGGTTAGGATAAAATAAAGAGATAAATGAAACTATTGATAAAACAGATTTGAAAATATAAGGGAAAAGAAAAAGGTTTTATTTTTTATTTTTTTTTTAATATATCTATTTGTATACACCCTGCTGTTTTTGTTATTGTAGCTATTCTTATTATTCTGTCTGTGTGTTTAAAAAAATTATCAAAGATAATTTTTGTTTTTTAAAAAATAAAAAAAAGATTGTGTTCAGTTATTTTGGTGGGATGTTAATTTTGCAGTTGAAGCATATTATTTTCCAGAAGGAAAACACAAATGAAAGGATAGTCCAAAAAATACAAAAAAAATAAAAAATGAAACAAAAACAAACAAAAAATAGAAAAAGCTGATGGGTGTCTTTCCCAGCAATGGTCATCTATAGTGTTTTAATTACAAAGCAGATCATCTAATATTTCTTTTTACATCCGATCAAAAGTCCAACATTAAAGAAATTTTGTGTCTTTGTATATATATATATATATATATATATATATATATATACACACACACATACACAAAGACACGCACACATAAAAACATTAAAGTCATTTATGTTCATGTCAGAATAAATGTATTTTAACTCCTCATCCAGAAATCTCAAAATGTGTCAAGTGGGATACAAAATATGTTTACGTCTCACACGCAGTTATATTCACATATAAATACATAGTTTGAAGTTACTTGCATTGATTATATATAATTATAAGCAAAACTTTATATGAAAGCAGAGCGAGTGAAGGAAAGGGCAATGTATGTAGGTGGTGGTGTTTATCAGAAGGAGGAGTTATATTCTCAAACATTTTGTCAACAGGAGACTTGCTTGTCCCAAGTTCTTTTCTGAGAAGCTCAAAAACTCACAAATTCTAATTAAATGAAAGCACAATTTATCAAATGTAGTAGTTTGATGATTATGACTTTATTATGTTCACTTTCATAGGAATGTATGAATTCAACTCTTCTCCACCCAGCTGTGGGTTAAATAGCAGTGCCAATGGTTCAATTGCTTTGAGATTGCAAACACTCCAGTAGAACAATTTACGCTATTTAGATTGTTCAGACTATTGTTCTCATCTTTAATGTTATATTCACAATGTTTCGATTGATGTACAATCCAACCTTCTTCAGGTGATATATGTTGGAATTCTGAACCAAAACTTTCATTTCATCCACATTGGTAGATTGTTCTAGTTCCACATGTCATGCATCTTCAAGCTATCTCAGTTTCAATAATATCCCTTTAGTAACTCAACTCTCCAAGTTTTTGATCACCTCTGCTGTGGTCAGGTATTTCACTCACAAATCTTTGGGTCAACCAACACCTTTATCCACTAGGCCATGAAATAAAAGGTTTGGTCTGAAATTCTAAAGTATATCACCTGAAGAAGGTCAAAGCATGAAATGGTTAAAATGTTGCAAATAGGACAATAAATATGAGAAAAACAGTTTGAACAATGTAAACAGTGTAAATTGTTACAATATGCCATCTCAGAAATATAGACATATCTAGTCTAGGAGATGGAAAACTCTGAATTCAAAAACCAATCTGAAGAGAGATGGACTCCATTAGATTATCTTACCCTTGACACATCCAGTGCTGGTATGGCTGCAGTACAAGATGTTCTGCAATGACCATAATGGATTACAGGAATTCTGACATACTGTGACTCATAATGAATATAACAGATAAATTTATTCCGAAATCTCTATACCTACTTCTGAAAGAATTTAATCAGAAAGAGAAGCTCTGATTTTCTAAGAAAATCAAGCAATAAGTGCAGTACACAAAAGCCAATAAAAAATCAAGGTAAATACCTCAAACACCAATTGAATTGTAAATAAAAACTACAGCAAGCCAATTGTATATATATATATATATATATATAGAAGAAAATGTGAATGCTATATATATATATAGCATTCACATTTTTCTTACATGTAATATATATATATATATATATATATATTACATGTAGGCAAAAATGTGAATGCTATATATATATATAGCATTCAGATTTTCTTTTCCATCTTTCTCATTTTCATGACACACTTTTTATTTTTTTAATTTTGATTAAAATCGCCCATAGAGGCCTGAGAAGCGGGAGTGAAACCAGTTGGTTTGCTTTTTAATATGTTTACAATGTGTAACATCAAGCTGCACACTTTTATTTCTTTAATTAAATTCTGTACTTACAGAAATATTTTCAAATATATATATATATATATATATATATATATATAATGAATTATTTTGAACATTATTTTTACCGATACTCATGTTTCATTAGATATTCTGTTTTTAATTAAACAGTATTTTATATTTATATCTACCGGCCTGATTATTTTACGATAAATTTTATTGCGAAAATGTGTGCTATCCAGCAGGATTCGAACCTGCGACCCCTATTTACATAGGGGAAGCTACCATTTGATCTGGTACTGTCTTAACCACTCGACCATGAATAGCCTCTTGATCAGATGAGGTTTTTATCATGCTTATATAACACAATTTTCGATCTACGGTCTGATCAAGAGGCTATTCATGGTCGAGTGGTTAAGACAGTACCAGATCAAATGGTAGCTTCCCCTATGTAAGTAGGGGTCACAGGTTCGAATCCTGCTGGATAGCACACATTTTCACAATAAAATTTATCGTAAAATAATCAGGCCGGTAGATATAAATATAAAATACTGTTTAATTAAAAACAGAATATCTACTTAAATACGAGTATCGGTAAAAATAATGTTAAAAATAATTCATTACAAATTGTCGGTTGTTTATAACCAAGTTTCGTTAAAATTCGTTAATTTCTGTAATATATATATATCATTTCTATTATAATAAAGACTGCTGTGCGTGTGTGTGTATATATATATATATATATATATACAATTATTATAAGAACATGTGGTGATACTGAGCAAGCGAGGGACCAGATGTTTGCCCTCAGTGGTCCAGAAAGCAAATGACCAAAACTGGTCTTTGCATATCTGGGCTCCATGCAGAAGTTCTGGATGTAAACCAAAAATAAATAAATATCAAATTCCTTTTACAGACCTGTAGCAGAACTCTGGATCCTGATTGGTCATCAAATTGCAAAATTCAAAATATGTCAGAGAAACAGTTTTCCATAGCTAAAAAAAAAATCGTTTCTGATCCACCACTACATGACTATTCAACACTTAAGGATGGTCTCTAACTGGTCACAGCAGTCATTTTAGAAGAGGCGGTTTGCTGACACACATCTAAGATGTAAATCTCAACTTCAAGTTACCCGGACATTGTCCTTTCTCTCTTTCTCCTTATCTATCCCAACAATTACTGCTATGGAGCATTTTGTATCAACTCTTAATTCCTCAAACTTATCACTGAATATGAACTCTTCTCATAACTTCTTACTAAGGTTTATAATTGAAAATTAATTTCTACAACTTTTGTTATTCCTTCTTTTAATAAATTTCTATTTCAAAATGCAAAATGTATATCTTATTATTCCACTCTTCTACACTAATCTACACATTCCAACTGCCAACAACCAACCTTATCATTAATATTATTCAGGATAAAACTTGTAAGCTGTAGAGAGTTTGGTTAAGTCTGACATAAGGCCAAACAAAAGAAACATTAACCAGCTCCCTACACTACAAACATACTTCAATTTAATAGGTATAAAGTTTCAGTGCTTAATACACCATCATCAGGCAGGGAAATGTGGTTAATTTACTTGCTTACACACACACACACACACATATATATATATATAACATAGTGATGATCCATGTATACTGTCTTAATATGTATAGGAAAAATTATTAAAAAGTTGTGAGTCTAAAAATGTATTTTTAAATAATAGAAATAAACAAATACAGTCAAAAAAATAAATTTTTAAATAATATAAATATATTTTTAAATAATAGAAATAAACAAATATATTTTTAAATAATAGAAATAAACAAATACTGTCAAAAAATACATTTTTAAACTCACAACTTTTTAATAATCTTTCCTATATATATATATATATATATATATATATATAGATAGATAGATAGATAGATAGATAGATAAGGAAATTTAGAAAAATAAAATAAAATAAAACTAAAATAAAGAAGGTCATCAAATGAGATGAATAAAGAGGGGTGGGTGGTTATTGCATTTTAAAAGAATTTAATGTGTGAACTCATACAGAAGATGTTGCCAAAAAAGACACAACATGTTAAAAGTTTAAACTGGAAATAAGAGAGTAGCATAGAATATAAAACAGTGAAAAGTTGGAAAAAATATTAAAACATAAAGGATAATATAAAAAAATATAAAAATTTCCCTTAAAGAGTTTTGTTAATATAACAAAAATATTATATATTATATAAATAAAACATATATTATATGTAAAATATATTTTATATATATATATAGCAAGGCAGTGTTGACTTAGGTCATTCTCTTTAGTACCAGTTATTAAACTTCATACTGGTTATGAATGCTCTTGCTAAGTTTTTACTTTTCAACATGGCCCTATTATTTTTTTTTGCAATACGCACTAAAAAGCCTGCCTTCTTCTACCAGACGCTCATGGCCTAGAGGTAGAATCGCCGAATAATGCTGATTCGGTTGGGTTTCAATCCCGGGTTAGGAAGCGGCTGGAGTCTAAGCCATACTGATGAGCTGTAATACAGCAAAACAGATCTGTCTGCAGATGACTATAGAAGAATATATATATATATATATATATATATATATATATATATATATGCTGTGTATTATAATAAAGACTGTTGTGTATTTATTTGTATATGAATATATAAACAATCACATCATCACAGACATTTACCACAAACCCACAGACACCCAACAATACCTCCACTTCAAGAGTCACCATCCAAAAAGCTGTTTAATATCCATCCCCTATTCCCTAGCACGATGAATTTGCACGAGAGTAACTGACAAAACCCTTCGTAAAATATGCCTAGAAGAACTACAAAAAACATAACAAATAAGAGGATACCCCATTCCTTTAATAAACAAGGGTTTCTAACTAGCAGAAAAAATACCATTAAAATTTATTTGGAATCCAAAAAAACAACAGGAAAAACATGAAAAAGAAGAAAACATTCTAGCATATGTTTCCACACACAAAAAAACAATCCAGAATTATTCACAAAGGCCAAAACACACATGGAATTACTCAACAATAATGAAAAAAATAAAAGAAATCTTAAAGACAACCAAAATAATTAACAGCAAACGCCAGCCCCCAAAATTTAAAAGACATCCTAACCTCATCGAAATTTGAACAACACACAACACAGGGGGTCACAAAATGCAACCAAAAAAGATGTGGAGTATGCAACATAATAACAGAAGGAAAATACTTCCAGTTTGAAAATGCAACTACATTCGAAATAAAATCAGATCTGACCTGCAACTTGAAAAATGTAGTTTATGCTCTAAAATGCGACAAATGTGCAAAGATATATGTGGGAGCAACACAATGCTTGAACAATAGAATATCCCTTCATAAAAGCAATATAAGATTATCATACAACAGGAAACTATATGTTTCCCAACATATGTATTGAATGTAGTGATGGCAATTTCAAAGTTGCACCTATTTACCAAAATACAGACTATGAAATATTATTAATGCAGGAAGAAAGATTCATAAAAAAATACAAGACTTTGCTCAACAAATTGACATAAAAAACACACCAAAAAGCATGCAGACACACACATGCATGCACAAATGCATGCACATGCACATACATGCACACACACCGGGTTCAAGTGAAAGAAAATGATTGTTCCTCTTTGCAGTTTGTATTGGCAATGAAATTTCCTAAATACATTTGCCGTTATTAAAATGCTCGTGAAGGAAGAAAAATTGTTATAGTTTGCTTGTCAACTTTACTATATAAACAAGGACTTGGCCCTCAGAAACAAAAGGAATGTGATATGTAAAAACCACAAATTTATTTGCCTGAAGAGAGTCAATCTTAGACTCAAAACATGTGTAGCATCACAAATATTATTATGGAAACTTAAAAAATCATAACATGTATAATATTTTTAAACAACAATAAATATACACTTTAAATAAAACATTCACGGCCTCTCACACTTTTTATTCTATACTAATTTCTCTTATTGAATAAGCCTATTTCCTTTTCTAATATACATATATATATTAGTGTAGATAGACTAATTGGAGTAGATAGACTAAACTATCACCCGGTTCACACTCCACCCACGTCTATTGAACAGGTGAAGAGGCTCACCCCTTGTTTCCTTTTTAGGATGCGGTTTCCGGTTTTCTCTTTTCCAAACTTCTCACATTTTTTTTTTCAATTGGAGTAGATAGACTAAACTATCACCCAGTTCACACTTCACCCACATCTATTGAACAGGTGAAGAGGCTCACCCCTTGTTTCCTTTTTAGGATGCGGTTTCCGGTTTTCTCTTTTCCAAACTTCTCACATTTTTTTTTCTCAATTGGAGTAGATAGATCTATCTATTGCCCAGTTCACACTCCACCCACGTCTATTGAACAGGTTAAGAGGCTTGTCCCTTGTTCCCTGTTTAGGATATGGTTTCTGGCTTTCTCTTTTCTGATCTTTTCACTATTACGTAGCCCCCTGCACATCAGTGGCATTACTGCCTTGCTCGGTGTGATACGATTAAAAAAAAAAAAAAAAAAAAAAAAAAAAATATATATATATATATATATATATATATATTACGAAATAATGTTTAAACCAATAAATTTAAAATATACATATTTTTTCCTCATTTCATGTGCAGAGGTTTTAATTATGTTTTTTCTTATGTTTTAATGTAAGGTACTTAAAAGTAAATACACCAATATATGTATGTTGCTGTCATTTTAGATGACATATTGATATAAATATTTTGCCAACATTTTTGATGGCACTGGCCTATTCGTATATATAATGACAAGTAGAAAATTCTGATAAAGAGACAAAGTGTAAATATATATATTTTTGTCATATGAGGGTCATGCAGCACAGTTCTTAGAACTAACAGCCAAACTACCCACACATATGATTATAGTGGTGAATGCTTGTGCAGAACTGACCACCCATTTTGAGAATATGTGTACAGATACCACATGGTCCCCACAAATCTCTGCAGATTTTCAATTCACAGTTCCCTTTTTCTAAACCATTCATGACTGAAATCTATTGGTCCCAGTCTGTCGTGCTATTTACCTATAGATGGGGGGAGAAGAGATGAATTCATTGCTTTTCCAAGGATATTAACATATATGTGAATTTCATGAATTTACTGAAATTTTAACTCTTCTCTTCAATACCTCAATCCAAGCCTCAAATATATATATATATATATATATATATATATATATATAAATTGAATGCTCTTCGTCACCGGGGTTTGCTTACATCCTGTAAATAACCTATTGTGAATGCTGATGTCTCTGGCATTATGTTGACAGCTAAGTGGTAAGATGTTCACCTAATGATAAATTAGTCGGATTTTGATCCTGGCTTGAAGCTAAATGGATAATCTAGCTGTACTGAAAAGCTGTGATACAGTGAAACAGACCTGTCAGCAGATGATATTATATATATATATATAAATAAAATCAAATGATTTTAAAAATAGCAATCTGATAAGAAGAGAACTGTTTTTTCTGGCAAAATGATCCTGCATAAAAAAAACTTCTCTTTGTCTCATTTTTGTTCCCGATCTGATACAAATTTACGTCTTATATATATCAATTTTTTTCTAAACACGATTTGTTAAATATAACAGACAATGAATGTCGATTATGTTTAATCACGATCCATTCTAAACATCATATTTTGGCTTTAATTTCAGGTGAAAATAAAGATAAAAATTGTCTAACATTTGGATATTTTTTATTATGCTGGTTCTAAGCTTTCGATTCACATGAGCCATCTTCAGAGAGCTTACAGGGATGTTAACATAAAGACATCCACCATCAAAGATGATGATATCTTGTGTTGACATAAAACATTGCTATGCACCGATAATAGTCATCAAGTGTGTGTGTGTGTATATATATATATATATATATATATATATATAAAAAACTGAATGAAGTAGAAAAAATTTTGTGTAAGGTGTTTCATCTTTAATTCTGTGCAATATGAGATATTGTTCTAATGGAATATCCCAGTACCCTCTATGAACCATATGGTGGACTAAGTCTACCATGAATAAATGAGCAAGAGCATTCTCACTAGTGAGTCTTACTTATGGATTTGGAACCTGGTAGTACTATTCTCGTCTGTAATAATTCTTCTGCTAAATAAACCTTTTTGTTTTCTTATGCCTACCTTGGTGATTTTTCCACCTGGATTTACACTTTGTTAAATTATAAACTTGTCCAGGATACAAAAGATATTTAAAAATAACTATGATGAAAACAAAAACAGATACATTGAAAATCAAAGGAGATCAGCTGTCATGTGTCAAGACCCACCAAATGCTGAAAAATTTTGAAAAAAAAATTATTAAAACTTAAAAATGTTGAAACTAGAGAAATTTACAATTTACCATTACAACATCTTTAGCAACTCCCCTCAGTATATAATTGCAAACCACATTTATGCTTAGAGCTCCTCCTTACCACACACACACACACACATATATATATACAAAAGAATATTAAAAAGTTTTGAATTTAAAAATGTATTTTTGAACAGTATTTGTTTATTTTTATTATTCTATTTTATATTTCAGACCGCCCTCAACATGCTCTCGTGAAATACGTTTCTAATTCAAATTTTAAAATCACTTGTTTCTGATGAAGGACCAAGGGCGGTCTGAAATATAAAATAGAATAATAAAAATAAACAAATACTGTCCAAAAATACATTTTTAAATTCAAAAATTTTTAATATTCTTTCCTATACATATTAAGACAGTATACGTGGATCATCACAATGTTATATATATATATATATATATATATATATATTGATTATTTAATTCCTTAGTCTTTGGTCATAATAAAATTAGAGCAGTACACAATTGTATAAAAAAGTGTTCCATACAATTATATTGTAGAACTTTTGAATATTCTTTATTTGTAAATGAGTTATTACGCGACCTAGGTTTCTACCATGTGGTGTCTTCAGGCAATTTGTAATAAGTGATTTTACCATTCTTTTAAGAATGCTCACATAATGGGGATGTTTTTGAACACTCATGTAACAGGGATTTTTTGAATGTGCAAGTTTCAAAATTAGAAGAAACTATAACATTTTCATTCATGATTGTATGACCTTAATAGATATTTTACGGTGTATGGTTACACTTAGTCATAATTTCTGTCCTTTTATTCAGTCATTCATTTTGGTTTGGAAATAACATAATAGCAAACTTTTCTTTTCTTCCTGGCACAGTCTACATACTTTGCCACCATTTTAAGTTTTGGTTGTTTTCACGGTAAAATTTTGTTTTAATTCCCGTCACTTTTCCCCATTCAAACTTATCCAAAATTGAATTATCTCTGTGCAAATGTATATGCCAAACTCAAATCAAGTGTTAGTTAGTGAAGAAACTTTCCTTTTTTGCTTTGAATGTCCATTAAGAAAACAAACTATATCTCGCACGTTTTCTCTTCCGTAACTCTCATGAAGTCATGTAATTGACTGCAGAATGGCGGACTGCGTATGGTCACGAAATCTGGCCCGTTTACATCTGCCTGTTTACTTCCAGTTAGGGAGGTAATGCACTTTTTTCAAAAAAAACACGCAACTTTCTGCTGAAATTGTGTACCGAAAAAAACCAGCGCATTACTTCCCTAACTGGAAGTAAACAGGCGGATGTAAATAGGCCCCCAATTTCGTTTCCTTACGCAGTCCGTCATTCTGCAGTTAATTACATGACTTCATGAGAGTTATGGTAGAAAAAGTACGAAATATAGTTCGTTTTTTTATGGACATTTCAATAAATAAAAGTTAGTTTCTTCAATAATTGACATTTGATTTCAGTTCAGCATATATATTTGCACAGAAATAATGCTATTTTGGATAAGTTTGAAGGGGAACAGCAACAGGAATTAAAACTAAATTTTACCGTTTTCACTATACTTCATGTTATGTTTGGGTCTTTTCCATATTATAATTTCAATTTCCACATGTGACTCGCCAATTTAGTACAAATTTTTAAGTTTTCAATTTTAAATGTAGACTTGTGATTGAACCATCCTGTTTTAAAAGTATGTTAGGTTGATTCTTTTGATTGATCCCAAAATTCTAGTTTTAAGAATATTAACTTAGTCTGAAGTCATTTCAGATGATAACATGTGTTACACAATTTTTTTCACTTTGTCAATCAGTTACCAAACATTGTTCTGATATATACAAATTTATATATCCTATTCTCCCATATGTAAATATTGTTGCAGATGACACCGCTTATATATACGTATGGAGAAGTGGACACTTAGATCAATCTTTTGGATTTACATATGTTTTATCCCTTATATTGAACATTTTTTACCAATAAATATACTTACTGGATACACATGTTTTAGTAGCAGGCCTAGCTTTGTTTTTTCTTTTACTTTTTTGTAAACTGATATGTAATGTCCTGGGAAATTTTATTTCTTAGTATAAAAATGAAATAAATGGGGTCAATTTATCAAGGAGTTTACATCTTGATTATATCAGCCTGGGGAGGCAATCACAGTGAGTGCTTGAAAACCAAAGCCTTGTGATTGAAACTTGGGCGATAGAATCCTATAGAAGTTGTTGATGGTTATGCTAGCATTTTTTCAATACTCAAAAGAATTAAAAATAAATTAAGGGACACAATGTCTCAGGTGAGGTTGTCTGCACTGAGCATTTTGTGCATTGAAAGAAATAAATCCTGATAAACTTTTGAATGAACAGCAAAAAGTTTTAGTATATTGATGACTGGAGTTTCTTTATTTCTTGATATGTATTTTGATTTAGTTGGTTGGTTGTTTTGTTTTATGGCATATCAACCTTGGTGGGTCATTTATTGCCAACTAAATTTTATTTATTTATTGCTGGTAATACCTTTTTCTTTCAATAATTTATTGTTGTTTCTTTTTATATAAGTTTTGTGTCTAGTAATATATTTTTCTTTTTGAGTATCAAGATTCATTGGGATTTGTTTTTAAGGGCAGGGTCCCCAAGTCCTACCCTGTTATTTAACCCATAACTGGTTGGAAGGGAGAGATTAATACCTTTCCCAAGGGTACCAGTGCTTAAGTGAATGCAGGGTATTCAACTGGAATTCGAACTCAGCACACCAATTTCTCTTTCTGAGCCGATATCCACTGCACCACAATGCACATCCATCACTAAACACTTACAGCACCTGGTATTCCCAAGCGGTCACCCATCTAAGTTCTGACCAGGCTCAACGTTGCTTAACTTTGGTGATCGAGCGAGAACTGGTGTATTCAATATAATATGGCCATAAGCCAATATGTATTGTGAAGCTGTTTATTGACAACATAAAGAAGGATTTGAAAGTGTCACACAGCCACTGACAGGTCATGATTATCTTATTATTATTAGGACCTTGAATAAATTCTTGCTGATTTTTAATGAAAACTAATTTTTTATTTACAAAAATTATTAAGAATTGACAGCATTTAAATTCCATGTTGCATAAATGACACGTCTTTTGAGGCTAACCATGAGCAGACCCACTTTTTGGCATCCTCATGAGAATGATATTGTTGCTCAACCAGGCTGTGTGCCATCAATCTGAACAAGTTATGATCAGACAGTCTGACCTAGCAACTGATTCGATGTAACCTTTCCAGTTCATGTCAGCATAAGATCTTAGCTAGAGACAGTATAATGAGTCACTCTCCTTGAAAGTTAGTATTAACCATGCTGATGGAAGACAGGAAGATTTCACTCAGATGCAGCCTTTGAGATTTGAAAAAGAAATCACTCAACCAGCGGTCGAGAGCGAGGGAAAATTTACTCGCCCCCAAATCATTTTACTCGACCGACTACATTTTCTTAATATTCGCCTTACGCAAACAGAGCATGAATCACTGATGGAAAACAAAAAAATGAAATTTTAATTAAAAGTTCAAACGTGTTAGAAAGGATTGAAAATTTAAAAAAATAATAACAAAATTTGATCTTTCCTCTTAATAATAGCATAAACATTTTGATGATAAAACTTTGTTATTTTTTAACATCATGATATGCTGTTTTTTTGTTTTTTGGCAACTGAGTTGAGGTACCTAAATTTCTCCTTCTCACTATATATATATATATATATAGTGAGAAGGAGAAATAAAACTGTTATTTTATGCATGAAAATTAGCTTGTTAACACTCAGATATTTTGTATAGTACATTAGAATGAACTGTTCAAACTGCTAGGTAGCCTTGACATATTTGTGAAAGCTATTAGAATAATCCAGAACATATAATGTCAGCAAAGCACTTGTATATGAATAGAAAATGACTTCAGTAAATATACAAAAGCAGAAATGGGTGTGCGAGAAGTTTGTTTCAACCTATATACTGAGGTAATTCAAGTATTTGTGGGACTGCAATCTTAACAAGATATGCAGTTGATGCAGTGTTGATAACAGGTATAGAAAGGAATCTACAAAACTCCTATAAGAAGGAGTGAAGGAAAGCAAGAAAAAAAAGAACTAAATATTCTTTGCAAGAAAATAAAATGCAAGTTTATGAGCAAAAGGGACAGCCCAACATGCAAATTACAAATTGGAGATAAAACTCAAACAAGTAAAGCGATTTAGATATCAGGGAAGTGTTTTAAGAGAGTACGTAAAATGTGACATCAAAATCTGAAGGCATATTGGGATAGTGAAAGATTCCTTCCAAAAACTAAACAAAGTATAAAAAAAATTCATTAGAAACCAAGAAAAGAGTATTAAACTTTCATGTAATATCAGTCTTCTTACATGACAATAAATACTAGACAATCATCTCATAGATGAAGCAGAGACTTGAAGCAACAGAAATGTATGCTACAGAAGGATTCTGAGAACACCACATTTTAAACAAAATGGAAACAAAAAAGATACTAATTGCTAAACATCAAGAAGAGACTGTTAATTGTTTAGGGTACATAATGAGGAAAGAAGACTTGAAAAATATTAAAGGCAAGAGGATGAGAGAAAAACAACAGATTACCTATTTAATGAGTTTGAGAAAGGTTTAAGAGAGATAACAAAATGGCAAAATTTTATTAAGAGCTACAAAATACAGAAAACTGTAGAGACCCATTCTGTATATATTTTATAAAATTTCAGATTATTATAGCAAATATTCATACATGAAACAGATTATACAGTTTTTTTAATTTTAAACAGGCTATTATGTATATAGAATATCCTAGATGTATAAACATTTACTACTTGTTCCTTATACTTTCATTCAGTCAAATTATTTTTCATATTTGTATCTGATCCCAATTCATACATATATATATATATATATATATATATATATATATATAGATATATAGATATAAATATATATAATTTTTAATGCTTTTATATGTCTATAGAGAATATATTCACAATATACATATATAGTGAGAGCGATGGACATATCGATGCATTAATACATGTATTTTAAGGCATATATGTGTTCTACATTATTATATATATATTTGAGATAATATTTAGCAGCAAGGTTACTGTTTTTCAGTGGTTATCAGTGGTTATTATTTCTAAAATAGTAAAAGTGCTTGATATAAAATTGCAAAGTGCTTGATATTGAGGTAGAGATAGAGTGTTGACAGGTACAAAGATTTTATTTCTTTAATAAAGCAGATTCAGGCCAATTTCAAAGTTTCGTGAGGAGGACACTGTTATGATGTTCTCACTCATCAGGATTGTTTGCTGTTAAGTCCTGTTTTTTCTATATATATAATGTGTGTGTGTATGCATGCATTTTCAGGAAGCAATTACTTCATTTATTTGTGAATATCAAGTCAAAATATATTGTAAAAACCTTCAAAGTTCATAGATATTGCATTCCACAATTTTGTTTAATTATACATTGGAATATAACATAAAAAATTGTTCTTTTTTTTCCATTCTTAAAAGATAAAAATTTGAGGCCCTCACATAATAGGCCCAATCATCCAATTAACCAAAGTGAAAAATCTAAGTCATTTTCATGATTTGTTTAATTTATTTATTTTTTTTTTATTGATTTTTCCCACGCATATTGATATATACAATTGCAAATTTTTGTTCATTTTCAAATACTTCAATCCCTGCACTTATAAATATAATTGGTTTCAGGAGAGCACTTGTAAGCTGAAAAAAATGTCATTTTTAAGCTTGAATAAAGATTTAGAGAAGGGTGAACATTGGTTATGTAACCATTATAATCTTTAACATTCATGGCTTTACAAACGATAGATTGAATATTTTTATCACATCACTGAAAACAAAAAACGAAAATGAAAAAGATACTTTTTCTGCTTTGTTTTAATACCTTTCATGGATCTTTTTTGTATCCCTATAAATTTCTAATTTGACAATTGTATATATCTTCATGTTATTGCCTTCTTTTAACAAACTTCAATCATGGATGTTTTGCCATGCGTCTCTGCTATATTTCAAACATAAAGAATATTTAATAACTTGATATCATTTGTTTAAATTTCAAATAAATATAGAGACCTTTTAAGCCTAGTCTTCCATAAGCTTATATAGAAACTTTTTAAGTCAGGTCTTCTTTCCAATAAGAAAAAACAAGGCAATAGGATTCTGGTGGGAAGGGCTTGCTTGCTCTGAATGACAGCATTCAAAGTCCTGGCTTTTATCTGGATACAAATGAAGTATATACAACAAGCCAAAATACCAAGACAATCCCACTGCTATTTATCTTGTGTGTGGGCACCTCGGCATAGTATAATTGTTAGCAAGCTTGTCTTGCTAAAACCTATAACAACTGAGTAGTGAGTTTGATCCTCATTGGGTACCCCATACTTTCAGCCTTGTGCCACATCTAAGCAGCACTTAGAATATAAACTATTTATCTTGTATGTGTGTGTGTGTGTGTGAAATACAAGTTTTTCAAATGCTCTAGGTATTAATTTTATACATTTTGCAATTCTCTAGTTATGAAAAAAAGTTTGTAAGTTACTTGTGGCTAAATGCAAGCTGTGGCAACACATTCTAATGCTGTCAATACTGTTTATTTTCATTGGATATAGTAGATATAGTTTTGTTATCATGATAGAATGAGTTAGGTAACTTGTGACAAAAGTGTCAGTTTATTTCATAAGAATATAAGAAACATTACACAGACAGTATTGAGAAGTTCTCCAGCTAACCAAGAAAGAATTTGAATAGAAAAAGCTGAGGTTTTAAAGAACTCCCTTGTACATAGGTAATTTTGTTGACTGACAGTTTAATATGAACCTTTCTGGAAAAGATTGTTTCATGAAAATGGAATAAAACACAAAATTAAAAAATATACTGCCAAAGAGACATACAGTCAGCCATCCTCATCACCAGGTGAGGTCACAGGGTCACTGTGCAGTTTTCTGTCTATGTCTCAGCTGTGTGCTAATGTCAGAGTCTGTGAATGATCTTCCAGTTCAATCAGTGATGTTGTCAGACCATTTCTCTTCTGTCTGCCTCTTTGTTTCTTTTCTCTTAGGTGATATCTTGTAGGATTAGCATTGTTGGCTCTTATGTGCCCATACCATTTTGACTTTCTTTCCTTGACACTGAGAATCAGGCTTTTTCTCATTTGATGGTGTCTTGCAGGATGAAATAAGAAGGACATAAACAGATTCAAACTCCAGTTAGCTTTCCTTTAACTATTCATGAAACACTGACAAATCTATCAATTTCAGTCACATTTGTGGTGCAGTGGATATTGGCTCGGAACAAGAAATTCGAGAATAGAGTTGCAATTCCAGTTCAGTTTGTTGCATTCGCTTACATGCAAATATCTTTGGGAAAGGTATTAATCCATCTCTTCTCCAGCTATGGGTTAAATAGTAGAACAGATTGGATTTTATAGCCTTGACTGGCAACCAGTCTATTGCAGAAAGTAATGACAACTTATTATGGGAAAATCTTCAGTCAGTCATGTCTCTTTTGAGACATGATCACCTAAGTGTATGGCATTCAACTGACTGACTGATTGTCATTTCTTATACTGCCAAGCTTAACTTGGATTTCAACATACATAAAAATATCTCCACAATTGTTTAATTTATGAAATTATATTACAAATAAGAGAAATTGTTTTGCTACACTTGATCAGGATTGGCATATTAGCCTACAACTGAAAGTCAAATACAAGTAAATTTTGAATCGACTTTCTTCTCATTAATAGATCAAGTAGCTTACCACAATTTAAATAGAAGTTTCAGAAACTGAGAGTTGGGAAATTCAAAATCTTGTAAAATAAACTGGCAATCCTGAACTTTATTTCAACAATGATATGCTTCCATTCATTCTATAACAATATTTTGTGCAGAATGGAGGTAATTAATTTTGTTAATTAATTATTAACTATAACTGGAAAATCTTCTAATTGCTATTATAGATCAGAAGAAAACATACTAAGAGACATTCTTTCTTTATACTCCGAATAGGAGCAAAGAAAAATTAAAGAAAATAAAAAAAATAACAAATGGTATTTCTTGGTTGTTATTTTAAACTAGAGAAAGAAGAAGAAGAAAGAACAGACTTCTTTAAAAGGTATGTTTTAATGTCAGGAAGTGCTACGAACAATGGATGCTGGTTTTGGCCACCCATTAGAACTTAACAATTGTCATTCTAAACCTAAAAGAAAAAGATAAATTCAATTGTTATTTTTTGCTGGGCATTAGTAATAGCCGAAAAGAGATTTTACTTGTTATTATTGTATCCAATTGTCTTGCTAGCGTGAATTGTAAAAAGAATTAAGATAACAAATATCTGATTCCGAGTTGAAGCAGAGAAGAGACATTTTACTTGACATCAACGTAGAGCAGAAAACAAAAATATTTTCCGTCGCCTGAAAATGTCGGTGACTCAGAAATGGATATTAAAACGCAGATGCGAAAAAATCTTATCTAAGTGACAGAGTCAATAGACCCTTATCAACTTGTTTTGGGTGAAACTAGTTCCAAAAGGTTAATAGCAATTGTTTAAGAAAAAATCTTCGAAATTGTTTCCTGAGAAAGAAAATTCACTGGTTAAGTCCAGCCCAGAAAAGGGGTATAGGAAGATGACATCATAAGACTGAGAGAAATCTCATTGGTCTTGTGAACCAGCACCGAAAGGGGGAGACAGTCAACAGTTGACATCCTGGAAAGAAGACTAATCCCATTGGGTAAACCAAAGGCAACAACGAGTAGCAGCCAACTTCAGCATTCTGTTGGTTGCTGAGATGAGGGGTTTGACACTCAGTGACTGTCGGCCCAACAACCATGGCATGGGCATAAATACAGAGTTCCGAGGGACCAAAATCAGTTGGATTGGCATTGCCAGTTGAATTCCAGTCAGCTCCCAGCCCAGAGATGTAACGACGAAGATAGGCACCACGTTGTTGGGTGCCAACCACAGAGCCTGCTGGCCAACCAGAGTTAAAGACAGACAAGAAGTGATTTTGCAGACAAAGTTGCAGTTGAAGTTGGAGTTGAGTTACAGCTCAAGTGGCAGAGAGTCTGAGTTCCTGGTCCAGAGACATAATGACTAAGAGATAATTGCCACACAGTTTGGTGCCAACCATAGAAAATCACCACCTGCCAAAGACAGTTCCTAGCTGAAGAAGTAAAGAGACAGAGAGATGATTGCCATGTCATTAGATGCCAACCATAGAGAAGCCTGTTGCCAATCAACCAACCAGAGTTACGAGACAGACACAAAGAGACTTTGCAGACAAAGTTTGAAATTGCCAAATGAAGAGAGATTTGGTAAGAGTGATCCAACTCGGAACAAGAAATCCACCTTGATTTCGTTTTCAAAGATGAACCGCGCCAACTTCCCCACAATCCAGCACTTTGGCAACTTCCGCGACATTCTAGAAAACAAGAATCAAGTTGACTAGACTTATGATGAGCTTAGAACTCTGTTCAGAGCAGTGAGCTGCTGCCAGCCAGATTTCTCGTTATTGCTTAGGAGAATAATTCGATTTACTTAAGAGACTTCTGTTCTGCTACCAGTTTGATAGAAGCAGGGATTGGGAATTATCCAAGAGACTATTGTGTATATTCTGTATATAAAGACGTTATTTTATAACACTTCAGACGTCAGTCCACTTATTTTTATGGTGCTATATTTCTTTCTTTTATTACTCAATTGTGTGCACGCTTCCCAGTTTGGTTTAGTTCTGCAGAGAGACAGCTAGTGGAGAACTCACGTGACTACCTTGTGATTAATCAACACAACGTGACAGAGTAAATTTAGGATCCACTATCTGGATCAAAACCAACAGTGACCAGTCGAGTAGTTGCATAATTCAATGAATTTCTCATATCTCATATGGAAAATTCATTGAAGCTTGAAATATAAGTGTGTAAGGCAATTATTTTGAGTTTAAATTCTACTCCTGGTTTACAAATTATGATGGACATTTTATCATTCAGTGAGTGATGTGACATCTACTGTAATTTAGAAGCTAGTGGTATGATTTAAACTCAAAATGGTTATCTGTAACAGTTATAATTAATTTTGTTATTATTTCAGATTCATCAGAACTTTTCTAACAGCTTTTTAAATATTTAACCAATGAACAACAAAGTTTGCTTATCAGCTGATTGGATAAAAAAAAAATTAATTAAATTTTAAAATCAATATTTGTTGTTTTTACTATTTTTTTTGAACACTTAATTTTTAGGGCTAATACAACTGTTATTTTTTTTCTTTTTTCTTTACTATTAATCTAAAAATGGGCCAATCAAATTTGGACACCTTTTGTTGTCATGGAAATGACACTCATTGCATTCCAGAAAGTGATTTTTAAACATTTTGGATTATACCCACCCACACAATCAAGATTCCCATAGTCAATAGCAAGATTATACTTTCTATCTTGCATCATCATTTGTAAAGCAGTATCCTAAAAACACGGTTTAATGATCTTCAGAGTGTCGAGCTATTAAATCCATACAAAAGAGGAAAAAAATGCTTTTAATTTATTTTTGTTTTTTACATTTATCCAGTGAAGAGCTATTGACTCAAAGGAGGGGCTGGCTACCTAAAACCTTACATGCTATCTGGGAAGGTCATTGGCACCTGAGGTCACTGTGCACTTTCATCAAGGTCATTCTGACACAAGTCAACAAGGGATCCTATTCAATTCTCAAGTACTAAGGGTCAGCATGTTCTCACTGTCAGGTTTTTATCACATCAAGGAGATTATAATAATGTTCTGTTTAATATTGCTTTTCCTTTTTTTTTTTTCATTTTCGGATTAGGTTTTTTTTTTCTTCTCCTTCTTTTTTAAGCAATTAAATATAAATTTGTATTTCTAGCTTGGAATTAATGGAAATTCTGTTGAACAATTCACTAAAAGTGAGTCAAGATCTCATTCTGTATTCTCCAAGTGAATGGATCTCAAATCATGATCAGAAGACAAATTTGGTTCTGTGTTTATATAGATTGAGAAAAATTCTACAAATTGTTTTTGTTCCTGCAATGCTCCTTGAGGATTCTTTTCACATGCAATTACATCTGGATATCTTTTTGCAAGAGAAGGGAGATTTTATGGTGAATCTGTATATGCAAATAAGTTGATTAGACCATATAAATAAGTTGAATCCACCAGATTATTTTAAAAAAATGTTCATTCTGTGAAAAGATAATGATCATTAAAAAAACATTTTCTAAACTTTGTCAAATTGTTAATATACATAGCGTGTTTTCGCATGATTATATATACATTTATAATGATCAACCAAAAACTATTCTGATTTCTCGAAAAGTCCTACCCAATTTCACTCACAACCCATGTTTTGGCTTTCAGGCACTTTTTGGGATCACCTCCTTCTGACAGATAATAACAAGAAGTCACCTTCCTGATAAATCGACCATGGTGACATTTAAACCCAGGTCAACTGGTCAAAAAGCAAACATTCTAACCACTTGGCCATGATATGATTAAAGTACAGAGCCTTTCTTCAAAGAGAAAAACACTATTTATTTGTCTATATTTCTGGGATGCAGTATTTTAATTATTTACAGTATTTACATTGTTTGAACTGCTTTCCTCATCTTTATTATGATATTCACAACATTTCAATTGTTATATATCCTGACCTACTTCAGGTGGTTGGAATTTTTAACTGAACCCTTTATTTCAATCACTGGGGTAGATTGTTCTCATTCCATAAGTCATGCCACTTTTGCATGTCTTAGTTATCTCTCTTTGACCCAACTCTCTAAGTTTTTTGTTCACCACTACTGTAGTCAGGTATTGAACTGACAACACTTTTGGTCAAATCATTGGAACCAACCAACACTTTTAACCACCAAGCCATGTGTCCTTGAGTGCTTGAAATAAAGTTCAAAATTCCAATTATCTGAAGATGGTTGGAGCGTACAATGGATAAAACATTGTGAATATAGCAACAAAGATCAGGACAATAGTCCAAACAATGTAAAATATTTATTTAAATTAAAACGGATATCTTCAATCTTTGTTGTTATTGTTACAATGTTTTGGTTGCTGTGTTCCCCAGCTTTCTTCACTGTCTCCATTGATTTTTTGACTAAGACACATCCTCAAGATGATAAGAATGTCTGAAGATTAGCAGATAAACTTTAATTCCGAAATGTACAATCACTGAGAAGGTGCCAACTTTCATTCAGTTTTTGAAACTGGATCTGCCCCTGGAGATGTACATTGATTTTTTTGATTTTTTAAAAAATTCCCTTTTTTCAGTTTAATCATGTTTTATTGGTTTATATTGGCACATGATCAAGTTAGCATTTCCAACCAGGAGGTTTTGGTTTGAATCTCACTATGGTCAATTTGAAGATGACTTAGTTAATTTCCTTTTATTTCATTAGGATTACTCTGGATTTTTTTGCTTTTCTTTATATGCAATTATGAATATGGGGTGAAATCAAAAAATTACCTGGTTATTATTATCAAAAAACAATCATGTACGTAAAGAGATGCGAATGCTAAGAACTGTTTTATGACTTCTGTGAAAATGGATCAATACTTCTCACTTGTGAAAATCTCTTCTAACTTCTTGCTTTCCAGTCAACTTTGATTTTCAAAATTTTAAATTCAATGTCACTTGTTATATTCCGTCTTCTAAATTCCTTTCCTTTTTATCATTCTCTCTCCTTAATAGTGTTTTTTTTTTCTCATTTCTCATAACAGTAACCCTTGCATCTTAATGGCTTTATTGCCTTGCTTGGGGTGAAATGATAAAAAAAAATATACTTTATGCTAAAGCCTGGGGGAAATGATCCCAGTATTTAGCACCATTGAAAAGTGGTTGAAAACTATATCATTGTAGAGGTTGACCCAAAACTTGTGAGAGAAGGTGGGTAAATGAAGCTGTTCTGAAGTTGTCAGTGATTGTACTAACACAAAATCACCAGTCATCACGACCGAGTATTTTAACATGCTAACCTGGTTCAACTACTGATCATGGCACATCATGTGCTTTTTTAGCATAAACTCAAATTTCCACTCAGCCTCATTGTAGTATAAACCACAGATTGGCTCTGTTGATACTGAAGACAAAAAAAATTGTTCCTGAGCAGGTGCTAGAAAATAGTATTAGTAAGACACCAGAGAAGATGGCTGTACTTGAAAATCAATCATTATTATTATTTGTTTATGAAAGTTTTCTCTGTCATTTTTATAATTGTGTATCATACCAACATGAATCAAGTTTTATAAACATATCTAATTAAAAATGAACTTACAAATTTCACCTTCCCTTATTTATCAATATTGATAACAAAAACTAATTGTTTTTTTATTCATTTTTTCTTTAATTTATTGACTATTTGATAGTTATGATGTAAATGCAGTTATAATTATTATTTTGTTCCTGTGAATGATTTTAACATCATTTATTTTCTAATTTGATAATTTATATTTAATATTTGCCCAATTTGAACTTTATGCATTTTACAGCTTATTCAGCCATTTTTGACACGCTTTTATCTCCATTGTATTACATGGTCATTTGGTTTTGGATCCTATTGAATAAAAATAAAGTTTGGAGAGTTTTATTGTTTATTCGTTATTGCATGGTCAGTCTTTCTGATGGAGTCATCCAATGGTTGCATTGACTAATTTTATACTCCACTGGTGTAGATGTGGAACATTTTGTACACTTGCTGTTCCAGAGTTTTTATTGCAGCCATTTTCTGTTTCGTGAGACGTACACTTTTATAGCTCATGTAAACTAAAGAAAACCATCATGCATTATTTATAGAGGCACTTATTGAGACAACTAACCATTCTATATTTTCTATTGTTAATTAATGAAGCAGGGAGACATTCTCCATTATTTATAGAGGCACTTATTGAGACAACTAACCATTCTATATTTTCTATTGTTAATTAATGAAGCAGGGAGACATTCTCCATTAATTTATAAACTTGTTATCTTAACAATACAACATTTTACATTGCTGCAATGCCATTGATCTCACTGGGTCAAGACGGAAACTGATCTTTGCAGGTCCTTTATGCTTTCAAGTGATCCTCACCCAGTTATCCTTGACCTCACAATGCCAGTAGATCCTGGAAGAGATGAAAGATCTGATCCTGTTAAACTACTTACTCCCCACATTGTTTCTTCTTAAATAGAAATATCATCATCCATTGGGAAGGATCTAGTGATGCCACCATAATTCAAAGAGAAATGATGTGACAATCTCTCATTCAATATGCACCATTTCTGGTCTTATAGAATACAGGCTCTACAGCACCACTCTTTGGAATTAATCTTAACTGTCTAAGCTGTACTATTTAAGACTTTCTTATTACGTAAAGTAGGTATATTTTTGAAAAAGGTACCAAAATAAGGTGTCCGTGTGTGTGCATATATATATATATATATATATATATATATATATATATATATATATATAGATATATATATAGTTATCAACAGACAGTTTTGTTTCACTGTATCATAGCTCATCAGTATGGTTAGACATCTGAATGCTGCTAGCCAGGATTGAAAGTCAACTGAATTGACATCAGTCACCAATTTTGCCTCTCAGGTATGAGCACTCAGAGGAGGAAGACAGACTTTAGTGTGTAATATACACAATGTGGATACACGCCAGTAGCTGAGAGTGTTCAAATTCATGACTGAATGAACCATGCATAAATGTGTGAGTAGCTACTGTTTTTAAAGTTTACTATTTCTTCATAGTGCTCAATTGGCAAGCAAGAGCATAAATATTTTATATATTATAATGCTTAATTGTATAATATATATATATATATATATATATTCTTCATTTGTAAATGAGTTATTACACGTAATAACACGTTTTCAAATGAAGAATATTCAAAAGTTCTCCAATATAATTGTATTGAACACTTTTTAATCCAAATATGCACTGGTCTAATTTTATTATGACCAAAAACTTATCCTGTCCCAAAAGACAAAATTATATATATATATTAGAACCTTGAATAAGTTCTCACTAACTTTTCATGAAAAGTATGTTTTATTTAGGAAGAGAAGTAAGAAACATGTCACTGAAAGTATTGTCTATCACTAGCCACTACTTTTTGCCATCTTTCTGGCAGCATTTGAATTCTATGTTGGAAAAACAACATCTTTTAAGGCTAACCATGAGACAACCCATTTTTTGATATCTTCATAAGAATGAAAGTGCTGTGCAGCCAGGCCATATCTCCAAGACCGGAACAAGTGATAATCAGACAGTCAATGTCTGATGATTATGGTGGGTAGGGTAGGACTTCCCATTTAAGTGTGTCCAAGTAGGTGTTCATCCATTTGGCAACAAGTGACCTAGTGTTGTCATGTTACAAAATCACTTTGTTGTGTCTCTGCTCAAACAGCAACCATTTTCCTTTAATGTTCAACTCAAATGTATCAATTTTAGTCAATAGTGATCTCCCGTGATGGCTTTGATCAGTTTGACCAGTTCATAACAAACTACATCCAGCTGATCCCACCAGATGCAAAACAGAAGCTTTGAACAGTGTATATTCCCCCAATGTTGATGCATGACCAGACTTAACATATGATTTTTGACACTTAGGGTTATTGTAGTGTATCCCCTTTTCATCACCAGTCATGATATGATGCAAAAAAACTTTCCTTTTCTACAATTGAAGCAGCTGTTCACACATGACAAGATGTTGTTTGATGTCTCTTGGCTTCAGCTTGTGCGACAACCAATGTCTTGGCTTTTGAATCATTCCTAATGCTTTGAAACATTTTGAAACTGTTGTATGATCAACTCCTAATATTTCAACTTGTGCCTGACATGAATCTACATGAAGTAATGCCTCCAATTCTTCATCTTCAACTTTTTTGGTGCACTAGATTGTTCTTTATCTTCAACATCAAAATCATTATTTTTGAAAGAGATCTAAGAGTAATCAAGAATCTCTACTGGCAGAAAACTCCTTGCATACAGACAGGCAATGAATTTGGCAATTATACTAAGATTGAAAGAGGCATAAGACAAGGATGAGTCTTCTCACCAGATTTTTTCAACTTATACAGTGAGACTATTCTGAAAACTCTAGAAGTTATGCCAGGTTTCATCATCGGAGGACACAATTTAAACAACATAAGGTACACTGATGATACGGTGCTGATAGCAGACACGGAAAGGAACCTACAAGACCTCCTACAGAAGGTAGCTGAAGCGAGTGAAAAGAAAGGACTACAAATAAACTGCAAGAAAACCGAATGCATGGTCATCAGCAAAAAGGGCACCCCAAAATGC
This sequence comes from Ascarosepion bandense, assembly GCA_037127315.1. NCBI lineage: Eukaryota > Metazoa > Mollusca > Cephalopoda > Sepiida > Sepiidae > Ascarosepion > Ascarosepion bandense. Next base: position 1,133,004 of record JBBBDQ010001964.1, read on the forward strand.
CAATTACAGGTGAGGGACTCTAAAATCAAGCAGGTACAGAAATTTAAATACCTAGGAAGTGTTCTAACAGAAGATGGAAAGTGTGACACTGAGATCCGAAGGCGAATTGGCATGGCAAAAGAAGCATTCCAGAAGTTGAGTAAAGTATTAAGAAACAGAACAATTTTGCTAGAAACAAAGAGGATAGTACTGGATTGCTTTGTGATGCCAGTTCTTCAATATGGCAGTGAATGTTGGACAATATTTTTGAAGATGAAGGAAAAACTTGAAGCAGCTGAAATGTGGTTCTACAGAAGGATGCTGCAGATATCATGGACTGAACATGTGAGTAATGATGATGTTTTGGAAAGGATGGAAACAAAAAGGAAATTAATACTGAGCATCAGGAAGAGACAACTAAAGTTCCTGGGGCATGCAATGAGGAAGGAGGGCTTGGAGAACCTGTTACTAACAGGTCAGGTAGAGGGAAAAAGAGAGAGGAAAGCAGTGGATAACATATTTGAAGGACCTGATCAGGTGGATGATGGGTTACATAGTGCAACAGGAGAAAGCATACTAAGAGTCACCAGGGACAGGGAGATGTGGAAAACCATAATCGCCTATGTCCTGAAAGGACATGGTACATAAAAGAAGAAGAAGAAATCAATTTATTCTTGCTCTTTCTAACAGAGCATGGTCACCGTAAGTCTCAACATAGATTCTGTGGGCTTCAGCTGTAGATTTCTTTTGAATAAAGTAGTGCAGTAAAACTTCCCACAAATACATTTTCTTTGGTATGAAATCAGATATGTTTAATGCTATGAAAAACAGAATGACATACACTGAATTTTAAGTTTGATTATAGTACTTCTTTATAGATGTGTTACCATCTGAAATGGCATGCAGTTCTGGGAACACTATCTGTTGGAAGGAGCAAGAACTAATTCAAGGTCCTAATATATATATATATATATATATACACACACATCTGACTTTGTATGTATGCATGCATGCATAAAATATGTTTACATATATATATGTATATTTGTGTGTGTACCTTCGTAATCACCATTAAACTCATCCAACTCTTTCTGAATCCTTTGAACTGTCATCAGATTGACACCCAAACACTCTGAAATATTTATACTGGAGATTTGGCACAAATTCTAAGAAGTACGGTATGCCATTTCCAAATTTCTGGTAGGCTGAGTAGTATAATAGTGCTCTTTTTCTCACAGTTGGGGCCCAACAGACCCTAATATACTGTACAGTCAAGAAATTCAAAACCAAAAATTCATATGTGCAAAATTAGAAATATAAAATGGCGACAATTTATGCATCGTACCCAGTACCGGGGGGTTGGTGGGAGCATAAGTATAAACTTTTATTCTTAGTTCAAAGGAAATCAGTGGTTAGCAGATTTTTATTTTTTTTTGTTTTTTAATCCTAATATTACAGTATTTTAGATCATATATATTCATTACAAAATATCCAAAACTAAGCAAAATAGTTTCTATTTTTCATAATCAATCTTGTTCTGTTAAAACCAGTAATAATCTCACCAAATATGCATCAGCTGAGGAGGTTGTTTAAAAGTGAAACTACAAAGCAATATAGGGGAGGTGAACGGCAAAGTGTCCCCAGAAGTCCTTTTAATTGGTTGGGGTGTAATGATGCTACACTGAATTACCTTCATCCAAATAGGCACCCCCACCACACACAGCCACCATTGCCTGATATTATTTAAAAAGAGCTCCAGATCTCTACTTAAACATTTGGGAGTGAAACACTTTTCATAAATCTCATCACTCAATTGCATATTTTCCAATATGCAATTACAGGAGTTAAGGTGCTTTTCTTAGTGAAGTGGGTGGGAAAATATTTTTTCAAGGATGTATGTTTTTATTTTATTTTTTTAGGGTAATTAAAGATAAATTTATATTTCCTTCTTTAAAACATGAAAAAAATAACATCTGATAGAAACTTTAATTTGCCACTGAATCAACAGTGACTGAAAATGAGTCCAAATCGATTTTATAATTTTATTAATTAATAATTTTTTTAACAAGACACAAATTACGAACATTTGAAATTACCTATAATAATTTTTTAAGATAGTTAATTCCTCAGATCATATTTAATAAAGATATTACTAATTTTCTAGTTAAATCTCAATTAAATATGGCAAGCACCTATCAAGTCTCAGTGTAATATCTGGTAGCTAAAGGTTTGAGACATCCATTTGAAATGCCCTACATTTAGTCGTTCTATCCAAGATACCTGCTAAGCTAATTAAGCAACAGAAATTTATCTACGAGATAAAAAAATAAGTGATACTAGTGAACTTGTAAACCTTTCACAAGAAATGGCTCTTATTTGTTGACAAGTAAAGAGTTACAAACTTTGTTCATCAAAAATAAATACAAAATAATAGTTATCAGTGCTTTAATACTGAAAACAATTTGTTTAAATTTGACTAATATTGCCATCCAATTTTACTTTTGATAGACATTTGGATTTATAAAAGATTTGTTTTTTATAAAGTCAGATTGGTTTAAAGGGGAATCACATCTAAATATAAAGAATAGTCAATGAAGAGACCTGAACTGCTAGTGAGATTTCTCAGTTTGTATGTAAAAAAAAATAAAAATAAATAAAAGATATATATATATATATATATATATATATATATATATATATATATATATATAAATTCTTGGTTTTATTTTACTTAATGTTTTACTGAACTCAAGCTAAAATCTTTCTGTTATTGTTACTGAATTTCAGGAAACAATGTGAAATTGTGCTTTCAGTTCTTGTTTTGAATTTAATCTATGACCATATATACATGGATGAATTGTCTAAATTATGCAAAAATAAAATAACACTAACATTTCATTTTAACAGATATATTTATCAAAATTGCACAAAAATATCTTGAAATAGCAAAGAGTAAATTTATTCAATAAAATTGCCTCCAGACTAGTTTGGAATCTCTAGCAACTCTTCTGGATGGTCTCCTTGTTTAAATTGGTGAATGCTATAATCCTTGTTTCCAGTTCACTTTTGGTATTACAAAAAGTTTTCTTAGTCTATCAATCAACTGCATCACACATATAATAATCAAGGAGGGTGCAGTCTGGAGAGTTAAGTAGCTAGATGTAAGGGGTGATGTGGTTGCAGAAACTGACAGTCATGCCTGGGTTCTCATGCTTGTGTGCAGAGACCTGTTGCCAGATATAGGGTCTTCTAGCAGCCACCCTGTAGACTTAGGCTAGCACTACCTCATCAAGGCACTTGATGTGGGCCTCCATATTGAGTCTGAGGCCATGTGAATGGTTGAATTGAGGTGTAATGTTGCCAACACGAGTGATCACTTTAAAAACTTCATCATAACAATTAAACTCATCAATTCATTCTGAAGCCTCTGCTCTGTCTTCAGATTGACACCAAAACACCCTGAAATGTTGATATTGGAGTTTCCAGCTTGAATGCAACACAGAGATCCAAAGGCGAATTGGCATGGAGAAGGAAGCATTCCAGAAGTTGAGTAAAGTATTAAGAAACAGGACAAATTCACTAGAAACAAAGAGGAGAGTACTGCATTGCTATGTGATGTCGGTTCTTCAATATGGCAGTGAATGCTGGACAATATCATCAAAGATGAAGGAAAAACTTGAAGCAACTGAAATGTGGTTCTACTGAAGGATGCTGCAAATATCATGGATCGGGTATGTGAGCAATGATGAGGTTTTGGAAAGGGTGGAAATGAATAAGAAATTAATACTGATCATCAGGTAGAGATAGCTGAAGTTCCTGGGACATGCAATGAGGAAGGAGGGCTTGGAGAACATGATACTAACAGGCCAGGAAGAAGGGAAAAGAGATGGAGGAAAGCAGCAGATAACATATTTGAAGGACCTGATCAGGTGAATGATGGAACAAGGGTTGCATGGTGTAACAGGAGAAGGCGTGCTAAGAGCCACCAGAAATAGGGAGACATGGAAAGCCATGATCACCTATGTTCTGAAAGGACAGGGCACAGAGAAGAAGAAGAATTTAAACATCCATGAAGACATGTATATACTTTTATCTTTTTTATTTTAGAACTGATGAAGCCTTAAATTGGCGAAATGCCTCATATATTTGATTAAATCTCTCTTCTCTTTCATGTAACATTTCCATGTATCAAATTTTGAAACTTTGTCAGGATTTTGATATCTGATTTAAATAACAGGCACACACATATATACACATATATACATACATGTATACACACACACAAACCTAAAGAAAAACTCAGTTTGTTTTGACTGGTAAGTTTTGTTACCCACCACTTCAGTCCACACAATACATTTAGTTTTATAAATTACATTCTGCAATCTGAAGAGATGGGTGACAAAAACATAGCTATCAAAATAAATTATAGTTTATAACTGTTTTAGATGATGTGTTGACTTTTCGTGTAGATATATCATATAGCACTGGATAAAATCCATTGAATGCTCTCTATAGATCTATCTATTTAATATTTTATATTAAATAGATCTTTTTAGATTATCCTCTCTATGGACTTTGCATCATTATCTATTTATATGTCCAAACAGGACTTGTTAAATTCAAACAATGAGAACTCAGTAATTTGGGATTTTATTTTTCTAATTTTTAATTAAGATATACAGTAGGATCAAAATTATGGATAAACTGCAAGATAATAGTATATAAATATTTATATATGAAGAAAAATATTGGGTAAAATTATATTGGGTAATATAGATCACTACAATCTTCAAGAGTTTAAATACAATGTCAGTTATTATCTCTTATCTCCCTGACTTGCATCCATTCCTTGACAACCCATGTATCTTGTTCTCCCTTTCCATTCTACTCTCACACACCTCTTATTATACCAGTGTTCCCATCCTTTTCTTAACCATTCTCCGACACATCCTGTGACCTGTTCCTCTTTCTCTTCACTCTCTTCTTATGTAACCCCCTGCACACTAGTGGTAGTACTGCCTTGCTTGGGGTGAATTGATAATAAAAAACAAAAAAGTATATATATATATATATATATATATATATATATATATATATATATATAGTGTGTCGAGGCAGCAAATAATTTTCTAAACATATACTGTTAAATATAACAGGCAAAGTTTATTAAATTTAATCATTAGCCATTCCATAATGGCTTTAATTTCAGGTGAAAATAAAGAAAAAAATTGTCCAAAAATTGAATATTTTTTTTATTATGCTGGTTCTAAGCTTTCGGCTCACATGAGCCATCATCAGAGAGATTACAGGGACGTTAACATAAAGACATCCACCATCCAAATGATTTTATCTTGTGTTGACCTAAAACATTCTCATGCAACGATAACAGACACCGAATAGCAGACGCAGTTTGCAAATATATATATATATATATATATATATATATATATAGTGTTAAATTGTGATGATGCTTTGTATCAAACTTGCTGTTTTTCAAGCAGGTCCTTTGTGATAGAGGGTTTATAGAATTAATGTGGAAAAGTTTGTCAGTTCAGAAACAAAATCCCTGAGGAGTGAAGACATCACAATGCCTTCACGTAACTCTGTGCCAGGAAGAAAAGTTAGAGATTATGCTATTCCCAAGCAAAAATGAACTATTAAATGAAAGAATGGAAATTATGACTAAGTGTAACCATACTGAAAAATAGCTTTTAGGTTCATACAACCATAGATGAAAGCATTATAATTTCTTGTAATTTCAAAAATTGCACATTCAAAAATTCCCTGCCACATGAACATTAAAAAAAACCCACTGTTATGTGATTGTTCTTAAAAAAAAATAATAAAGTAAACAGTAAAATCAGTTATTGAAAATCGCCTGAAGACACCACTCATGGTAGAAACCTAGCTTGTGTAATAACTTGTTTACAAATGGAAAAAAAGAAAAAATATATATATATATATATATAGTTATCTGTAGACAGATCTGTTTTGCTGTATCACAGCTCACCAGTATGGTTAGACTCCGATTGCTTTTAATCCAGGATTGAAACCCAACTGAATTGGCGTCAGTCGGCAATTCTACCTCTGAACTATGGGCGCTCGATAGAAGGTGGCAGACTTTATAGGTATTGATGTAAATAAGTATACATATGTGTATACATGCAGATAAACACTGATATATAAACATTTATCTGGTGTTAATAAAACAATGCTCAATGGCAGTTCATAATATGCACCTAATGACTACATAATGGATGAAACTGAGTCATGCTTTAAATGTAGGATATATATATATATTTTTTTTATAAGCGTTTCACCCCGAGCAAGGCATGTCACTGCCACTACTGTGCAGGGGGCTACGTAGAGTGGAGAAAGGATGATTAAATATAGGAAATGTCAGAAGGTGGGTGATAGGCGGGTAAGGATACCGAGAATGAGGGTTGGGTAGATATACTTTGTCATAGACAAGCATTGTGAATTTTATATTTATTGGTCATAATAATTATTGCTCTAATTAGGTATCTATAGAGCACTGTTACTGCCAAAATTTTACCCATGTTAAATTGGCTAATTTTATATATATATCAGTAAGTGCTATTATATTTTTGCATATAAGAGTAGATGTATTCACCTATCATTCAGTTCACAATCCACCCCAGTCTTTTGAAGAGAAGTAGTGGCTTATACTTCAATTCCTATTTAGGATTGGCTTTCTGGATCCTTCTAAAATATTTACACTTTAGTGGCATTATCACCTTCCTTGGGGTCAACTGATTAAAAAGATAGATAGATAGATTGAATATGCAAAAGTAAACTTAAAAATATATATTGAGCATGAAATAATGATAAACTTATATAGATAGTAACACATAAACACATGCAAACAAATAACTAAAAGTATAATGACTCAGGAGCACACACATTTGGAAAGAGGTTTAATTTCTGATCTTGATTTTTCCAACATAAATTGTTTTGACACAACATAAAAGAGTTAAGCGGTGCTTTAAGATTTAATCTGCAAAATGACAAAACAGTAAAAATCCTGAATTTTAATTTTTCGATTTTTCAGCATTTGTAACCATCCACTCTATAGTTCAGCATCCACAGGCAGCAGTTGCCCTCAATGCAGAATCAGGAATGAAAATTACACAAAAATGTCTAAAATAAAACAGTAGCTGCAACCACAAGTTTTACAATAAGAATAACAAAAATTAAAAAAAACACAGAAAGAGAAAGTATTACTCATGTAACAAGGATCTACTGGTGATTAGCACGGCTATTTAATATCCATTAGTCTCGTGTAAACTTTAAAATGAACAAGACACATGACAGTTGGCATGAAAAGAAGTATCACTTTTCAGAGGTTGAAACAGGATTCCTAATAATGCTTCATTACTTTCTGCTGCTTCTTACAGTGATGCAAGAATGTAAAATTACAGACGTTTTTAAGCTTGAACATTTTATAGTTTTCATTGCTTCTCCTGGCAACCTGTTATTGTAAATATCTCACATATTACTTGGCCTGAAAACACAGTGACAGGCTTTATAAACTGAGGGGAGATTTTATTTATCATCTGTTGCTGTTGTCATTTTTTTTTTTTTAACAATGCAAATTAAGAACTTTCATTCTGGAGATCAGAAATGTACGTGTAAAATTTAGATATAGATTTCCTGGTCCTTTTGGATAAAGTTCTAACATAACTGCAAGCAAAGTAAGTTTTTCATAACAATTAACCTTTACTCGTTTAAGAGATTTCAATTGTTAAATCCCTGAAGTCTTTACTCAATTGTTGAAAAATCTGAATATGTGATGTTAATGCAATTAAACTGATATGTCCCAAAAGACTTTAAAATCAAATATTACATATTGATTTTGATTTTATATAAGAGTAAATTGAATTCTCTTTCAAATGATACTGATTTTAATCTCCTTTGGATTATTGTTTATGAAATACATTTTTCTTGGAAATCTACAATTTTGTAAATGTTGTAGATTTTCTATGTGCCTATTTGGTCATGGGACTGGTGTGAACACTGCATATTGAACTATTGTGTTATCAAATTGTAACATCATTCAGTCATTACAATGTAAAATATGTGAAACTTGCAGGTGCATTTGGAGCCTTCCAGTTAAAATTGGCGTAGAATAATTCTGATGATAACTTTGTTATATCCTGTTGATAATCCAACATTCCAGCTAAAAGAAAATTCTTAATCAACATTTATTGTAAGACTTATTCAGGATATAAAGAGGCTTTGAACAAATAAAAAAAAAACAGGTGTCTTCACACCACAGACAAGTTAAGACAAGCTTAATACTCAATCCTTGCATATAAAAGGTGTTAGGTAAATTTTGACCCTTTTGGCTTTAATGTATATGCTGAGGTCTCCATGTCTACTGATCTTGTTGCATCCCACCCTTGAGGGAGGGTATGGGTAAATACTCAAGCTTTCCCTTCCCACAGACTAGCTAAGACAAGCTTAGTGTCTGATCACACATATGCAAGGGCTGGCTAAAAACTGACCTTTTGTTAGATCCTACCTCACTGGGCTAGGTGCCATGGTCAAGATGAAGAGGATCAAAATGTAGTATCTGTTACAGATGCTGACAGCCAGTCTACGACTCAAGCCATCAGCAGTAGTTCCAGTGAGCCATCCATCATCACCTCCAGCTTGTCATCAGTATTGCTGCAGCTATTCCCAATAGGCCTCCAGCTCCTGCTGCTCTAGCTAGCTCCAATAGGCTTCATACTTCAGACATTCTCGTCAGCAACAGCAATTTACAATAAACTATCCTTTTCAGGACAATGCTCTTCAGCGACCACAAAACTGTTCTTTTCAGATCAATGATCTCCATTAGCCACAAAACCATTTTTTCAGGACCACAAAACATCTTTTCAGGACAATGCACTCCAGTGGCCACAAAACTGTTCTTTTTGGGACAATGCTTACCAGGGACCACAAAACTGTTTTTTCAGGACAACACTCTCCATTGGTAACAAAACATCTTTTCAGGACAATATTCTCCCGTGGCCACAAAACTATTCTTTTTAGGAAAATGCTCTCCAGTGAACACAGAACTTTTTTTTCAGAACAACACTTTCCAGAGGCCACAAAACTTCTTTTCAGAACAATGCTCTCCAGTGGCCACAAAACTGTACTTTTCAGGACAACACTCTCCAGTGGCCACAAAACTTCTTTTCAGGACAACACTCTCCACCGAACACAAAACTGTTCTTTTCAGAACAATGCTCTCCACTGACCACAAAACTGTTTTTTTTTTTCAGAACAATGCTCTCCACTGACCACAAAACTGTTTTTTTTTTCAGAACAATGCTCTCCACTGACCACAAAACTGTTCTTTTTTAGACAACATGCTCCAGTGACTATAAACTTGCCCTTTTCACTACAACGCTCTTATACAACTACAAACTGTTCTTCTCAGAACAAACACTATTCTCACCCTCTATATGAGTCATTTTTTGCTTAGTGCAAAGAAACATTTTTTTCTTTACATATTTTCTTTAACAAAAACAAACTTAGCAATATATTCTTACTCAAGTCTTCATTTTGTTTTTTTCTATTTTCCATCATTTGATATCTGTTTGTGGACACATACCACCCATAAGAACTTACACCATAATCTATAAGATCTTCTAAGAAATATTTGACACCTTAAGAAAGCAAAGTGCTATTCAAGCCTATATAAGGTAAAATTGTTTAATTCTGTTAAATTCAAGGTGAGGCTTAAAAGCATTTTCTCTACCTTTAAACAAGGATTTCACAGTTATGTTTTCATTTAACCTTAGTTTTCAATTGAGTTTAGCAACTAAATTACAATAAAAAGTATAATATTTTGTCAGAAGGACATTTGGCAACATATAAACAATGCGATTCATACAATATTAAGCAGTCAGTCATGCTTTTCGTGAAAATGACAGCCTCAGTTAAAGTGAATAAATCATTAGGAAAATGCTGGTCGACAATTTCACAACTATAATGAATGGATGGTATATGACATTGCTAGCTGTCAGATACATTTCTCTCAGGCATCCACAACCTCACGAAATGTGGAGCCACAGAGGTGTCATTAGTAAAGATGAAATGATTGGATTAATAAAAGCAATTGCAATACAAGCAGAGAGAAAGAGAAAGCAAGTGTGAGGAACTGAACATTCAAGTTGAAATATTTTAGAGTTATGGAAGATTTTTATAGTAATCTTACCTAAGGAGGAACTGAAAACTTGTAAAATGCAGTTTGTAGTTGTAAATTTTTCATCCCCACCTCACTATACAGAAAAATGTAAGCACTTTGATATGATCTAATGTCTTGTAGATTAATTATATCAGAATAGTGACTTCAATCTTGAGTTCGCCATACTTTAATCCTTGTGCCACACCCAAGCTATATTTAGAAAACTATCACTATAAAAAAGAATCTAACAAAGCTCTATCATAAGCATAAGAGAAAGGATGGTAGTGGGTGGTGGCTGCTTCCTTTCCTTAGGGAAAACTAATTGTACATTTTATGGTTAGAGTTGGTTATTTTCAGGGCCTTTTAGAAAATGTTTAAGGTAAATTCCTTCAGCACCTCCATGCTGTAAAATTGTTTTTTTTGGTGGTGGTGGTGGGGGGGCTTAAATTGTAGTTACATTAAATTAATACTATAATGCCTAAATAAGCTTTAAAAAAGTTAAAGTTTCATATAGGTTATGAAAATCAATTTGATAAATGCAGTGTGACTAGAAGTAAAATAAAAAGAGAAAAAAAATTGAAAATGTTGGCAATGCAACAGACTTTGAATCAGAAAAAAAATCACAAGAAATAGAAGAGAAATTTCAAGAAGGTTTTTGAGAAAGAAGCAGCACTAAACAATATTTGATCTGTTTCCATAATTAAAAGTCCAAATACCACATATATTATAAACTTTGAAAGCATATTCAAACACTTAGGAATGAAATACAGAATTCAAAACTACTTGATTAAATTCTTAAAATTGCAGAAATATTTAAATATAATGCTACATTTCTTAGTTCCACGAGTTCTAATCTTCACAGCTAAGACCTGCCACGCTACACACATTGTAATGAACTACTCTCATTCCCTTCATATTTCACTGATGACATGTCAGTTCCACTCAACCAGTTTCTTTGCAAAAACTGCTTCTATGTGGAACCAACTCCCAACATGATGCTTCCTCAATCACTACATTCTTAATCTGTGCAAGGCAAGGGTCAGCTGTTAACTTTCCCACATATCCCCATAAACTGTCTTTTACTTTGTAACCCCCTACCTTGAGTGGCTTCTGGGCCTTGTACAGGGTGATCATTATTTTAAAAAAAAAAACAACAGCAAAAAAAACATTTCTTTGTCTATCTATTCAGATATAATCTCAAACAAAAATATCATCAGATAACAATGTAAAAAAATGTATTACATTGTTAAAAATAGGGCTGAAACTCAAAAGAAACTTAATGTCATTTATTTTCTTAAAGTTCTAGAAAATTCAGATATAACCCACTATATAATAATAGTGAAAACACTTTATCAAATTTGGCAATTTCACATTAAAAATTTCTTGGTAAAAACTAAAACTTTTTTTTGTGTTTGATTTTTGCTCAGAGCTTATTCCTTATTTCTTATTTCTGATCCGCATTATTTACTAATGGCCATAAAATGAGGGTTTGAATATTTGAAATGAAAAGCAACAGAAATTATGATGATAAAATACATGAGTGAAAAATTTATAACTTTTTAAAACTGCTTCAGTGTGTAAAAAATCATATTTCCATTTGCAGGAGCAATAATTATTGATTTTATCTAATGACAATAAGTTCTATTTTGAATCAAACTACTAGTGCTTAATCCAGATTATGCTACTTTTTCCCAAATGTGTTGTATCATGTAAATATCAGAGAATATGACACAGAGAAAATGATAAAACAGATAAAAAAAATTATAAAGATTACTTTCATGAAATTAATAAAAATTCAGTAGTTAATAGAAATTTGTGAGTAGTGGGAAAGATACTATAAAGTGGGGGATCGTTTCTAAATTGCTGTTAAGTAATAAACTGATCCCCCCAAAATAACTATATATCAATTAATATTGGAATGTTCTTGACCTGTTCAAGAAGAGATTCCAAATAAAATTCTCATGTTTGGTCATTTGGTGAGATTTTGGAAAATAGGTCTAGTTGAGAAATTTTCAGCACTCTTGTTATACAACTGCTGGATGTAAAATGGGGGACATGTTTTACATTATTATTAAGTAATAAACTGATCCCCCCAAAATTATGACATTACATGGCTGCTAAAAATTCATGACCAGACCAACAAGGGATTCCACAAAATTCTGTTTGCTCATTTGATCAGATTTTGGGAAATGGGTCAGGTTGAGAACATCTCAGTGATCTCTTAATATAAAATTTTAATGCAAATAAAGTGAGGGATCATTTTTATAGTATTATTAAGTAATAAACTAAAGTTACTAAACTAGAGTTACTACATACCAAGAGATGCTGAAAATTTCTTGACCTGATCAAGAAAGGATTCCCAATAAAATGTTTGATCATTTGGTCCAATTTTGGTAAAAAACTTTTCAGCACCCTCTCATTAAAAAAAAGGAAGGGAAGGCAGAGAACAGCAATAAAAAGGGTAGAGAGAGAAAGTGATGATTATATTTATACCTTTATGTATATAAATAATAAAATTTACTTGGTTTAAAGTAGAAATCATTAAAACGCAAATGCTAAATATTGATAATGTCTCTTAAGTAAACAACTCTTCTTGTTACTTATGCAAATAAATACAAATTCTACATTTTAGTCATTAAAATTTTTTCTTATGCTTCTTATTTAATAAAAGCATATTTTTAAAAGAATATGAGAGAAAGCCTAATACAGGTAAACAACTTCCACTGCACAAAATTTGCTATAATATTAGATCCATATACTGCATCTACTGAATAGCTGCAAATTTTTTCTTACAGTAATTCCATGATTAGATGGTAGTACAATAATGACGACAACTAACCAGTTATTATCATCTCAGACAAAAGTGTAAAAAAGATTATATTAATGAATAGTGTGTACAACTTCAGAGCTGTTCTCTCCTATCAGAGTTTAAATATAAAAAAAATTACATTTTCTGAAAACCCTTTCATCTACTTTAAGTTGAAGATTTGGTAGATGACGTTGCTATAAATTACATGAAAAGGAAAAGGAAGAATAAAATACCAAAATCCTGAAACAAAAACTAAAATTAACAAAAGCAGTGAGTAATTCTTCGAGAATGACTATTACAGCAGTAGTGTTCGAAAAAAAAAGTTTCAATTTAGATAACCTGAAAAAGAAAAGCCAAAGTTGGTAAGAATCCTTCTGAAGATTGCAGTCTTGAATCATGGGAAGAGGAAAGCAAAGGGCAATTTGGACAAGAACCAGTGATAAACGATGATTATCCTTTAATAGTTACTCTTATATTACTTTGTATTTCTCAGATGAGTAATCGTTGCTTTTCATTTAATTTGGATGGACCAACATTCCTCTTTGACGATGCTTTTTCTTCTTCATTATAACATTTTCGGAAAAGGGGCCAAACTCAGACTGCCTGATAATTAAAGAACAGTACCAAAGAATTGATTAACTCATAGAAAGCATTTTTTTTTTCTTACCTTTTTTTTTTCTTACCTTTTTTTTTTTTAAAACCAAATACCAATTTTTCTTTAATAATATATGCTTTTGAACTAAGCCACAGCAGAAATGAGAAGATGGGGAAAGGGAAGACAGGCGAATAGTAGTTTTAAGGGAAGTCTTAGTATTAACAATTTTTGTCTCTAGCCGGCATCTGCTACTGCAGCAATGAACTTCTGTGGCCAATAACTACCTTGTGACAAAACCGGCAGTTCTTAGCGATCAGGCTCTCCCATTGCTAAATATCAAGAGTGAGTGGCCTTATAATTAACTGTCTGCAGAACACTGGCAAAAACAAACAAACCATGATGTTTTTTGGTGGGTTCAAATCTGAAGAATTCAAAGAGTACTTGACGAGTAGTGAGTTTAATTAAGACCCCTAACTTTGTAAGCGCTTATTACAAGTGATTACCAGTATGAAACTAGCGGGCTGCTTATACTGCAAATCTTTCTTTTATTATTATTTGTTCCAAACTGATTGGAGTCCATTTCAAGAGAACAGCATGACAAGGACTTTCTCATTTAGATAACACATGAGTCATCATCAGAATCACACATATTAATAATAGTTGAAGTCAGTATTCAGTATCACTGGTAGACATTCATTGAATTTTTATTTTTCTTGCAGAAAGGATCAATGGTTCATTTCTTACTCTAGGAAATAATCATTTTCATGCTTTATTTTAAGACTTACTTTTATACTTGAAATGATCTACAAGTATACAGTCTACAAATATATTATGTAAATAGTAAAAGCTTCAGAACTGATGCAAAATATCCAAGATGACCTAATATTAAAATGTTCTCTAAAAGTCATCTAATTATGCACTATATGAATCCAGTTGTTTATGGTCCTGGGTATGACGGTGAACTGCATCCAGCATCAAGGCCTCTGATTGGGAGGCTGTGAGGGGCATGGAACCACCTCTTTATTGCTGTTGTTCCTAGGTCCACTCTGACCCGAAGTGGTAGCACCTGTTAGGGTCCCAGCTATGAGTAAATAGTTAACCCCAAACTGGGGACAAAACACTATGAAAGTATAAAAAATACTTTTATAGAAAAATATACACTTTTGAAGGAAAAATATAACCAACAATACTTTTTTTTTTGAGAAATAAGTTATTACCATTACACATTTTTCGAGAAAAAAAATTATTGCCATCATACATTTTTGAAGGAAAAAAATTACCAGCAATACATTTTTGAATAACAAACTAGAAGACATCTTCAGTTTTCTAAAATAAATAAAATATAATGTTTTTCATCAAAATCTGACTAAATCAACTTTCTTACTATAACCAAACATTAAAAAAAATATCTTTAAACTACCTTTTCGGCATTAAATAACCCACATAGGTTGATATGCCGTTAAGCAAAACTCAAATTGAAATCCAATTGTTTATTGTGACTTAATTTTTCAAAATGCAATTTAAATATTTATAATGTAATTTATATTTATTATGCTTTTATGGGAAGTGATTTATACTGTTTTTTTTTTTTCAAATGATATTCACACTGTACAAGGCCCAAGAGCCACTCAAGATAGTGGATACAGAGTAATAGGCACAGTTTATGCTGATGTGTGGGAAAGATAACAGTTAATCCTAGAGTTGTACAGGTTAAGATTAGATTTCAATAAAAGCTTCAAGATAAATTTTTCATATTTTTAATTCATTTTAAATCTTAGATATTTTATGTGGTGGTAGTTAGTGTAAAGGTTGAGTAAGTCTGGTGAGAAAACAAAACCTTGTCTTATGCCCCTTTTTATTTTTGTGCATTTCGTTTGTGTGCAGACAGTGTGCTACCAATATAAGTTCTGGATTATTCTAATATCTTTTTTCCAAATAAATACTGGTCCCCTCAGTTTTTTTTTTCTGTCATGCTTTATGAAAACACTTTTGCATAATCTATAAAACAAAGATATATATCCTTCTACAGTTGTGCTTTATTTATAAAATATTGAAAATAATTTGTTCAGATAAAAGAATTTCTATGTTAACCATTGTGAGATGGTTCCCCAAACTGTTGGTTGGTGGAAAGAACCTGCTTGAGTGAAACTTACATCTTACCAATGAAATATGAAGGGAATGAAGGTGGTTGACCATAATGTGCATGGCATGGGTGGTTCTTGGTCATAAAAGTAAGAACTGGTAGAACAAAGGAATGTAGTTTGTCTGTATGCTTTCTATAGAAATAGAAATACAGTAGTGAGAGGCTAACAATGTTTTATCTGTGAGAAATAGATTGTAGAGTTGAAACTAATTTACCACCCACAAAGACAAGGAGAAAGATTTGGACTCTGTCAACACTGGAAAATAAAAAACTGGCAACTTCTGCCATTATATTTAATGCAGCACAAACTTGATATCTTTAATCTAACTGAGATTAAGACCATGGCATTCACTGATACAAAAAAAAAAATGAAGTGAGAATTTATAAATTCTAATGAATGTACACCAGTAAAATCTGATTATAATAGCCACTCTACAATTAATTTTAAAAATCGGAAAATTGGTGACATGCAAAATGTTTGAAACAAAAGAAGACATTGATAAAGAAAGAATTCCTGAATCTTAATAAAAATCTAAACCATTGAAAATCTAAGACACAGAAATAAATAATACTATAAATATAGCCACCTGCACAAATTTTTTTTTAAATCACATGATATTGCCAATCAAAATTAAAATGTAAAAGCACTGAAACAATGGCAATTATTGACTAAAAATGTAACTTCTAAATCCCAGGTCCTGGGTATGACAGTAAACTGCATCCGGCAGCAAGGCCTCTGATTGGGAGGTTGTGAGGAGAATGGAACCACTTCTTAATTGCTGTTGTTCTCATGTTCACCCTGACCTGGAGTGGTAACACTTGTTAGGGTCCCAGCTATGGGCAAATTGTTAACCCTCAAGATGGGGTCAAAGCACTATGAAAGTATAAAAATAGACTTTTATAGAAATATATACATTATTGATGAAAAAATATTACCAACAATACATTTTTGAAGAGAAAATTATTACCATAACACATTTTTGAAGGAAAAAATCATTTGCAGCAAAACATTTTTGAATACAAAACTAGAAGACATCTTCAGTTTTCTAAAATAAAAAAGAATAAAACAAAAACATTTTCATTAAAATCTGACAAAATCAACTTTCTCACTATAACCAAACATTGAAAAAAAAATCCTTAAAACCCCACCTTTTACAGAGGTTGATATGCCATTAAACAAAACTCAAAAACCCCTAAATTCCAACTAAATTTAAAGTATTAAACATCAAACAGGGAGAGTAACAGGAAGCTGCATCTAGGGTAGGTATTTCAACTGGTACAAATTGTTGAGTTCATTACCTTTGGCAAAATGGCACTTTGGAAAAAGTATATCTCTACAGGTGGCACTGCTAAGTTATTTGTATGAGAACATTTGTAAGATTATTACTGGCCAATCATTGAGCTAGACTTGTGTGTGTGTATGGGTGTGTGCATACACAGACACACAGAGTGCAGCGGATAAACTGGCATCTACATTACACAAAAAATTACACTGACATCTCGTTTTAACAAATATATTTACAAAATTACACAAAAATAAATACAAGACTAATATTATTCAATGAAATCACTCTTGGCTTCAACCACAGCCTCCAGAAAAATTTTTAATCTCTATTGAACTCTTCTGGATGGTCTTCTTGTTTAAGTTGGTGATTGCTGCCATAATTCATATTTGGTATTACAAAGAGTTTTGTTGGTCTCTTGCTCAATTGCACCTTACACATAAAAATAATAATCAAAGGCTAGCAGTCTGAGGAGTTAGGTGGCAAGATTTAAGGGGTGATGTGGTCACAGATATTGGCTGACAGCCATGACCAGGTTCTCCTGTTTTTGTGGGATGGCATAAAATCATGTTGCCAGACATAGAGTCTTCCAGCAGTCACCCTCTTGACCCAGAGCAGTACTAGCTCCTTGAGGCACTTGATATCAGCCTCTATGAGAGTCTCGGGCCCTCATCAACAAATTTGGATGTCCTTTTCTTCTTAATGATCTGAATGAGTTTTCCATGCTTTGTAATCACCACTAGACTCAGCCAACTCTTTTCAAATCATCTGCACAGTCCTCAGATTGACACCCAAACATACTGAAATGTTCATATTAGAGTTTGCAGCATGAATGTCAAGCAGTATAGCATGCTGTTTCTAAATTTCTGGTGAAGTGAATTGTATCATGGTGCTCTTTTCTAAGAGAAGGTGCCCAACAAACCCTACTATACTGCAACAGAATTTAATATATAAGATGGCAACAATTAATCGATCTCATCCTCTGTGTGTGTGTGTGTGTTGTACACACACACACACACATATATATAATAGCAGTATAGCCCAGCGTTGCTTGGGTGTAATGAAAGCTTTAAAACTAATCCATGGTCCTGGAGCTCAGACTCAGCTAAAAGAATATTTGTGTGAAGTTTGGTGAGAATCGGATAAAAATTGTGGATTTGTATAAGGGACAAACAGACAGACAAACAGACACACACACCAACATCTTGCCTTTTATTATTATATATTATCGATTTTCTGCACTGTTGTAAGAACTGCAACCTTGATACTTCTGAATATCGTTTCTTATGTTTTGTCTATGAGTGTATCAAATTTGATTAAAATCACACCACTCCTTCTATAACCCGATTTTTTTTATTATCGATTTTTGCTATTTATTGGGGTACCTTGACACAAAACCTATCTAAGAACACTCGCAGACGCTTATAGTACAACTGTGTAAATTTTCAAGAAAATCGGTTCAGCCATTTTGGAGTCTATAGGTAATGGACACACACACACACAAATACACAAAGTTCCATTTATAAATAAGTTTATATATATATATATATATATATATATATATTGGTTACCCAGAGAGGTGGGGAAAGCTAGCTTGTAATAAAGGTGACTCCAGTTGAAGTTTAAAACAAATAACTTTTAGAAAACATGAACTTGAAATTTCCAGTCAAAATGGGATGTAAAATTAGTAAAACAAAAACAGTCATTGATAATAGAAAAGGGAAATCATAAATATCAATGAAATCCAAATACCCAAAATTTTAAAAGGAGAAAGACTGGAAGCCAAGTCATTGCTTCAAATTTATTTCTTGGTAAAAATTATATATAGTCTGTTACCACATTTAATTAACAATTGTAAATTATGGGAAAAGTGATTTGAGTGAAGAAACATTAGATGAGAATGTGTGAAAAAAGTAGAATTCAAATGGCTATATGTATGAAAGGAGAACTGAAATCTGGGGATGTAAGGATTTTAAACACATCAAATTTGGTTGGAAAGCAGCCTTGTTTGATTATAAAATCATGGTTTTCTTTTCCTAAGATTTGAGCATTAAATGAACTCTGTAATTTACTCAACAATAAGGGTCAGAAATGAAATCTATGTAATCCATATTCTTTTATTTGGTTATTGATCTGCAAACATGACTGTACACTAAAAACAAAAAATGATTTACTTTAATTTTTTGGCTCTCTTATTTTGTGTAAGCAGAATCTATATAAACCTTATTTTGTGTGCATAAAACAGAGAATTCCAGGCATGAGATTTTGGGGCTAGTACCATAACTTTTCACTTCCAATTTTAATATCCAATGAGTGTATATTTTTACCCATTCAAAATAACAGCGTTTTTTTGACTAATGTTTCAACATACAAAAAAGACATTCTTTGACAAATTTTTGAAAACTGTTTGTTCATCAAAAGCATGTGTCTTCCTACATTGAGATAAGGAACTATTCAGAAAGAATTATGAGAAAATTATTTGTCAACGCCATTACAGAAGGAAAGGCAATATATGAATAATGGATTCCGTTGCATGCCACCATATCAAGAAAGGGACAGTGGATATTCAGCAACTGATCAGGTATAAAAAAAAGATAATTTCAAACCATGAAAATGAAGGCATATGACCAAATCAAGAAATGACCATTTAACAAATGATATTACAAAATCTCCTGAAATTGATGGGTCATATTTTTTTTTTTAAATCATATCACCCCGAGCAAGGCGGTAACACTACTGGTGCACAGGGGGCTATGTAAGAGTGAAAAGATTGGAAAAGAGAAAGCCAGAAACCACATCCTAGACAGGGAACACCAATAGATGTGGGTGGAGTGTAAACCGGGTGATAGTTTAGTCTATCTACTCCAATTAAATTTAATGTGGATTTAATTCCAGGCCATCTGCCTTGAGAGAAATTTACACCTGTCCTCATGTAGAACTTGTAAATACCAGCCCTAGACAAAAATGCAGGTAAAATGGTCAGCTGCCTGTACCACTCCAGAATATATTTGACATATGCTATTATGTAACTTTACAAGAGTCAGATAATGCGCAGAATAGATTACTGTTGCTATCTTTGGTCAAGAGCTGTCTAGACTGCTTTTTCTAGCCTCAGGAAAGTCTAAAAGTGTTTCAGAGTTCCTGTGGCTGACAAATTATTTTCCACCCTCCAACCTCTCTCTCTCACTTCTATCTACTTCCACAAAAAGTACTCACTTCTGCTCTGATGAACTTAAATCACTGGTGCCCCCTAGATGTGAATTTGCATGAGATACTAGATTGGCAACTAGGTCCCACCCTTTTACAGTGAAACTGATGAAATGTAACCACAATTTCTACTCCAACAGCTTCTTTCCTCACACTTCCTGCCTGTGGAATTCCCTGCTGTATGCTTGCTTCCCCGACAGCTACAACCTTCAGGAGTTTAAATGTAAGGTCAATAGACACCTCCTAGCACACTAACTCACTCCCACTCTCTCCAACTCTCTCCCTATGTACATCCTAAGTCATCTATCACCCTCCTTCTGACATTTCCTATACCCAATTCCTCTATGTAACCCCCTGCGCTATAGTGGCAGTGGAATGCCTTGCTTTGAGTGACACGATTTAAAAAAAAAAAAAGATGTACTACTTTAACTTGTACTACTAATTCAAACCTTCATGGCAATGACACACCATGCCACTTACATGGTGGCAAACCACCCAAATTCCCCCAACCCTGTATTCCACTGCTCTGTGGAATGAACTCCCAAGAGGATATTCCCTCTGATCACTACAATCTTAATCTAGCGTTACCTATTATCTTCCCCTCCTATTCATACAAACAGCCTCCAAAAGTAGCCCTCTACCTCGAGTGGCCCCACCCCTGCGACTTATACAGAGTGAAAAAATAAATAAATAAAATGAAATCTTTCAATTATAACTCTAGGTTCAACTTAACAGTTTTATCATTCATTTTTCAACTTGAATTTGTTTTATTTTAATTGTGCTTGATTTTTATTGCAACTCTCTGATCATCAAACTGCATTTGTCAAAAACACACACTGATTGGAAATGAAGACAGATTCCAAGATGAGGTTTGATTATTCTCTCTGCTTTACCACCATAGATCCAATCAAATTTCAACTGTTAGAATATGAATCTTCATTGATAGAAATCCTTAAAGAGGCTTGACATTGATATATCATGTTAATCCCTAATAGTTTCTGTTTTATTGCTTCTCACAAAACAGTCAATATCCCTCTTGGCCCCAATTTATTATTGTGATCTACTGACACATTCACAAATGATATATGCGCAAGGCTATGTGTACAGCTAAAAAATATGGCCACTTTTATATCCATGTTGATGCATAGTAAAGAAGACAATGTTTTCATGCAGTTCTCAATTTTGGTTTGAGGCATTTACTTAAGAGAATCAAATGAGACAAGATAATTCTAAGATAATGTTCTATTTCCTATCTTCTGGAGACAAAGGTGAGAAGGGAATCAAAGAGAACTCTCCAAGCAAGTAAACTTGAATCTATAACTGATTTGAAAAATAAAACAAAAAAATAATTGATTTAGAAAAGAGAGAAAGAGAGAGGATATGTAAAATACTAAGAACATCAAAGCTCATATGTAATCAGTCAGTTAAAGTGCCATACGTGATACACGCTTGGGCAATCATGTCTCGAAAGTGACATGACTGACTGGGCAGAAGATTATCCCACAGTAGGTTGCCATTGCTTTCTGCGGTAGACTGGTTGCCGACCAAGGCTAGAGAACCCAATCTGTCCTGCTATTTAACCCATAACTGGAAGGAAGAGACGGATTAATACCTTTCCCAAGGGTATTTGCGCGTAAGTGAATACAATGGATTCAACTGGAATTCGAACTCGGCTCCCCGGTTTCTCGTTCCGAGCTGATATCCACTGTACCACAATGCACATCATATGTAATACATAGCATAAAATAAAATAAAAAAGCTGATTATATATCCATTATTAAAACACGTAAATATAACTGGGCATCATGTATCCAATAACATTTGTTATATCTCAAATCACAAAATGTAAAAGGAAAATCTATCCAACAGTTTTCCTAAGGAATTAATGGATATTCATTTATTATCCAACATACAGAATTAACTCATATTTACTAATCATCCAAATGTTATCCTTTTTTGGATAACAGTAATGATCCAAGTAATAGTAATAAGTAATGATCATAAAAAATAAAGTAATGATAAGATAAAAGTAATGATCATAAAAAATTAATGGATTATCATTCATAATCCAACATAAGGAATTGATAAATCTTTATTTATAATGCAACATTATCCAAAATAAAGAATTAATGTTTTTTTTTTTAATTTATAGTTAAACTTATTTAACTTAAGAACTTAAATGAATTTTTATTTATAATCCAAAATTTTCCAACATGAGTAATTAATTAATTTTTATTTATATTCCAACATTATTAAAAAAAATCATGATGAATTAATGGATTTTTATTTATAATTCAACATTCTCCAATTTCAGGAATTAATGGATTATTTTTACAAGTGTAATCTTGCCATCAAAATATTAGAGAGTATTATTAGCTGTTTTCTCACAGGTTATCCTCTCTGAGGATCACAGGAAGGAATATATAAGTGGATTAAACTAATGAATATATATTCCACAGTTTAATATTTACTTCTTTAAAAAATACTCAATATAGAAGTAGAGCATTTATAGATATATAGTTATTATTAATGTTATATAATAGCATGTTGACACTCAAAAGCTATTACCAAAACTTGATAGCTTTGAAGTTGCAGTATGCTATTATTATAACTATATATACATATATATACATATATATATATATATATGTATTCTTCACTGCTTGAAGACATAATTATTGCAAAAAAATAAAATAATAAGGCACTGTTAAAGTGTAAAAATGCAGCAAGAGTCTTAATAACTGTTAGTAAAGAGAAGTGAAGTGAGTCGATGCTACCTCACTTGTTTCTCTAATGAAGTGAGTTGATGATGCCTCACTATTGTTTTTCTAATGAAGTGAATTGATGCTGCCTTGCTATTGTTTCTCTAATGAAGGGAGTCGATGCTACCTCACTTGTTTCTCTAATGAAGTGAGTCGATGCTACCTCACTTGTTTCTCTAATGAAGTGAGTCGATGCTACCTCACTTGTTTCTCTAATGAAGTGAGTTGATGATGCCTCACTATTGTTTCTCTAATAAAGTGAATTGATGTTGCCTTGCTATTGTTTCTCTAATGAAGTGAGTCGATGCTACCTCACTTGTTTCTCTAATGAAGTGAGTTGATGATGCCTCACTATTGTTTCTCTAATAAAGTGAATTGATGTTGCCTTGCTATTGTTTCTCTAATGAAGTGAGTCGATGCTACCTCACTTGTTTCTCTAATGAAGTGAGTTGATGCTACCTCACTTGTTTCTCTAATGAAGTGAGTTGATGATGCCTCACTATTGTTTTTCTAATGAAGTGAATTGATGCTGCCTTGCTATTGTTTCTCTAATGAAGTGAGTCGATGCTACCTCACTTGTTTCTCTAATGAAGTGAGTTGATGATGCCTCACTATTGTTTTTCTAATGAAGTGAATTGATGCTGCCTTGCTATTGTTTCTCTAATGAAGTGAATTGATGCTGCCTTGCTATTGTTTCTCTAATGAAGGGAGTCGATGCTACCTCACTTGTTTCTCTAATGAAGTGAGTCGATGCTACCTCACTTGTTTCTCTAATGAAGTGAGTTGATGATGCCTCACTATTGTTTTTCTAATGAAGTGAATTGATGCTGCCTTGCTATTGTTTCTCTAATGAAGTGAGTCGATGCTACCTCACTTGTTTCTCTAATGAAGTGAGTTGATGATGCCTCACTATTGTTTTTCTAATGAAGTGAATTGATGCTGCCTTGCTATTGTTTCTCTAATGAAGTGAGTCGATGCTACCTCACTTGTTTCTCTAATGAAGTGAGTTGATGATGCCTCTCTATTGTTTCTCTCTCTCCATGAGCATGACAGGGGGAAAATATATTTTCATTCAGAATTCAGCTGATTACACAACCTGGGTTTTAACTTTTCGGTATCTTCAGGTGTTTTATATTAACTGATTTTTCAACATTTTTTTAACACTTAACAGGGAATTTCAGCACACATAAGTGGAATTTAAAACTAAGGGAGAAGCTGATCAAGAATTGAAAACAATGTAAACATTTTCATCTGAGTTTTCTGATGTGTTTGCATTCAGACATTATTTCAGACCCTTCATTTAATAACCTTTCTTGTTCTTGAAACGATGCAATGGATAACTTCTCTTCTTGGCACAATCTACAGACATCATCGCCACCAGCTTCTACTTTATTTTAAACTTCCAGTTATGCATTCTGAAAGTTCCTGTTATGCAGTTGAAAAAATATTGAAAAATCAGTTAATATAAAATGCCTTTACCGAAAGGTTGAAACCAAGGTTGTGTAATTGGCTAAATTCTGAATAAAAATATTTAAAAGCCCTACATTATATATGTATTGAGCACTTTTGAATACAACTGTGTACTGGTCTAATTTAATTCTGATCAATAAATGCTTAATAATTATATATATATATATATATATATTTATATATATATGTATATATATATTTTCTCTTAGGGATTTCATGTTGAAATGATAATTCAACAGTTTTGAACATTGTAATTTATTTTATTTTATATATATATATATATATATATATACACACACACACACACACACACACAAATGCACAATGATCTTTATTATAATAGAGAGGATAATCTAATGCCATTTCCCATCATGGGGAATTAATAGATTTTGATTTTTAATCCAACATTATCAAAAATAAAAAATAATCAATTTGTATTTATAATCCAACATAAATTAATATATTATTATTTATAATCAAATATTAATTCTTATAACTTTATATCTAGTGGCTAAATGTATTAGAATAGTTACTCCAATTATATCTTTAACATTGTAATTTCACTTCTACCAGATTGTGCATTCTTTTTTTATTAAGACTATCAAATGCACAAGATAGTAGCTGTAAGTTTAAATTGTTTAAAAAGCAAAAAACTACTAAAACATATGTATCCACTAATGTTTAAAGTAATTTTAATTTTTTTTTCTAATGATGAAGAGAATGTCTGAGAATGATTGATAAGCAACACAAATAATATTCTAAATATGTTCTAAAAATTAAAATCAATTCAATGAGAATTATGTAATTTAATAATTTAAACTCAAACGTGATCAAACCAAATAGCGCAAGGTAAAAAAAAAATATATATATTTTAGTAGATGAGTTTGAAATCGAAATTGTGACTGGCTATATCAGTTCAAGACATATTATTTTAAGACTGTTATTATTATTCTAATATATTTAACCATTTTTTATTATCATCAAGAATGAGAATCTCTTTTTGTGAATAAAGATATATATTTAATTTAAAAAGAAAAATTTTCAGAAATTTTCTTAACTTAAGGTTTTCTTTCCTTTCCAAAAGAAGAAAAAAAAAACTTCTGAAAACTTCTGATATTTTCAATTAATTTTTCACTGTCTTTAATTGAAGGAGAAAAGATCTGAGAGAGAACTGTCAAGTAATTAGTACTTGTGAAGTGTAAGTGACCTCTGACCCTAAATTACTGACAAGTACTGATCAGGTAAATAAGCAATTAATCCATTCAAGAAACTGAGTGAATAATTATAAAGTGACCAGAAAATCAGAAGCAGCAAGAACTGAAAGAGGGTTTGGGTGTTGGGGGAAGGAGGGAAGGAAAGAAAGAAAAATGTGATAGCTCAAAAGATAAAAGCAACAATCCTTTTCTTTAGTTTCACATACATTTTTGATTTCAACTCACTGGGCCATAGATGGGTGGTACCAAAAGAGAGCAGGTAATTAAACACAAAACTTCTCTCACACACATACACACTCACTGACCAGCAAGGACAAAAAAAAAAAAAAAATGGATGGCTGTACCAAATACATTGATGAAGAAAAACAATGTCATGCTGACATCTTATTTTTCAATTGATTTATTATCTTTGTCATATTTTATTTATTTATTTTATTTTTATTTTTTTTCCTGAACAAGTTTTTGATTTTTACTGTTTGGGTCGAAGCAGTGATTGTTGGCTTATTTTATATTTTATATTTTGTTTATTTTCATTTATGCTTCCTTTCTGTTTATTTCTTTTTTTTGTTTTTTTCCTGGGAAAGATAGAAAATGTAAAAAGGTCATCTAGCTTAATACAAGGGCTAATTAGAAAAATTCTCATTCTTCTGATCTTCCCCAATTAAAGACTGAAATAAATTTTAAAATTAACACCAGTTTTTGAATGGTAAACAATTCCTGCATTAGTTTGACAGTCGTAGGAATAATGAGATTCGGTTAAGGTTTTTTTGTATTATTTTATTTCCAATTTTATAGACATTCTCTTCAGTTTGTAATTTTTTTTTTTTAAATAATTTTTTCTTGTTCTTGTGTCATTTTTCATTGGCTGGAAGGAAATGACTGCAGTTAAATGGATGACAACGACAGGTGCACCACCGATTCCATGTACCACATGTCAACACAAACCTTCATTACTATTTCTGTATCTTTTCTCTCTGCTTAATATAACTGATTTGTGCTTGTTATAATGCAGAAAAAAACATTTCATTTATTCTCTATTCTACATGTCCTTCAGTTTATTGTTTATGTACTTTGAAAAGCATTGTGGTGATGTGAACAAGAACTATAGTGGGTTGCTTATCTATTCTTTTCTGTTAGTTGTGGAGAGTCTGTTCTAGTGAAGTGTAGTTGTATACTGTTGCAGATTAATGGAATTTGGCCTTGTTGTAGATAGCCCATTATAAGTCATAAAATGATTACAAATCAAGAAAGGCAATTTGAGTAGAAAAATAACATTTTATATATAACACATATCAATTAATGTTTTTACAATTGAAGTAATACATGTAGTATAGGTCCAACGGAGGTTAAAATGTTCATGGCAATAAAATGCTGAAAGAGAATTAATGCTTAGGAATTTGGGAGTGGGTAAGTAAGGAATGTCTTTGATGTATTTGCTTATTAGGTCAGTAACTAGTTTTTGAGGCAGGGAAGAAGGAAAGAGGTAAGGGAGGCTAGCGTAGTAAGTCGCTTGACTTTGGTCAAGGGAGATACTAATTACTCTCTTCTCCTCGAGTCGGTCTGCCTGGCAATGCTTTCTGTATCCGCTTTTTATATCTTCTTTTTGGATCACAGCAGCTCATTTGGGATTTCACACTTGTATTTGGTTCTGGACTTCCCATTGGCTGATAAATAAAATTCACGTAGGCTTGCAAACTGGAAATTTAATATTTAATTAATTTTTAGTTTTCAACATCTGCACAGAGCCGGCGGCGCATGGATGACTTTTGGTCATTTGCTTTTTGGTCGTGAAAGCACAAACATCCAGTCCATCGCTTTTGCTCGGTATCACCATTTCCAATATATCGCTCAACAAAAGAGGTCACAACAGATGGATGCTCTAGTTGAAAATATATACTTATTGTATACTCTCTAATTCTCTCTAATTCTTTAAAGGTAGTTTGAAATGCAAACAAATCAACATCTGTATTTTCACTGTCAGCTTTTAAAACATAAATAGAAAATTAATTATGTTGCTTATATGTTAATCATATTTTTAATCTTAAGATGACAGGTAAAAAAGGAAAAATTTTGTTTTGCTTGTACCATAAAGGTAAAAAAAAAACAAATATAATTATTCTTGCTCAATAAGCCTGTATGCTTTTTTTAATTTATAGGAAATCGTAATTGGGATTTCAACAATATTTAACTTTTTTCTTTGGCAATATTTGTTTACAAGATCAGAAAAAGGTGTGAATTAAGTACAACATGATATCTATTATTTACTGTTCCCGTTCTCCTCAGTGTTCTCGACAGGCTCCAAAGGAAAGTCTGCAATGTGATAGGTACTGATCTGGTGGCTCGATTGCAGCCACTTCCCCACCGTCGAAATGTAGCCTCCCTTTGTCTGTTCTATAAATACTTTCATGGCTTCTGCTCAGACGAACTTAAGTCACTGGTGCCTCCTCAACAGGTGAATTAAGTACAACATGATATCTATTATTTACTGTTCCCGTTCTCCTCAGTGTTCTCGACAGGCTCCAAAGGAAAGTCTGCAATGTGATAGGTACTGATCTGGTGGCTCGATTGCAGCCACTTCCCCACCGTCGAAATGTAGCCTCCCTTTGTCTGTTCTATAAATACTTTCATGGCTTCTGCTCAGACGAACTTAAGTCACTGGTGCCTCCTCAACAGGTGAATTAAGTACAACATGATATCTATTATTTACTGTTCCCGTTCTCCTCAGTGTTCTCGACAGGCTCCAAAGGAAAGTCTGCAATGTGATAGGTACTGATCTGGTGGCTCGATTGCAGCCACTTCCCCACCGTCAAAATGTAGCCTCCCTTTGTCTGTTCTATAAATACTTTCATGGCTTCTGCTCAGACGAACTTAAGTCACTGGTGCCTCCTCAACAGGTGTTTACTCGTGCAACCAGACTGGCAACTGGGTCCCACCCATTCACAGTCAGGTTAGCCAAATGCAGACGACAATTCTACTCCTGCAGCTTCTTCTCTCGCACTTCTTGCCTGTGGAACTCGCTCCTATCATATTCTTGCTTTCCTGATGGCTACAACCTCCAGAAATTTAAATGCAATGTCAATACTCATCTCTTAACCACTGGACTCTAGCTCTCTCCCACCCCTGGATATCCTTCCCTTTCTCTCCACCTATGTATCTGTCATCGCACCTGCATTCTCAACTTTCTATTGTTCCTTTCTAACTAGTTTGTACTCCTCACTCTTTTCTAATTAATCTTTTTACAGTTATGTAGCCCCCCGCTCATCAGTGGCATTTCTGCCTTGCTCGGGGTGAAATGATTAAAAAAAAAAAATTTGAAGTCAAAATTTTTCATTAACAAATTCTTAAAAAAATTACAAACTTAACAAAATATAAACTAATATACAATATTTTTGGTAAAAAGTACAGACTTTCTGTAACTATTCACAATGAAAACTTTGTCGACACAATGAATAGATAGATACATTCTCAAAATATTGAATGTTTGTGGTCTCCCCTAAAATCTAAAATTAAAAGAATGTTTGGTTCAGAGTAAGAGGGTGTCTCAAATTATTTTGGGGAATTTATGAGGTGAGGGCAAATTAAAGAAATATCTAGAAAATGTAATTTTCTTGTTCCAAGATATTTTAGTTTCATATTTATTTCTTTATAAAATGGTAAATAATAAATATCTCATCATAGGTGGTTCATGTATTTTTATAATATTGTGAAAATATCAAATTATTCTTGTAAATAAGCAATCTAATAAATAAAAGGAAGTTGTTTAAGTGTGTTAGTGTTTAACATCTCGGTTGACAATTCTCAAGAGTAAAGTAACTGAATTAAAACACTTTCATATGTTTGGGTTTTATTAAAATTAAATCATCGCTTTTTAAAACAATAAACATTTCTGAGGGAATCAAAAGTATATACAGTTATAGCAGTGTCATGGGAACAACTGTCTTTTTGATACACCATTTCTTTTGTGGGCATGATGGTCAGACATTGGATTTTTTTCAATTAAATATTTTATGGATTATATTTATATTATAAAAAACAACAACAATAAGGTGAAAGATAAACTAGTCAAAAATTAATTGTAGAAAATTGGTATATATGTTACTACAACAAAAATATAATATCTGTTTGAATTTCTTTGATGAAGTGTTATTATTATTTGCATTATTTACAATTGGACTAATGTCTTCACATTTGTTGTTATTATTACATCTTTGTGCCCGCTGAATTTCTTCCAGTCTCTGTTAATCTAGGTTATTTTCAGTTAATATTGAACTAAACACTTTATTCAATCTACAAGGATACATCATTCTTATTCCACTGTCCATCTCGGTTGTTGTAAATGAGACAATACTAAATTTGGTGACATAATTGTAAGTTCAGTTCTTGGGCTGAGTCTACTTCTTCTTCTATGTGCCTTGTTCTTTCAGGACCTAGGCGATCATGGCTTTCCACATCTCCCTATCCCTGGTGGCACTTAGCATGCTTTCTCCTGTTACACCACACAACCCCCGTTCTGTCATTCACCTGCTCAGGCCCTTCAAATATGTTATCCGTTGCTTTCCTCTGTCTCTTTTCTCCTCTATCTGGCCTGTCAGTATCAGGTTCTCCAAGCCATCCTTCCTCATTGCATGTCCCAGGAACTTCATTTGTCTCTTCCTGATGCTCACTATTAATTTTCTTTTGGTTGCCATTCTTTCCAACACCTCACCGTTGTTCGCATGCTCAGTCCATGATATCCACAGCATTCTTCTGTAGAAACACATTTCCGCTGCTTCAAGATTTTTCTTCATCTTCGATGATAATGTCCAACATTCACTGTCATATTGAGGAGCTGACATCACATAGCATTCTAGTACTCTCTTCTTTGTTTCTAGTGAACATTTCCTGTGTCTTAATACTTTACTCAGCTTCTGGAATGTGTCCTTCACCATGCCAATTTGCCTTCAGATCTCTGTGTCGCACTTTCCATCTCCTGTTAGAACACTTCCTAGGTATTTAAATTTTTGTACTTGTTTGATTCTAGTATCCTGCACCTGTATTTGGCATTTTAGGTTGACCATGCATTCAATTTTTTTCATGGATATTTTCTGCCTGAATTTCTTGGATAAGGAATTATCATTATTTACACCATTTACATGCTTCCAATTGTCCTTATCTTTGTTGTTGTTATCACAATGTTTTGTTTGTTAGGACAAAGAGCACAAACAGCTGAAATATTGTGAAGACAACAACAAAGCTGAGGACAGTCTGCACATAAATAGTGTAAATAATAGTATGGATATATTGAAACTCATTGGAAACAGGAATAGTATTAACAAAACAATTAACCAAGATTGGCAGCAGAATGAAAACAATCCATACCCATAGATGGAATAAAGTGTTAAAATTATTTAACAGTTACCCAGATCAACAGAAATCTGAAAAAAAACAAAACAAAAAAACAAAAAACAAAAAAACAGGGGACACAACAGCTGAAACATTGTCATCATAACATTAAAGAGGACAACAGCAGTCTTACTGTAAATAATTTAAAAGGATAATATCAGTATCAAATTAAACAAGGATTTTATTGCAAACAATCCTGTCCTTTCAATAATTATTATAAACATTGAACACTTATGCATGGAAGGCTAGGCATCATATAAACCAGTCAGTATTCTTCAAAAACCTCTTCTGTTTTAATTTCAACAAAAGCTTCATTGTTTCTATAATTGTGCCTACAGTTGATTCTTCAAAACTCCTTCCACAGAAATAATGGAAAAGAAAAAACAAATATTTTGATTGAGAATCATTTGGAAATTGGTAGAATTATTTTTTTTCTTTCTCCAGCAGCAAAAATTAAATTCAAGAATTTATGTTTTAAAGAGGTTTTGCTTTACTTTCTTTGAATTTAAAACTGCTTTCAGTAGAATCATGTCAGAAACACCAGTTACTTTCTTTGTCTTCTGTCAGTCATGTGAATATTGGTGATTTGTTCTTCATATCAAACAGATCATCAAACTCTAAGCTTTTTAATATTAGATTTTTTGCTTCTGACAATTTAAAAAGTTCCAGACTACTGCTCACTTCATTTACAACTTTATATGTTATTCAACTTTGTAAAGTAAGCTGAAATATAATGAAATCTACATTCAAAATTATTTAAACATTTGTTCTGTTTGACAAATTATTTCAGTATGAGTATAAAGAAATAGGAATATTTTGTTAGAAACAAAGAAAAGTGTATCAAAATTTAACATATTTGTCCCTCTATATAGCAGTGAATGCTAGACAATCTCATCACAAGTGAAGAAGAGACCTGAAGTAACAAAAAACTGGTTCTACAGAAGGATGCTGAGAATAACATGGACTAAACATGTGAGCAAAGATGAAGTTTTATGGAAAACTGAAACACAAACTTAGAATCAAATAAACAGGTGAAATTTCTAGAGCACATAATAAGTGACATGCAGAGGTTTGGTGCTGCTTGGTGATGCCCGGGAATAACTTCTTAATTGTATACCTCTAAGACTGAAGTAGGGTGGGGTGGGGGCTATAGAGCCTGGTACTGAGAAAGGTGAGAAATGAAGGCATTTTTAATGTGCAAAAACAGATTAAATAAACATTTATTTAAATTAAATATAAACTAAATTTTTATTTCTCTCTTTGATTAAATGTCTTGGGCCATTGCACACTCTGTCCCCACTTCTTCACATAATGCAGTAAGAGGGCTTAGAAAATTGGCCACTCCCAAGACATACTGAAGGCAAGAGGGACAAATGAGATGAAAGGAGCACATAACCTATCTAATGAGCTAGTGTAAAATTGTATATATTAATATAATTTATTTTATGTGTTTTTTATATTTTATCATTCTTGGCTAAAATACATTTTTACTAGAATTGTAAATCATGAAACGATCCATTTTTGCCTCTATTAAGATTAGGGTAAACCCTCATATTTTTTTCTTTGGTGGTGGGGGTCACCTTGAATGTTAGTTTAGAGATTGATAGTTGAAAGGGAGAGAAGGAAAAAAGAAAAAAAGAAAATAGGGAAGTATGAAAAGAAATACATGGGTGACTGATTCTATCATTTTCATCTCATGGTGGTCTTTCAACCAATCAGAATAGCCAAGAGTGGTCAGCTGTTTAGCAATCAAACTTCTTTGCTAGAATAAATAACATATTTTACTTAGCGTAGCTTTTTGCCTCCATATGTGGACAGAATGCTGATCACATTACACTTAAGTCACTCAACGAAGAAATATGTTACCTACACCCAAAACGTTCATCCGTGCATGGAGTAGTGCTGCCATATATGGTCAGCTGCCACCGCTGTTCACCTCAGTGTTTTTGACAGGCTCCAAAGGAGAACCAGTAATATGATAGGTACTGACATGGCAGCCCGACTACAGCCACTTTCCCACCGACAGGATGTGGCTTCCCTTTGTCTGTTCTATAAATACTTTCATGGCTTCTGCTCCAATGAACTTAAGTCACTGGTTCCTTTGCAACAGGTGTTTACTCGTGCAACCAGACTGGCAACTGGGTCTCACCCATTCGCAGTGAGATCAACCAAATGCAGATGACCCTTCTACTCCTGCAACTTCTTTTCTCGCACTTCCAGCCTGTGGAACTCGCTTTCTTATTCTTGCTTTCCTGACAGCTACAACCTCCAGGAATTCAAATGCAAGGTCAATACTCATCTCTTAACCACTTGACTCTAGTTCTTTCCTCACCACCCTGTATATCCTTTCCTTTTTCTCCACCTTTGCAACTGTCATCACACCTGTGTTCTCTCCCTTCTCTTGCTCCTTTCTAAATGGTTTGTCCTTCTCTTCACTCTCTTCTATTTAGTGCTTTTACTCTTATGTAGACCCCTGCACATCAGTGACATTACCATCTTGCTCAGGGTGATATGATTAAAAAATAAATAAATAAATAAATAAACAAGATACCTGGAGGTAGCACTTGAAGGTGCATGATGATGTGTAAATAGTTGGCAGACTAGGGATTACAAGAGATAGGAAAAAGAGAAACTTAACTGAGAGAAATAAAGAACAGGATATTGTGGAGCACCATGCCCATCGATATCCCAATGTAACAGGGCACATAGCAGAAGAACACATATTTCAGAGAACTGATACAGAAAATCTATCATAGATATTAAAAAGCAAAAACAAATGGCACTAAATACAAGTTGAAAATTTAACCATGTAAAACTCAAGGTAATCACTGAATTTCTATGATGTGGAGTTAACATTATTTACATCATTCACAATCAAACTAATGTTCTCATCTTTGTTGTTGTTATTTTTTTTTTAATTGCTTCACCCCGAGCAAGGCATTCCACTGCCACTCATGCGCAAGGGGTTACATAGGGTTGGGGAAGTGATGAGAAGGATGGTTAGATATAGGAAATGTCAGAAGAGGGGTGACAGATGTGTAAGGATACTGAGAATGAGGGTTGGTTAGATGGTGAGAGTGTTTGAGAGAATAGATGCAAGTTAGTATGTTAGGAGGTGTTTATTGACCTTACATTTAAACTCCTGGAGTTTGTAGCTGTCGGGGAAGCAGGCATGTGGAAGGGAATTCCACAGGTGGGAAGCGCAAAAAAAGAAGCTGTTGGAGTAGAAATTATGGTTACATCTTATCTGTTTCACTGTAAAAGGGTGGGACCTAGTTGCTAATCTAGTATCTCGTGTAAATTCGTACCTAAGCGGTACCAATGACCTGAGTTCATCAGAGCAAAAGCTGTGAAAGTACTTATAGAAGAGGCACAGGGAAGCCACGTCATGCTGGTGAGAGAGTGGTTGCAGCCGGTCTGGATCACAATGTTTTGGCCAATGTGTCCACTGACCTTCTTCAGTTCTCAGACTGTAAATAACTCACATATAGATGCCTCTTTTGTTGATAATAAATCTTATTCCGGTAGTCGAGAATGCTTTCTTTGTTGTATGGTAGTTTAAATAACACAGGGAATATTGTAAATACTTAGTGATGAATAACTGATAGTAATTTTTAGCCTTCTGACATGATGGGGAACAATTATACCAAATCAATTGCTAGGGCTACTTGCAAGGAAAGTTGATTCATTATGTCATTATAGACAAATCTTTATATCAGAATCTGTCTTATATATACAGTCAGTCAGTCAGACAGTCAGTTAAGTGCCATACGTGATACATGCTTGGGCGATCATGTCTCAAAAGAGACATGACTGACTGGGCAGAAGATTATCCCGCAGTAGGTTGCCATTGCTTTCTGCAGTAGACTGGTTGCCGACCAAGGCTATAGAACCCAATCTGTCCTGTTATTTAACCCATAACTGGAAGGAATAGATGGATTAATACCTTTCCTAAGGGTATTTGCGCATAAGTGAATGCAATGAATTCAGCTGGAATTCAAACTCACCTCCCCGATTTCTCGTTCCGAGCCGATATCCAATGCACCACAACGCACACTGTGCAAAATTATTAGAACAAGAACTGTTTTATCTTTTAGGAGGCATATTGACAGAAAATGAACAATTTAGTTAATGTAATTTCATTTGATTTAATCAACAAATGCTTTAACAAGAAAAAAATACTTGTTACAAAATAAATTTAATATTTAGTATAACAGCCTTTTGCTTTGATCACAGCCTTCATTCTGTAAGGCACTGTCATCACAAACTTCTTCAATGTATCTAATGGTATCTCCTGCCAAGCAGCTTGTATTTGTTCCCAAAGTGTTTCTTGCAAAGTAACATTAGATTTATCAATTTGAGAGGGGGGAATAAGAAAAAAGTCAGTCATATCCAAGGATAATAGAATAATGAGTAGTTTCAAAATAACTTGTTTAATAGAAAATAGGAAAAATTAAATATAACTTCTTTTTAATACATTTCTTTTACACCTAGTTTTAAATAATCAATATTTATTAGCAATTTACTTGGCTTTTCATCCTGTATTTGAATTTCAGTGAGGGTTTTGGGAAAATCACTCCACTCCTAGTACTTTTGCACACTACCGGTAGTGTGCAAAAGTATAAGGACAGAGGTGATTTTAAACTTTATTTTGATGCCTCATAAAAGATAAAATAATTCATGTCCTAATAGTTTTGCACAGTGTTGTATATAAGTCTTCATTTGTCTGTATATTGAACATTGCTGCACTATCTAGCTTATGCTATGTATCTAGAGATTCTTGACGAAATCCAAAGAAGAATCTGCAATGTTATCAGTTCTAACCTGGCATCTTAGCTTCAATCATTTTCCCACTCCCACAACATTGCTTGCTTTTGATTTTTCTAGAAATATTTTTGTGGTAAAAGTTCTGATGAGCTTTCCTCTTTGGTACCTCAACTTCGCAAATTTAAGCACAGTATTAGATTGTCAACTAGGTTTTATAGTTTCACTGCTGAAATCACGAGATAACCATAAGAAGATTAATTCTGTTTCTTCACTTGCACTTCTTGCCTGTGGAACTCTCTTTCAGTCACTTGCTTTCTTGTCAACTCCAATCTTCTGATTTTTTCTGTTTCTTTGAAACCTGTTTTTTATTGTACTCTCTCTTAAATAATGCTTTTCTCAAATTTTTTTCACGGTCTGTACCCCCTTGTGTCTGTGTGGTTTTATCACCTTCCTTGCATAAGAAAAATATATCAAAGTATTTCAGGTTATAACAAATATTTTACCTATTGAATTTTAAGATACCATAACAATGCTCTTTCAGTAACATCTTGTGACTTAGTGGCTTCATTGCTTTTATTGGGGTGAAATTGCTAAACAAAATAAACTATTACCATAAATTAAAAAAAGAAAAAATAGACAGGATAGAAATGCGTGTAGTTTGTTAAAAAGAGAAAAATTTTTATGCTTGTCAGAAATAAATTTTTTCAATCTTCAGGGGTGCATGTTGTGGTATAATGTATAATTTCTCAGAGTGAGAAATCTAAAAACAGTTTCAATTTTAGTCAGGTTCATTAAATTCACTTATGTGCAAATACCCTTGGAAAAGGTATGAATCCATCTCTTCTCACTCCCTATCTGTGGTTTGAATAGCAGGAGTCATCTATAGCTTTTATTGGCAACTAGTCTATCGCAGACAGAAATGACAACTTACTGCAAGAAAGTCTTCAGCCTAGTCAGTGAATTGAGAGAGACAGATCGCCCAAAGCGTGTATCATGTATGGTACTTAACTGACTGACTAAAAAAGACTAAGTGAGTTCAACAACCACCGAGTCTCTCAGACAAAATTTCCACAAATTCTTTTGAGAAAAAAAATAATGCATTTGCCGGTTAGCAAAAATCTCACAGATCTTTTTATGAGGCAAAAGTTGTTTAATTAATTTAGATTTTAATTTAGTATAAAGAAATAATCAATTTGCTATAACCTCATTTTCATGAATATCTTCATCAATATAATCTACAGGTTTTGATTAGCCACATAACCACCCCACCCATTTTTCCTAAGTCAGGTAATATTCATATATAACCTGAGGTCATATCAGTAAATGTAAATGTTTCTTTAACAGTTGCATCAAAATGAGAACAGGAAGAATCTTTATTTTTCTGCTCTGGATTTAGATGAAATACTTCAGAGAAAACATTAAAAGTCATGTTTGAATTACATTTTATGACTAAAATTCTATGCAGCTAAAGTTTTTTTTTCTTTTCTTATTTGGTATCTTTGTAGAGGTTAACAATTTTAAACTGGCTTCAGAATTTTTAAATAATCTTGTCAAAGAAAGAAGATAAAGGAATACATTTTTAGCAATTTTAGCAGGTATAAATATTACGAAGATAAAATTATGCATTTTAATTATCTCCTGAGTAATTATACTGTTATTTCTTTTCTTTGTAGGCTTGATGGGTATAAAATGTTTCAAATGAAACTGAAAGGAAGTTAGGAGGAAAAAATAGAGAGAATAGAGAAAAGTAGTTTGTTAAAAAGAGAACATTTTTATCCTTTTTTTTTTTTTTTATCAGAAATAACATTTAAGCAAATTGTTAAGAGAAAGGAAGATTTATTTAAAAGTTTATTTGAAGATTTGTCTTAACTGTGATGCAATATCTAGTTTACTATATGGCAGTAAATGCTGAACAACTCCTCACAGATAGAGAGACTTCAAGCAACAGAGATATGGTTTTTACTAATGAATGCTGAGAATACTAGACAGAACATGTGAGCAATGAGAAAGTTTTAAGAAAAAAGAAGTTTGTAGTTACAATTAGAAGGAGAGAGTTGAATTTTCTGTGACACATAATGAGAGAAGAAGGTCCAGAGAATTTAACACTCACAGGACATAATGAGGGGAAAAAAAGAGCGAAATACTAAGTTTGTGTGACTATATGGCAGAACAAAGCTATAGAGACATGGTAAAGAGTTAAATGTTACTTAGGGAAATAAAAAATATGAAGTTGTGGAGAATCATGATCGCTCATGCCCTGAAGGAGTAAAGCCCATAAAAGAAAGTCCATGATAAAAAGTCTAGTATTGATTGGCAAAATAATAAAACAATTAGAGCAATAATTTGTGCTTTTATTTACATTAGTCAGTCTGTTAATTGCCATACATGATACACACTTGTGCGATCATTTCTCTTTTAAGACATCTAGACAAAAGATTTTCCCACCACAATTTGCCATTACTTTGCAGTAGACTGGTTGAAAACCAATGCTATATAACCTAATCTGTCCTGTTATTTAACCTATAACTAGAAAAGAAATAGATTAATACCTTTTCAAAGGGTATTTGTGTGCAAGTGAATGAATTGAACTCAGTTGGAATTTTCTTATTTGCATAGATGAAATGAACAGGGCAAATATTTGAGTTGAACTAGAAAATTAATCACTAACTCTTTTCTTATTTTATTCTTTGAAATGATTTAATAATGAGATTCAAAAGTGTTGTAACCCTGAAAGGTTACTGTGTGAATAACCGCCAAAATGGATGTTGGGAGTAATAGTATTTCACAAATACAAGACTCACACACTGCATGAACTAGATTCACTGCTAGTAACTGCTAATCACTATAATTACTCTACTATACTAATTAATAGTGTTCACATATATAAGAGAATAGGAACATTCCATTCCTGTATACAAGTAGGTATACAACAAAAAGAAAATCTCTTCTTAAATTGTTGGCCTGGCCCACTTCTCCAAATCTGATCAAACAACTACTAAAACACCAGATCCTTTTTATCCTTGAATTTTTGGTGCAATGGTTTATGGCTCAAAATTATTAATCAGTGAGCCATGTTCCAGTTCCTACTGGGCTTGTTACAGTACAACTACTTCTCAGAAAGAGTGAATCTACCTCTTCTTCCCAGGATTAATCCATTATCTATTATGCCACCAACACATCCAAGCTTACAGTATCTGGCATTTCTAAGCAGTCACCCATCTAGGCTTGACATTGCTTAACCTTCGTAATCATACAAGAATCAATGCTTCAATGTGATGCTCCCAGAAGACTTGTGCAACTAAGGCATTATTATCTAAAAAAAAAATGTTACACTCTACAAATATTTTCTGGCTTTTGATAACCTGCTAAAGGTTGATAAGTCATAAAAAACACATTAATCTATCAAGTAATTTCAGAATGTATGCTATATTTGAGACTGTTGCTTTTTGGATATCACAGTTGCTGTAACTATCATTTCCTATAGAATAATGAAAATAATAAGTGGACATCATTCAAGTCTCTAATTTCTTATTTATAGTTGCTGTTATTCTTTGCTTATGATTTTCATTACATTTTTCATTACAACTCTTGTTATTTACTTTTCAAAAAGCCTGTCGATCTTTTCATCAAGTAATCTGATTCCCCCTCTGTTCCTTTTCTTTCCATTTCCTTCTTTATGAAACCTATTCAGCTTAATAAAAATAAAAAAAATCTTTTTTCTTTTCTGTTTATGACATATTTCTATTAACGTAAGTATTGTGCACATATATTACCAATGTGTTTTAGAGCATACGTTCAGGTTAGCTTGTCGTATCAGGAAATAGCATATTAGACAAAGAAGAAAGAGATGAATCTGACAAGAATATACTTATATGCGAACAGTTAAGTAAAAGAAAAAATAGAGGAAAACAATATAATTGTATAAAAATATTGTAGAAAATTAAATAAAGTAGTTGATATAATTTCAGTTGAGTTGATTAGTCATGTTTCTGATGCTGCATTTGTAAAGGTGAAAAGAGAAAAAAGTTCCACATTATGAATTGTTTAGCACCATTCAATTGATAGACTGGAATATAAATCAGAGTCAAGAAAGTATCTTTTCAAAACTTTCAGAGTCTGCATTTCTAAAAGAAATGGAATTTTCTTTTCATTCTACTTCTATTATGTTTGCCGTCCATATTGGCACACCATTTGGCAAAGTAAAAATTGTGAATGTGTCCTAATGTAGACATTGAAACTGCTGCAATAAATATAATGTTTATGATGATCACTTATAAAAGATCTTTGTTATTCAATGTGAAACTCAATAGGCAATAGGTATAGTCATATGAAAAATAAACTAGTCTGAAAAAATTGCGAACAGGTAACTCTTTGAAATACAGGTGAGAAAAGAAGATTTCTATAAGGTCACAGAAATAAGGCAAACAAATTTAGCAAGTGAAGAGGACTTAGGAATCAG
This sequence comes from Ascarosepion bandense, assembly GCA_037127315.1. NCBI lineage: Eukaryota > Metazoa > Mollusca > Cephalopoda > Sepiida > Sepiidae > Ascarosepion > Ascarosepion bandense. The sequence continues at coordinate 1,173,272 of JBBBDQ010001964.1, forward strand.
GAGATATCAACCAGCAACTCATTATTTTTTACAATTACAAGAAAGATCGAATGAATAATCTGTTTCACTGTTCTTTGCTATAAAATTCATCTACAAAATCATTAAACCAAACCCTACCTTTCTTTCAATACATATTAATCAATGACAAAAATTGAACCCTCAGTCATTAAATTTACAATTCAAACATTTTTTTCTTGAGTTATCTTTCCTATTTTTTAACGGCAACTCTTTTTATAAGAGGTTTTGATCTGAAAGAGATAAAAAAAGAAACACATTGCAGTTCTTCAGAAAAAAAAATATCTGCTCTCTTCTCCATTCAACTATTCTATTCTCTGGCCTGTTCAAATTTCTCCAAATCAGTGAACTTTAATGATATTACAATACAAGTATTTATCACCATCATCAGTTGAATGACTGGGTTTGGTCATAGGATAACTGCACAGCTAGAACACCTCATCAGTTCACTCTAGATATCTGGACTAAAAACCAGTGTTATTCATTCATGTATAGGAGACCATCCCTCTATGGATTAAATCATTGTAGATATCCCCAAATTTGAAGGCTCACTTTGGTTACAGAGACATGGCTGTTGATTTTATTGGAGGAAGCCTCCATCTAGATAGTTGACTTCATTCTACATGCAGTGTTACTGTGTAATCACCAAATTGGCTATATTCATAGCTGAATCTATCTGATTGTGCTAAGTGTCTGGTGATTCTACAAGAAGGTACATCTGCTTTTTGACAGGTCTTATTCTTAATCCTGCTCAGTGTCTAGCCACCCTCTTCACCAGAAAATCCTAGTGGGGGAACCAGTTTAGGTGCAAATGACCCAACCAGGTAGCAAGTATGATCAGATCATCAGTGACTGAAAAGGTGAAAAGAAACGAGGATGCATTTTTCAAGCAATTAATTGGCGGTCATCACGCTTCACACAAACTGAAGAAGTCTATAAAAACAAATGAAAGAATTTTGCGGATTGTTTTTTGTTTCACAATGATCTTCAACTGAATATTAGATGAGAACTGCATACAATTTTCAACAAGTTTTTAAATTAAAAATAAAGTCATGCATTAAAATATGATCCTTAATAGATTAATTTTATTTGATTTTAAAAAGTCAACAAAAAAATTCATAGTTTACATGTTGTTGAGTTGTTCTCACACTAGTGGTGAGTATAACTGGTGATGAGTTGTCGTATGCCCTGGTAAATAATTAACTGATGCTCTTTTATTCACTGCCAAATTCCATCAAACAGATTATCAAGTCATTGTTGATTATGCTGTATTCTCTTCTCTTATTGGCTAATATTTCATAAGGCTTTTTTAGGCTCTCAATATAAGCACTCTAACATAATTTTCAAACAATCTTCACTTCTGCCAAAACCAATCTGATTTAAACCCATAGACAAAGTCTATGGGGCCTAATTCAACTCAATACCAACAACATTATTTTGTAATTCAAAAATATATTGAAACTAAATTCAGTCTTGCGGTTTCTACTCCAGTCTAAATGCTCTCAAATAAGAAATTTTTGTTTAGTCAACTTGCAAATATATATTAATAGACATATTTGCAATCAGAATATAGTATTGACATAGCATCAAATTCAGAATAAAGCATTAAATCATATTTTACGTTTGTGACACACACGCACACACACACACGCACACAGATATATTTGGGCAGCAACCTTTCTTTTAAACATGTTTCATTGAAAATGAGCAACAAGGAAGATTTTATTATATTTTGATTAAATTTTTCCAGTATTCTTATATGTTTCCTTTTTGATGGATATATATATATATATATATATTGTCATCCGCGGACAGATCTGTTTCGCCATATCACAGCTCATCAGTACGGTTTGACTCTGATTGCTTTTTTACCCAGGATTGAAACCCGACCGAAATGGCATCAGTCACCGAGAGAGAGAGAGGGAGAGAGAGAGAGACAGAGACAGATCATTTTCTCCTTTTTGTTATCATTTTATTAAAAACAAAGCAATAAAGCCACTAAAATGCAAGGGGTTACTAAGAATTAAAGAATAAGCTCAAAAAACACTATTAAGGAGCTAGAACAATAAAAGAACAAAAATTTAGAAGACAGAAGATAACGACAAAAATTGCATTTAAATTTTTAAAGATTTAAGTTGCCTGGGAAGCAAGAATCCAGAAGAGACTTGCACAACTGGGAATTGTAATAGAAGAAACTCTTAGCATAGATCTTATGGTTATATTTAGCCCTTTCAACTGTAAATGGATGGGACCTTTGCACAAATCTAGTACTATGATTAAATTCATAAAGTCTACATACCACAGAGGAAAAAATTTAATCTGGATAATTACCATGAAAGTATTCATAGAAAAGTTCCAGGGAAGCTACATTATGGGAATTGGGAATATGACCGAAGCCGAGATGCTAGGTCAGAACCAATAGCATTGCAAATTCTTAAATCATTGAAAATGTAGCAGACCTTTTCTTCGAAACCCGACCGAATTGGCATCAGTCGGCGACTCTACCCCTGGGCCACGGGATGTTTGGGGGAAGAAGGCAGTCTTTTTAGCGCATATCATATTACGCGCCCAATAGCTATAGTGCTCCAATTCATTTTACTGAATGAGCGATGCGTACACGCTATATATATATATATATATATATATATATATATATTCATTCTATATGTTTCATGCAACCAACTTAGGAAGTTTTTCTCTTTATATACAATTCTAACAGAATTTAAATCCGGTTAACATTCTAAGCGTGACACTGATGATCAGATTATACAAAACCCATTTCCTATAGTAAAAAGCAAAATTTGATCTTAAAATTAAGTATGTTATGACACTTGAGCAGCAAAAGCATTCACAAATGATAATGATGATGGTGATGATGACAATAACAACAAGGAATAAGTAGCAGATTTGAGTAACTCTAACCTAATAGAAAAAATATGGGCAAAAAGAATTATTGCAAAAGTCTCTAAATTATCATTTTCTTTATTTTGTTAACTTTATTTCAGAAGAATAAATTAGCTCGAAAGTTTGGGGCAAAATCTAAAAGTTATTTCAATACAAGTTACGATAATAAATATAAAAACATCCATATTGATATCAAATTGTTTCTTGCACGGAACTCTACCTGTTGAGCAGAAAAATTAGGCAAAGATGTTAAATTTAAAAGCAATTCCCTTTTCATTATCATTTGTGAATTGTTTTGCTTTATAACAGATCTTTCCTGTTGCATTCTCCATGGTTTAGAATTTAAAATTTTCCTTCTTTTAGACTGGTTGTCTATCAAACTTTGAGAACCCAGTCTATTCTACTATCTAACATGTAGCTAGTGCAGAGAAATATCCTTTCTAATGACATTAATACCAAAGTAAACACAATTTGACCAGATTTTGAAACCTGCTCGTTAATTCCACTTTATATGTTACCTGGTTTCCACTTTTATTTTAGCTAGTGCGGAGAAATATCCTTTCTAATGACATTAATACCAAAGTAAACACAATTTGACCAGATTTTGAAACCTGCTCGTTAATTCCACTTTATATGTTACCTGGTTTCCACTTTTATTTTAGCTAGTGCGGAGAAATATCCTTTCTAATGACATTAATACCAAAGTAAACACAATTTGACCAGATTTTGAAACCTGCTCGTTAATTCCACTTTATATGTTACCTGGTTTCCACTTTTATTTTGAACAAGAATAGAAGTTTATTGCTTGTATCCTGTTTAGGATTGTGTTCATGTTTCCTTCTAAAGACTTTTCATTCTCTTTCACTCCTGGTAACCCCTTCCATCTTAGTGGCATTACTGCCTTGATTGGGATGAATTGATTAAAAACGTGTATGTGAGATAAATATACAGAAATGTATCAACTGAATTTTGTTAGGAAATAAAAATTAGCTCATATGCTGATGACTGAAATATTGCCACATAAATGATGCTATGCATAACTTTAGGGAATAAAAATAACATTTTTGTTAGGACAGCAATATAAAAAGAAGGGGAAATATTTTTATCTAAGCAATACGTAAGAATAAAGCAGAAAATTTATAATTTGGGTTTTAAGTAAGCTAATAATGTAGTACTTACAAAATCTGCCAATAGAAAAGAAATAAGAAAAAAAAAACTAATTGTCATGTAGAGTTTGTGGAACTGATCATAATTACAAGAAGAAACAGTCAAATTGGCTCTATGAGAAATAATAGTTAAAGTAGCTGTAATTATAGTGGATACCAAAAATGCGTGTAATTATTAGAGATAGCAAAAGCGGCAATAGAAAGTGAAAGTGAAAATGAAAGTAGCTATAAGGAGAAATAGTGAACATGATACCCATTTGAAAAGAAAAGATATCTCTGTAATTATAAGGGAGTATAATAACAGCAACTGCAACTATTAGAAGACACTAAAAGTTGTGGCAGTTAAAAGATAGAGAAAATAACTGCAATTCAAAGAAGATACTTGGAAAATCGCAACCACTATAAGTGACACTTTGATAATTGCAATAAGATAGTGAACAGGGTGAAAGAGAGAAGACAGGGTTCATATAGAATGAGTTGAAAAAAACTGAAAAAAAACCTGATGTTACTGGAATCAGTAAAAATCTGTGAAAAAATGTATTCATGTATATATTAATATATATCTCTTCTTTCTCTCCTTCCTCTACTTCTTGTAATACAGGAAATCTTTTGAAGATGGAGTTGAAGACAAAAAAATGTACAACATAAGAAAGATGTCGCAAATATCCCATTGAAATTGTCAGACAATGTACACCCCAGAGGTGAAATGTCGGTGATAAAAAGCAGAGCTGCAAGTCAAAATATGAAGTCATGAAATCCTGATGCATGCTATGCGCAGGTGTTTAGAAGAACAATATCTGTTTTGATTTACAAATAATTCAACTTGCAAAGTACAGTAAACAAAAAAAATTTATATATATATATATATATATCTGTGTGTGTGTATGCATGCAAATAAGAAATTACATATATATATATATATATATATATATACATAATACATGCATGCATGTGTGTGTATGTATGTATGTATGTTATATATGTGTGTGTGTAATGTGTTTGTCCATATAGTTGAAAAGAATCATGCTTTGCTTTATAGATATATAAATATATATACCAATGTAAAAAAATTTATGTATAAATACCTACATGCATAGTCATATATATATATATATATATATATATAGAGAGAGAGAGAGAGAGTAAGAGATAGATAGAGTGAGGTATACAGATATATACCATATTTAAAGTAACATGTAGATATATACTCTCTTCAAATTAAATCGGTAATTGCCGATATTTAAATATATACAGTTATACACACATAATATATATATATATATATATATATATATATATATATATATACACACACACACACACACACACACACATACATACATACATACATACATGTAAATATTCATGTACAAAACTGAAATAAGACCAGAATTCAGTAGAAATTTTATGCAGGACAAAAACTTTACATGCTCTTATATAGATACATATGCAGAATTAATACGAGTAGATTGATGTTACCTTCAGTATCTTGACAACAGAGATTTGCAAGCAGGATTTCCTGACCACTCTTCAGGGGCATTTTCCAGTTTAGTTAAGTGATAACCTTTTTACTCATATTAATTCTATTATTGCTCTATCTTTGATATTGAGCACTTTATTACAAAGTCTTCTTGTCTTAAATGCTTTTCTATAAATATTTCACTGATTGTCAGCAATTTTGGCTTTACACAGTCTTCCAAATTACTCCTGCTAGATATATATGTATTCACTTTTATATTTACACACATTTGTCTTTATATAAAAGTAATCATCTCTCTCTCTCTCACATATATATATATATATATATATATAAACATGTCTGTGTGTTTATTCTTGTCTATTCATGAATTTGAATACACATGTATATTTGTGCACGTTTGTATGTATAGATGTTTATACGATGATTATATGTACACAATTTTATCTGAGTGAATGCATATATGTGTGGCTGTTTCCATAAATATATGAAGTTATAATATATACATGTACACTATATTACATATTCAAACATTAAGGAAATATATATATATATATATATATATATATATATATATATATATTCCTTGGTGTTATGAATATGTAAAAAAAATGAACTTGTGATGAAAGAAAAGAAATAAGAATAAAAAATGTAACTTGTAAATGATGCATCCCAGAAAATAGAGATACTAAGAAAAAATATAAATAATAATAATAATAATAATAATAATAATAACAACAACAACAGCTTTGTCTTCTTCAAGTATAATATACAAATGAACCAAACTCAATTGTATGACATTTTGTCAACCTACTTTATTCTATCCCTTTTTTTTAATTTTTTTTTTTATTCTCCTTTTTAGCAAAGCAAGTTGCTGGGGAAGGGAAGTAAATGCAGTTAAGTCAAGTTTAGTTACTTTTGTTTGGACTTTGTTTTGTTTTTTAAATTTGCATCTTACTTTTTTGTTGTTATTTATAGTGCTTGAGTTGTTGATGTTGTGGCGGTAGAGGTGGAACGTATTGAAAGTTTTTTTTTTATCACAAAGAGCGAGATGTAAAGATGATGGCAGAAGATGACATGCTGCTCACTAAAGTGTTCACAATAGCAGCTGAAACTTCAAGTATATATTGTCATGGGAAGGAAGTCAGATTTATGGTCGAGTCACGCGTGACATTTCACTACAAATGACCCACGGGATCTGTATTATCCCAAATTAGAAAACAACTCAGCTTTTCATAAATGTTCATAAATGTATACCAGTTGTAATTGCAAAGAGAGGGTAAACATTAAGGTGTCGGTATCTAATATAAGCAACTGATTGATCTCCATGTCAGGCTTCTTTTAATGTACTTGTAGACATCACCATCAATGGTCTGTGTATCAAAGAATCATTTACAACTGTCAGCCGTGTGCCCTAAGGTTTTGATTAACAGAAATAAAACAGTTTCCAAAATAACAATTAGAAGAAGCAGAATAATAAAGAAAATGTGGTGAGATAAAGTTGTAGTTAAAAGTAAAGATTATTACACAGAAGAAAAAAAACATTTTGTCTGTCAGCTTCTATAAAAAGAAAAAATGTTTTTAATATTTTACTGCTGACTGATGGTTAATTTGTTGTAGCCATACACTAGACCTCCAAGTACTAAATAAGCCTGTCCTTATAAACATTATTCCTCCCATATACAGGTCCCAGAAATATCTCACACATAAAGGTAAGACATTAGTGGCAATGTTATCTTCATCTAGCTAATATCTAATCTCTATGTGAAAGGTATTTCTGGGATGTATATGTGTTTTACCCTGTATAAGAAACTGATTGCTTTATTATTTACATTATTTGGACTGTTGTCTTCATCTTTATTGTTATACAAGCAGTATAGCCCAGCATTGCTCGGGTGTAATGAAAGCTTTAAAACTAATCCACGAAAGACTAAAAAGCAATAGTTGTTTCCAGTTAAAACGAAACCGTAGACTGAAAGAAAAATAAATGGATGTAAGTCAAATTTTGATTTCCTGGTATCAATATCAAATTTTCTGCACTATTGTAAGAACTGCAACCTTGAAACTTCTGAATATCATTTCTTATGTCTTTGTCTATGAGTGCATCAAATTTGATTAAAATCGGACCACTCCTTCTATAACCCAATTTTTTCGATTATCAATTTTTGATATTTATCGGGGATACCTCGACACAAAACCTAGCTAAGAACACTCGCAGATGCTTATAGTACAACTGTATAAATTTTAAAGGAAAATCAGTTCAGCCGTTTTGGAGTCTATAGGTAATGGACACACACACAAAGTTCCATTTATAAATAAGTTTAAATTCACAATGTTTTGAATGTTTTTTTTTTGTTTTTTTTTTAATCATTTCATCCCGAGCAAGGCGGTAACGCCACTGATGTGCAGGTGGCTATGTAAGAGTGAAAAGATTGGTAAAGAGAAAGCCGGAAACCACATCCTAAACAGGAAACAAGTGATGAGCTTCTTCACCCGTCCAATAGACGTGGGTGGAGTGTGAACCGGGCGATAGTTTAGTCTATCTACTCCAATTGAAAAAAAAAGAAAAAAGGAGTAAAAGATTGGAAAAGAGTGCACCAATCTTCTTCAGGTGACTGGAATTTTGAACTGAGCACTTTATTTTGATCACTTGAGCAGATCGTTCATGAATCATGTTGCTTCAGATGTTTCAGTTATCTTCATTTAACACAACTCTTTAAATTCTTTGTTTACCACTGCTGTAGCCAGAGATTGAAATCAAAACTCTTTGGGTCCAGTCATTGGATCTACCAACACTTTTATCCACTAGGCCATGTGTTCTTGCTCTTCAAAATTCCAATCACCTGAAGAAGGTTGGAACGTACAACAGCCAAAAATGTTGTGAATATGTCAATAAAGATGAGAACAACAGTCCAAATAATGTAAATAATGTAAAAGACCTCATCACAAAAATATAGACAAATGATTGCTTTATGATTAGGCACCCCTGCTGTTCATCTCAGTGTTCTCAACAGGCTCCAAAGGAGAATCTGTAATGTGATAGGTCTTGACTTGACAGCTCAACTCCAGCCACTTTCCCACAAGTGGGATGTGGCTTCCCTCTGTCTATTCTACAAATATATTCATGGCTTCTGCTCCAACAAACTTAAGTCATTGTTACCCCCACCACATGAGTTTACTCATGCAGCCAGACTGGCAACAAGGTCCCACCCATTTACAGTTAGATCAACCAAATACAGCCAACAATTCTACTCTAGTAGCTTCTTTCTCACACTTCCCACCTGTGGAACTCCCTTTCATATACTTGCTTTCCTGAAGGCTACAACCATCAGAAATTTAAATGCAATGTCAATACCCATCTCTTATCCACTTGACTCCAGTTATTTCTACATCACCCTGTATATCTTTTCTTTTCTCTCTACCTTTTCAACTATCATCACACATGTATTCTCATCCTTTTCTTGCCCTTTCTCTGACACCCCCTGTAACTGGTCTATCTTTCTCTTCACTCTCCTCTGGTGTAAACATTTACTCTTATGTTTGGGGTGAAATGATTAAAAAAAGGAACAAAAAATACACAGCTTGCTGAAGTACTTGTCTCTGGCAGATAATTGATGAAGATGCAGATTGCTGATAGTTTTAATGATAGCACATCAATTCTTGTAGGGACAAACTGGCAAAACTTTAACAGAGTCAAACTAAGTGAAACAATTGCATATATGGTTAAATTTTTTTTTCTTTGGGGCATGTCACTTCAAGACTTAAAAAATCATGGCTCTCCACAATTTCCTGTCCTTTGTAACTTGTAATTTTGCTTTTTGTTATTTCTCTTCAACCTTGTTTCTTCATTCATTTACTAAAGCTTGCTAAGTAGGTCATGTATTGCTGCCCTCTCTCCCTTTTGCCTTCAGTCTGTCCTGTGAGTATCAAATTGTCCAATCCCTCTTTTCTCATTATGTGCCCTAGAAAGTTCAACTTTCTCTTCCTGATGTTAAGGATAAGTTTCCTTTTTATTTCTAATTTCTTCAAAACTTTGTCATTGCTCACATGTTTGGTACATTCAGCCTCCTTTACAAGAACATTTTTGCTGCCTTATGTCTCTTCTTCATTTGTGAGGAGATTGCTCAGCATTCACTCCCAATAAGACTGATAGTATATAACAATTCAATATAAATTCTTTTGTTTCTAATGAAATTTCTTTTTCTTAATACTTTGCTTAGCTTTTGAAAGTCATTTTTCACTATCCCAATGCACCTTCAGATTTCAGTGTCACACTTTCTGCCTCTGGAAAAACACTTTCCAAATATTTAAATTGTTAGTATTTTGTCATCTCTAATTTGTGATTTGCAAGAAATGTCTTTTTTTACAATAAGTTTGATATTGTCATTATTCTTAAGCATCAAGTGTCATTTTCAGTTGTGACTGTGTGTGTAAAATAAATAAAGAATAATTTACGGTTAAAGATCAAGAAGAAAAATCTTACTAATGAACAACCACATGGGTTGTTGGAAATATATTGCATTTCTGAAATAGGATATATTTGATAGGTTCAGCTGATGGTCACAAGTCTTACAAAAAAGGAAAAGAAGTAAAGTGTGGTAATGTCTTTTCATTGTTCCATAAATCAGCAACTAGTGAGATAACAAGATTGCATAGAAAAAAAAACACAACGAAAACAAAATGAGATTTTTTTCTTCAAAATTCTTCACTGATTTTTTTTTTTTTTTGATGAAGCAAACACATGGGTCTGTAAAAGTCTAGGACTGGAGTGTTCTCTCACTCAATTCACCCTTTCTGTCACTGATAAGAAGTCAGAAACCTTTTCCTACTGGAGACAATAAAAGTAGCCAATACAAACTGTATGTGTTGTGATATATGTGTTATTACTTGTATTGTGATATATATGTTATTACTACAAGAAAATCTTTGAAGTCTGATTTGTGTATTGACCTGGAGACAGCTGTGTAGATGACTGTAGCAACACAACTGAGACTATGAAGCTGACTATGAAACAATGACTGTAGTTGCCAAACACAAATTTGAGCCACATGTGATATTGTGATAATGTTACTCTGTCACACTGGATATAGACAATAACAGCATAACAAAAAAATTAGTCATATTTGTTGTGAGTAAAATTCAGATGAAGAATTACTATGAAAAGTTGTAAATACATTTGTGGGCAAAATTGTTATCTTAATTTTTTTCTTGTTTGAACATTAATAATCAAAGAGAAAATGTAGTCTTTCATTAAACTGTTACAAATGGTTATTGTTATTACAAATGCCAGTTGTACATAACAAAAATGCACTAGAGAGGCCCTTTCATAATGAACAATTTTTTTTCGCTCTAATAATTGACCTTGATCCAGTTAGTAAGCATACCAACTTTGTCAGATGTCCACAAAAGGTGTAGAAAATGTAAAGAAAATACAAACTCTAACCAATTATATATAGATCCAATAGTCTGGAGAGAATAAGAGGCACACTTTAATTTTAGTGACATTTGAAATGAGTCTCAACATTGTCAAAGGAAATGATATTATCAATAAATTGGCTTACCGCTAGGTTGTTTTGATATATTACTCCTTTGTACTAGTGGTTTCCAAACCAATGGAGACAAAGTACTACAGAAAGATTTGCATCATGATTTTTTAACTGAAAGTGTCATTGAAATTCTTAAACAGGAAAATATTTATAAATAATAATAAATGAATATTATGAATAAATGTATGAAAACTCTTATGTATTTCAATCTGTTGCTGAAGTCTGATGCAATCACAGTATCATTTTTTACTCACATCTGATATTGCTGTCTTGCATGAGAAACAGGCTGTGATATATAATTTAGATATTTGCATAAAATTCATTCTATTTGAGAATTACAAAATTAAATTAAAATTAAATTCAGCATAAATCTTTGAAAACAAAATCAAATGAAGAAATACTAAAAATGTGTTTTCACTTTGACAGTTAGCAAGCCCCAAAGATATTTGGAAACACTGCACTATTCACGGCTACTATACTTTTTGCCTAAAAGAGGTTGTGTGGGCAGTTTAACAGTTTTCATCACGGAAAGTGTGATCAGTGAGACAAGTTCAAATTCTAAATTAGACTGTAATGTTTACTTTTTGCAAATGCCCTTGAAAAAAGTATAAATCCACATATTCTCCCCCTCCAGCTGTAGCTTAAATAGAAGAATGGTGACAACAAGTCAGCTCTGTATTCAAAACTGTGCAAAAGCTAACAGGAAACCTATCTACTATCTTTATCAATAATTTTTTTATAATTCATTGATGATATATAGAAAAATATTTTGTGAAAATCTATTGACTGTACTAAAGTAATGTGGCATTAAAAAACAAGCCCCAGACCTTCTATTATTTTTACTGCTGAGATTGTTATTTTATTAGCTGCTTTAGAAATGACAGATCAGTTTTTATAAATAAAAGAAAAAGATTCTGCTACAGGGAAAATTATGTTTCAGGTGTTCTTTATCTTCTACAAATTGCAATTTATTGGTTACTCTGTAAAAGGAATCTTTATTTTGGGAGTTTTGACTCCCAAACAATTTTTTATTCTATCAATAATAAAATTGATAGATATAATATCTAATCATGTCAGAAGAAAGAATTCTCAATTCATGCAAACTGTGAATAAATTAGTGGCATCTATCGGTCTTAAGAGACCCTGGATCCGCATCTGAAGAGCTATGTTTCAGCTGCTGATTCTCCAGTGTGCAGGCCTGAGCAGGGTTTATTATTATTATTAGTATTATCATTCAACAGTTGCTCATGCAGCACGTCTTTCTTCTCCATGCCATTTATAGTGGGTTATCTGTTCTAGTGGAGAGTAGTTGTATGTTGTTGCAGATTAACGGAATTTGGCCTCATTGTAGATAGCCCACTATAAGTCATAAAAAGATTATAAATCGAGGAAAGTAAATTGAGTTTAGAAACAACATTTTATATATACACATATCAATTAAGGTTTTTACAATTAAAGTAATCCTTTAAGTATGGGTCCAAAGCACGTCAAAATGTTCATGGCAATAAAATGCTGAAAAGAGAATTTGTTCATATGTATATGGGAGCATTGTAAATAAGGAATGTCTTTGATGTATCCGCTCCTTTGGTCGGTTAAGTAGTTTAGAGACAGCAAAGCATATGATGATAGGGAAGGGAGGCGAGCATAGTAATTCGCTTGACTTTGGTCAAGGGAGATACTAATTACACTCGTCTCTCTCAAATCTGTCTGTGTGTGTCTGTCTGCGTTGGTCTGTCTGGCGATGCTTTTTGTATCGGCTTTTTATTTCGACTTTTTGGATCACAGCAGATCATTTGGGAATTCACATTCATATTTGATTCTGGGCTTCCCATTGGCCAATAAATAAAGTTTGTGTAGGCTTGTGAACTGGAATTTAATATTTAATTAATTTTTAGTTTTCTCCCGGAACATCTGCGTCGAGCCGGCTGCGCACTGACGAGTTTTGGTCATTTGCTTTCTGGTCATGAGAGTGCAAACATCCGGTCCCTCACTTTGCTCGGTCAGTATCACCACACATTAATGTTGCCCAAAGGAAAGGCAGAGGCTAATATAGCTTGGCACTGGTCCCATCACAGAAGATGACAGAATGAAGTTAAACGTGACATTGAAACTAACATAGGAATTCTCACACCAAATTTGTATATGCCTTGCTAGTGTTACATACAGTTTCAAATTCATAATCTTTCTTCTAGACTGCTTGCCAACCATGGCTACAGATCCCAGACTGCTCTGCTATTTACTCATAGTTGGAGGTTTTAGAATAAGAGTATTTTCTTTCTAGAATTGCTGTCACCCAAGTTTATAAAACCCAGACAGTCCTGTTATTTGTCTACAGATGTTGTTGATTCCTTTCCTTAGTGAATGTAATGAACTCAAATGCAATTCAAACTCGGTTTTCTGATTCTTCAATCAAAGCCATATTGAACAAATATCACCTGAAGAAGGCTGAAACATGGTGAATGTGACAATAAAAATGAGGACAACAGTTTGAACAATGTAAATAGTGTAAATAGTTATAATACCTCATTTCAGATATACAGACACATATCATTTTCATGTTCCATAATTTCCTTTCCTCTCTAGCAAAACCTTCATATTTATCCAGGTTTTTACGTCATTATAAAGCAATAATTTAATAAATCTTACTCATTAGCAATGAATAATTCCTCATTTGTTATTTTTGCTGTTAATAATGCACAACTTTAAACTACTTTAAGTATTTCTTTATATCATTCTAAGCATTATTTTTACTTGAATCATTTTTATTTTTTGTTTTTATCTTTATCCCAAAATTTACAGTCATATCTCAGTGAACAAATGTCCAAAACAACAAGTGAAAAAATATGTATCGCAAATTCAAAAGTCAAGAAATAGTAGAGTCTAAAATCAGAATCACAAGTCCAACATCTGAAATTCAAGAGGCAAAATAAAAGAGTATAATAATCCAACTTGCAGATCTTAATACAGCAAAATTTAGTCACACGCACACAAAAAAGAAAAGAAAATGACGTCCTCATCAAGAAAAACAATGGCTTTTATTGAGGAGGTAAATTTTGTGATTGGTATCAACAATCAGAGAAGAGAAAAAAAATTACCATATATGAGGTCTGCTTAAGGTAGTCATTTTTTAGGATTTAGTTTTTCTTTTTCTTTAGCAAACTGTTCACAAGGCACGAACTAATCTTTTTTAGTTAGATGATTTTTCTGTTCCCCACAAGTCAATAGGTTCTTTGATTTTCAAATTCAATTTTGGAAATTAATAATAAAGCAATAGTTTCAAAAGAGATTTGTATTTCACTCTTACAGCGCAAAAACTTCTATGTTAAATATGGAATAAGTAGTAACTTATGCAATAGCTTTTATAAGTATGAAAGTAGATCATTATTTAAAGAAGTAACAGGGTACAAATTAAAATATTCAAAACTGATGGTTTCTATTTCACTGAATCAAACATTAAAAACATAAAAACATTATCACCTTCTCTTTTTCATTCTTTTTTTCTCTCACTCACTGAAACCAAACAGTATCTCTGATATGATTTTTTTCATTTTTTCTTGCAGTCAAAATGGGATATTCCATTATTTATAAGGTAATGGTAGAGTGTAACATGTTCTAACAAAGAAAATAAACAAAATTTCAGAACAGAATTATAATATGATCATTAGTATTTCTTTGATATAAGTTTGGTATTATCATAATTCCAAGAATTCTTTGTAACACACTGATGTGTGTTGAAATCCCAAAGTATTTAGTATTGTTGATTAAATTGTTTTTAAAATAGTTTGAGAATTTTGCGTGTTAAATAATAAAACTTAATTTTTCTAAAAAGTTATTGTTCTAAGCTATGCACCCAAGTTAAACGAACAGTACTTTGTAGACTCTTACATCTTTGGACTTCTTCTCATTGATCGGTAAATGTATGACTATTTTAAAAGGTCTTACATATGGATGGATAAATGAAAGTCATGGAATTTGATAGATAGATGGATAGATATGAAAAAACCAAGATGATGGTGGGGGTTAATGAACAGACTGAGACAGAAAGATAATGAACAATCTGAGACAAGGAGATAAAGAACAGACTTAGACAAGGGAATGACAAACAGACTGAGACAAGGAGATAACAAACAGACTGAGACAAGGGGATGACAAACAAACTGAGAAAAAAGGGATAACGAACAAACTGAGACAGGGGAATGACAAACAGACTGAGACAAGCAGATGATGAACAAACTGAGACAGGGCAATAATAAAGAAGCTGAGACAAGGAGATGACAAACAGACTGAGATAAGGAGATGACAAACAGACTGAGACAAGAAAATGACAAACAGACTGAGACAAGGGGATAACAAACAGACTGAGACAAGGGAATGACAAACAGACTGAGACAAGGGAATAATGAACAAACTGAGATGGGGAGAGAATGAGATAGATGGATGGATTATTATCTACCTTCATTTACAATTCTTTTATGTTTTTATTTCAGTGTTACTTATACGTTGTCATTCTCATGTACCCTGCAGTTTTTATTTTTATTATTATGACTTGTTTTTAGAAGTTGCTCAAACTAACTAATCATGAATAAAAACAAAAAAACTAATAAATAGAAAAAAAGAAAAAACAAAATCTCATGCAAAAATAGAATTCATTTCAAGTGAATATTCATTGAAATCAACTTAATGTTGGCTGTTTATGCCAATTTCAATGTAAACTCATGTCTTGGCTGACAAAAGAATATATTGTATGCATAACAATGTCCCTAATATAATCTTGTCTACAAAACAATATTAGCCTGTAAAACGTTTGGACAATCTAAGCAGACTCTAATTGACATTTGTATGAAATATCCTAAATGTGATCATCAATATTACATTTTCCAAGCCAATTAATTGAATCCTGATCAGTCTGCCTAGAAACGTTTTGTCCCTTTTTATTCTTCATGACTTATGACATAGGTATTTGCTGATTTTCTTTTATTGCATTTTTTTTATTTATATTCATCCAATCAGTAGGAAATTCAGATTTACAAACACAGAATGGGCAGATTTAGGTGAATGGCAACAACAAAATGCAAATCAAAATAATTATCCTGAGAAATAAAATGGAAACAATATAATTAAGAAGAATATGACAACAACAACAATAATAATAATTATTATTATTATCATTATGATTATAAACTTAGAACAGTACCTAGAAAACTGGAAAGAATATTGAGTTAAAACTGGACCTGAGACTGCACCCCCCGCCCAAGAAAAAAAAACTGTCATCATTTACTCTGCAAACTGAAGAGCCTTGTTGACACCAGGCTTCAAGAGCAGAATTTCTATTGATTATATCAATTTGTAACATAAAAATAATAATAATGATAATAATAAGAAAATAATATAGGGTCTAGCTAAGGAGCTGAAGAAGCTATGGACCAAGACCACTGAAGTAATTCCTGTATTAATTCGTGTACTTGGAATACCAATTAGAAACCTGAAAGAGTGTTTTGGCAGAACCAGGATTCAGACAAAGTCTGTAGGTATATAGAAAAATGTCATCTGCAATGATTCTTAAAAATGTTGAGTTGTGAGGAGGCTGGTTGACACCAGGCATCAAGAACCATGAATGTAAAACTAATTGCTGTAATAACAGGTGTGCTTGGAACACTGAAAAAAATGCTAAAGGGAAAATTGTAATTGAGACCAAGATTGTATATATCCCAAAAAACTGCCATTATTTGCTTTGTGAGGATTTTCAAAAACGTTTTTGATTTGTAAGGAGTCTTACCAACATTATGTCATTGTATAAAACCAACATCATGATGATAGGAAATTGATGCTTACATCTAATTATTATTAAGTCAATACATTATACAGGAATAGATATGACTGCAGCAGTAAAACATGAACAGAAAAAAAAGAAAAGAAATAAAAATTACATCACTATCGAGTGGCAATATCAAATTACAAAACACGATTTATTTATTTTTTTTTATGGTTTTATAGTGATGTGTATTGTAGTGCATGGGATCTCAGCCCCAAATGAGAAATCAAAGAGCCTAGTTTGAATTCCAGTTAAATTTGTTGCATTCACTTATGCACAAATACCTTCAGAAAGGTATTAATCTGCTGTTCCTCCCTCCAGCTATTGGTTAAATAGTAGGACAGATTAGATTTTATAGCCTCTGTTGGCAAGGAAAAGTGGAGGGAAGGAAAAAAGGCTGAATCGGGCTCAGTTAACATTTTTATGAGTTCTGGGAAAAGTAGTGCAGAAAGTAATAGCAACCTACTGCAAAAAAAATCTTCTGCCCAATCAGTCATGTCTCTTTCAAGACATGATTGCCCAAGTGTGTATCAATTAACTGACTGACAGTGATATATTTTTTTATTCCACACTTTTTCTATTGTTGTCTTAACATGTTCATTTTTGTTTCTAATTTTAGTTTGTGTATCCCTGCTAAAATATTTTAGATATGACTGTGTAGAAATAATTACCCTCTGGCAATTGTGCTAATGACTGTGATTTGACCACCAATGCCAATGTACAAATCAGAATCTGCCTGAGAGAAGATGAAAAGTAGAATTCTTTGGGACTTTAAATTCAAAGGAATTAACCAATCAATGGCATGAGAGAAGATCTATTGAGTGTAAACAAAAGGAAGAATATTTGTCAGATAATGCATATTGCCATGAAAGAGAAAGGGAGAAAATATCTGGGCTCTGCCAATGAAGTGAACAAAAGGTGTAATAGAAATGTATCAATTGTACCCATCACTATTGGAAATCTTAGATTAGTTGTGAAGAGCCTTTAAAAAAGACAATTAAAAATATAAGGAAGAATTGAAACAGTGAATGTTGGACAATCTCCTCAAAGATAAAGAAGCGACTTGAAGCAACAGAAATGTGGTTCTACAGAAGAATGCTAAAAATACAATAGACCAAACATGACCAACAACAAAGTTCAAAAACATTCACCAGAAAAAAAAAGCATTTATATCAATCTAAACTTATTTATAAATGGAACTTTGCCTCTGTGTGTGTGTGTATGGGTGTGTCCGTTACCTATAGACTCTGAAACGGCTGAACTGATTTTCTTGAAAATTTACACAGTTGTACAATAAGTGTCTACAAGTGTTCTTAGCTAGGTTTTGTGTTGAGGTACCCCCGATAAATATCGAAAATCGATAATCAAAAAAATCGGGTTATAGAAGGAGTGGTCCGATTTTAATCAAATTTCATACACTTATAGACAAAGACATAAGAAATGATATTCAGAAGTTTCAAGGTTGCAGTTCTTACAATAGTGCAGAAAATCGATAATATATATACATAAAGAGCAAGATGTTTGTGTGTGTGTCTGTTTATCTGCCTGTATATCTGTATTTTTTTCAGCCCTTTTATTTTAGTTTTTGCTTCGGGTTTGGCTCTAAGTAGGTATAATTGTAGTTCTTAGTCTCAGCCATGATACCATTTACTCAGAGGGCTTATTTAGCCTTCAAAATTCAGTTTACAATGAAAAAACTTATTTGATATCAATATCAGGAAATCAAAATTTGACTTACATCCATTCATTTTTCTTTCAGTCTACGGTTTCACTTTAACTGGAAACAACTATTGCTTATTAGTCTTTTGTGCCAATGCCCAAAGAGTCTGATCTCCAGGACCATGGATTAGTTTTAAAGCTTTCATTACACCTGAGCAATGCCGGGCTATGCTGCTAGTTTAATATAAGGAAGAGATAGTTGAAATTGCTGAGGCACATAATGAGGAAAAAGGGCTTTGGAAATTGATACTTATAGGAGAGATTGAAGGTAAATATGCCAGAGGAAATCAACATACTTGCTACCTGGTGAGCTTAAGTGAATGTATGGCAGAACAGGGTTTTGGGAAAGAAGCAAAAAAACAAAAGTTATTAAAATTAGAAAAGGAAATAGTGCAAAGCCATGATTGCCAAGATCCTGAAGGTATGTAGCACAGAAGAATCACAAATAGTGGTGAACACAGAAAGAAAAATTGAAAAACTCCAAAGCAAAGAAAGTGAGAAGAAAAGATTAGCCATTAACTATGCAAAAGAATGCCATAAGCAAGAGTAGCAGCTAAATATGTGAACTTCAAATTGGAGATATCAGGATCAATTAGATATATAAATTAAACTTTTTACAACACAGTTTTCCAGTTACATTTGTTACCATAACTCACACCCTTGAAGATGACTTATATATATATATACATATATATATATATATATATAAGAAAAATTAAGGCAGACACGTTATTTCATGGTAAATCGGAAGTATAGGCCTATTTCAGGCAAACCATCATCAACTTCTGTCTTTATTGTACTACCTGTGTAGTGTAATTAGAAACAATAAGTGTGTAGCAAAATAGTACAAATATTCTTTTCAGAAACAAAGCAATGTATGAAGACAGGAATATTTTGCTAGAGACCAAGAATAGATTACTGAACTGCTATGTCATATCTATCTTCTTTTAAAGAAGTGAATGCTGAATGGGCCATTTCCTCACAGATGAAGAAAAAACTTGAAATAGCAGAGATATGGTTCTATAAACAGATACTGAGAATACCCTCAACTGAACACTTGAGCAGCAAGGAATTTTTATAGAAAATGTGAACAGTAGAGACACTTTTACTCTCAAAAAGAGATCTTTGAACTTTGTGGGACACATTAGGATAAAAGTGGGCATGGATAATTTAACACTCACAGGACATTTTGAAGGAAGAAGAGGCCAGGAAAAAAGAGTGAGTAAGCTACCTAATGAGTTTGGGTGGATGGATGGCACAGTGGGTACAAAGTGGGATAGTAAAGAGACAAACATGGCGTAGAGCAACAAAAGATTGTTGTGAAGATCTATTATCATCTACGTCCTAAAAGACATAGCAGATAAAAAAAAGAAGAAAGGACAGTATTACTAAAATTAATCTGAATACTGAGAAGTGT
Organism: Ascarosepion bandense; assembly: GCA_037127315.1. Lineage (NCBI taxonomy): Eukaryota > Metazoa > Mollusca > Cephalopoda > Sepiida > Sepiidae > Ascarosepion > Ascarosepion bandense. Next base: position 1,193,328 of record JBBBDQ010001964.1, read on the forward strand.
ACTGGAGTTTCAAAGAGATTATTATTTGATCTTCAATTAAACCCAACACATTCTGTTTTTTTGTTTTTTTTGCATGTCATGTGTCTCTAGAACATAAACAATTATGGTCCCCCTACAGCTTCCTAGATTTATTATATCTCAACAGTATTTTTTTTTTATCAAGGAACAATATCTTTGATTGATATGGAGATCAGAGACAAGAAATTTTTTAAAAAAGATAAAACATTTCAGACTAGTTGAAATTTATTCAAGGATTTAATGTCTTGCAAATCAGTCAGTTTTCATGTATTTCTTTTTTAACTGTTATCTCTCCTTTAGTGAAAAAGTCACAGTAAAAAGCTAAAAACTGCATCAACTTGATGTGGCAAGTTGTACTGGATTACATTTTACCAGTAACAGGGAGACCCTGACCTGATGATTGATTTTGAAGTTACTTTCTCCTAAACATGTTGCTGGCCAAAGTATTTAACTTTTTGAATATTGTAGTTATCAGGGAAGCAAGAAACTTGAAGGATGTTCCAGAGTTGGAATGTGTGAGAAAAAAACTGTTGAAGAAGAAGTGTCAGTTGGATCTTCTGTACATATTTGATGGAAATCAACAACCATTTAAAGAAAAAGGCCTTTACTTTTGGAAGCTTTCATAATGAACAATACATACTGTTGATATCGCTAAAAACAACTAGTTGCTTAAGCTCAGCATAGGTTAGTGAATCAATTGATCGTTACTACTGATAAGTAAGTTTGATAATTACTGTGTGCCCAATGCAATAGTCAACATCAAATAAGCCAACAGGAGTGAATAAATAACACAGTAGTTGAATAGAAATGTAGTTGACATGTTATAAAATCAACCACCCTAACTTATAAAGATTATAATTAAAGTTGTAACTAAGACACGAGTCATTTGCTGGTATACAAGTCATTTGTGTGTACCTATACATTTGTTTTTACATGCTGTAAATGTATAATCCATAAAGCTTTATTTAAATGTATTGCACTCGAGTTGTATGTTTTTGTGTTTGATCATTTCACCCCAAGCTAAGCAATAAAGCCACTAAGAAAAAATATGAGAAAAAGAAAAAAAAAACATTAAAATGTGACAATGATAAAAGAACAGGAATTAAAAAAACAAAAAATAATGACTGACATTGCATTTAAATTTTTGAAAATCAAAGTTGACTGGAAAGCAAGAAACCAGAAGAGAGTTTCGCAATTAAGACAAGTGAGAGAAGAAAATGTAGGCATAGAACTTATAGTTAAATCTAGCCATTTCAACTTTAAAATGATAAAAGATTGTTGCCAATCTAGTACTAGTTACATCAATATATGAAGATGATATTGAAAATTTTTTGACAAGATCAAGGAGTGATTACAAGAAAATTCCTAGTGTTTGGTCCAACTTTGGGAAGCAGTCTTTGTCTAATAACTTTTTAGCATATTTTTTATATAAGCTCTCATGTAGAAAACATCATTATGGCATTTTCAAACAAATAAACTGTAAAATAATTCTCTATAAACATAATACATTTCTTACAAATATTTTTTATATTGTATGAACTCATAACCATTTGAAAAAGACATTCTTTATATATATATATAGATAATATCAGCATGCGGTGTAGATATGAAGAATCCAAAGGAGTATCCTGTACATACAGTGGTAGGATAACTCTCTAAGAGAGCTCTAAATATATATGTATATAAATACATATAGAGCAAATATAAGAGAAATTACAGCAGACATGTTATTTCATGGTAAATCAGCAGTATAGGCCTATTTCAGACTGAATGTATCTTTGGATTTTTGTTGACATCCGCTCTTATGTGTGTTATTTGATTATATGTTGTGTATATATATGCTTATGTATGGATATGTGTATGTGTTCACCAAAATGAGGTAATGATGTATTTTTTCTTAAATTTTCTCTTTTAAGGAAGCGACCATTATTTTTATTCGTTTTTTTTAGGTCTTTGTGAATTTCATTTGTGTAAAATCCTTTGTATAATAAAGATGGAAGCTGATGATGGTTTGCCTGAAATAGGCCTATACTTCTGATTTACCATGAAATAATGTGTCTGCCTTAATTTCTCTTATATATATATATATATATATAAGTCATCTTCAAGGGTGTGAGTTATGGTAACAAATGTAACTGGAAAACTGTGTTATAAAAAATTACTGTACATTTTTTTCCTGCTTCAAATATAACGGTTGACAAATTGCTACTATTCATTAGAACATGAAAATTATCCAAAATGGAATTTTTTTATCTGTTGTAATGTCATGGTCATGTACATGTTAAAGCATCAAAAAACTGTTCTTTTTACAAACATTTTAGAACATTACTACAGTATTCATAGCTGATTCTATTAATTGATGGCTTAGGTGTTTTAATGAATATTGCCTTGAGAATCTGTAGTTTGCTTTTGCTGTTTTCTTGGTGTAGAATAGTTGTATTAATGATCATTAATTTTTTACATTGTGAATGTAGACAGAAAAGTTGTTGTAGATGTCTACAAATGGATGAATGGTCGGACAAATGTAAAGTAAGATGTCTAGTTAATGTGGCTGTTGTAAATCCAAACAGTTTTCCGGTTACATTTGTTAACATAACTCACACCCTTGAAGATGACCTCAGAAAGAGATTGAAAACACTTGGGTACCTTAAGAAATGAATGAAAATAATATGTTAATGTTACAGTTCATTTCTGACATCTTTTGATTGTAATACATGAAAGATTATCTGTGAGTATGAATGGATTTTATTAAAAATAAGCAAACATATGTTTGTAATTTATTCAATCTGACATGTTTAAAAACAAATTTGCTGCCTAAATGCACAAATATATATATATGTATATATATATGTAGTTGTCATCCATATACAAGCCTGTTTTGCTGTATCACAGCTCAACAATGTGGCTAAACAACCACTTGCTTCTAGCAGGGATCAAAACTCAACTGATTTGGTGTCAGTCGGAGTCACTAACCCCTAAGCCATAGGTGCATGGAATCAGAGAAGGGAAATGCTTCTCAACAGGATGTATAAAAGCCAAGAATGGAACAATAATACTGGAGAAAAAGGAAATACTCAAGGGAAGAATATATAGAAAATCTTTTCCATGACAAAAGAGAGCAACCAATAATATGCAAAGATGAAAACGAACCAGAAATATTAAAGTCCGAAGTGGAAGCTGCAATGTCCAAACTGAATAGAAACAAAGTAGCTGGTCTAGATGACATTGTAATAGAGCAGCTGTTAGCCCTGGAAGAATTAGGCATAGAAAAAATTACGGAAATAATAAATGAAATTTATAATAGTGGTATAATGCCAGACAACCTATGCAAATCCATTTTCATAGCATTGGCTAAGAAGCCAGGTGCAAATGAGTGTGTACTACATCGAACTATCAGCTAATGAGTCATATTATGAAACTGATTGTCTGAATACTGATGAACAGAGCAGTAGAATCCGGCCAGAGATAGGACAAGAACATTGCAGGTTCGTCAAAGACACTGGGACAAGGAACACCATATTTATGTTTAGGATGCTCTCTGAAATGGCAATACAAATGAAGAAGGACTTATACCTGTGCTTTATTGACTATGCAAAAGTGTTTGACAAAATACACCACAAAGAATTGATGGAGATGCTCAGCAGGCTCAATATATTTGGGAAAGATATTAGGGTAATTAAAAACCTCTACTGGCAGCAAACTGCCTGCATACAAACAGGTAACAAATTCAGCAGTTATACAAAGATAGAAAGAGACGTAAGACAGGGATGTGTATTTTCACAGGATTTATTTGACTTGTACAGTGAGAATATTTCAAGGACCCTAGATGTTATGCCAGGATTTGTCATCGGAGGTCACAATCTGAACAACATAAAATACACAGACAACAGTGTTGATTGCAGACATGGAAAAAAAAACTGCAGGACCTCCTACAGAAGATAGCTGAAAAGTGTGACATGAAAAGATTACAAATAAACTGCAAGAAAACCGAATGCATGTTCATCAGCAAATGAGCAGCCCAAAGTGCCAAATACAGGTGCGGGGGTTGTTAAAATCAAGCAGGTATGAAAATTTAAATATCTGGGAAGTGTTCTAACTGAAGATGGAAAGTGTGACACAGAGATTCAAAGGTGAATTGGCATGGCAAAAGACACGTTCCAGAAGCTGAGTAAAGTATTAAGACACAGAAAACTTTCACTAGAAACAAAGAAGAGAGTACTGGATTGCTATGTGATGTCAGTTCTTCAATATGGCAGTGAATGTTGGACAATATCAACAAAGATGAAGGGAAAACTTGAAGCAGCAGAAATGTGGTTCTGCGGATATCGTGAACCTAGCATGTGAGCAATGACAAGGTTTTGGAAATGATGGAAATGAAAAGGAAATTAATATTGAGCATCAAGAAGAGACAAATGAAGTTCCTGGAACATGCAATGAGGAAGGAGGGCTTGGAGAACTTGATACTAACAGGCCAGATAGAGGGGGAAAAGAGACAGAGGAAAGCAGCAGATAACATATTTAAAGGGCCTGAGCAGGTGGATGACAGAATGGGGGCTGAGAGACGTTACAGGAGAAAGCGTGCTAAGAGCCACCAGGGATAGGGAGACATGGAAAGCCATGATGGCCTATATCCTGAAAGGACAAGGTACATAAAAGAAGAAGAAGAAGAAGAAATAATAAAAGCAGTGTATACACACGCCAGTCACCGAAAGAACTCAATTCATTCCTAAAGAGTAATGCATAAATCACAAAAGTGGTAACTGATTTTTTTTTTAAATATTTCTTTCTAGAGAGCTCAATTGTAATGAGAGCATAATATATTCATCATCCACATACAAGCCTGTTTCACTGTACCACAGCTCATCAGTGTGGCTAGACAACCACTTGCTTCTTTATATAAACTCACTCATAATAGTAAGACATTAGTAGGAATTGTGTCTTAATCTAGCAAAAGTCTTAGCATTATGTGGGAGTTATTTCTGCTGCACTCTATATATAGATGCACATATACAAGTGCAAAAAACACATATGTGTCACTAAACTTCACCTACTATAAGGGTTGGGAGACATTCAATTTAGAGAATAGAGGGTTAGTGAATGAGGTGTGAGATATGAATAAAAGCTGTGATAGGAAGTAAAGGTTATAAGGATAAGAAGGATAGATAATGATTGACCTTTGATTTGAAGAGGTTAAAATAGTAGGGTTCAGGAGGGCATCAATGTGGGAGTTGGTTTCACAAAGTATCAGTTCTTGTGATAAAGCTACCTGACTGTAACTTTCACCTTACAATTGACATATAGGGGAAATGAGAATAATTCAACTCTGTGGAAGTAGCATCTGTAAAGAACAAAAGTGATGGAATTGAAGAATACAGCTCATTGAACATTAACTATAATAGAGTATAGTATAGGTTAGGTATGATGGATAAATTGTTGTGTAATTTACACAAAAATGAAAATAACACTGACATTTCATTTTAACAGATATATTTACCAAAATTACACAAATTATCTTGAAATTAAAAAAAAAATTCCATTGACTTCAACCACAGTCTCCAGGCAATTTCAGAATCTCCTGCGTCTCTTCTGGACAATCTCCTTGTTTAAGTTGGTGAATGCTGCTATAATTCTTGCCTTCAGTTCATCTTTGGTGTTACAAGGAGTTTTGTTGGTCTCTTTCTCAACTGAACTCCACACATAATCAAGGGGATTGCAGGCTGGGGAGTTAGATAGCAAGATTTAAGGGGTGATGCAATCACAGAAATTGTCTAACAGCCATGACCAGGTTCTCCTACTTGTGGTGCAGAGTCCTGTTGGCAGCCAGCCCCTTAACCCAGGGTATCACTATCTCTTCAATGCACTTGATGTAGGCTTCTGTGTTGAGTCTCAGGCCCTCATCAACAAATTCAAGAGTTCTTTTCCCATCATAACGATCAGTGAGAGTTTTCCAAGCTGCTCTACTTTTGTAATCACCATAAAACTAATTCAACTTTTTCTGAATCCTCAGATCTGTCCTAAAATGTTTGTATTTGAGCTTCCAGCACAAAAACCAAGCAGTACAGCATGCCATTTCCGAATTTCTAGTGGAGTGAATTGCATTATAGCGTTCTTTTTCTCACATATGCTGCCCAACTGACCCTACTATACTATATGGTTAACAAGATCATCTGCAAACAATGCGCATGGATGAAATTAAAAATATCAAATGGCGACAATTTTATATACCCAGTATATATCAAATTACATGAATTTTTTTGATTTTTTCATATGCCAACTTTATCTATATTACTTGTTCAGGCTATGCAACTGTCAAAGATAGAAATTCAAAATATATAATTCATTTTCATATCTATATAGAAATTGAAGAGCCTTTTCCTTTCCTTTTTTTAAAAAAGATTCCAAACAGATTTTCCAAATATCAGTAGTGTTCTATTGAGAAGAAAACAGAACATTTTTGAGATGCTAAGAAGGGAAAAAAATAAATAAATAAAAGTATCCTGTGATTTTTCCTATTTCCAGAGAGAAACTATTGTTTTATAATGCTTGCTACAGTAAAACATTTATTATATTACATGATTATTTAACTCAAGATATAACGTAAAATGAAACATAAGAGAAAGAAACAATAAGAAGAGGAAATTTCTTTTTGCCTTCTGCAGTTTAAGTTGTTTGATATTTTTTTTAACTCTTATGTGAAGTGAAAATTGCTTTAATTTTTTTCCCGTCATTTTGATATTTGCTCAGCATGGATGCAATTGTAATATGTAAGAGAGAAAAAATATTCTGCTACATTATATATATATATATATATATATGCATACACACACAACAACACAAAACATTTACCAAGGTATATTGGTATGTACATTTAATATTTGTTTCTAGCATGGGTTAGACAGAGTGTTCTTGATGGCTTCATAATTGAACTATCATGAAATACTGGAATGAGTTTTACAGTTGTATACCCTTACTAACACCAACTACTTCAGCAGACTGGGAATTGAGACACCATATCTAGAAAGATTATCTACCAAGGTTAAAGTTCAGCCTACCCTATTCTATACAGAGTAGGTATAGAAGATTTTTATATCATAGATTTCCTTCTTTTAGAAAAAATTGCTATCCACAGCTAAAGACCCTTATCCAGCCTAACTTTTCTTTTTCTCTTAAATGACCCCATTATGTCCAGGCATGTCTAGCTAAATTTATGCATGTGTATATTTATATAGAACAATATATGTATTGAAGCTTCATTTGTAAATGGATACACATAAGTACAAATATATGTACATATATATTTTTAGTCATATCTTTAGAAGATCCAGCTTGAATAATCAAAAAAAATTATTAAAGTAGGCCAGTAGAGGAAATATAATAGTGTTTTTTCAGATATGGGTTCCAAGTAAAAATAACATATAAAGTAATAAAAATTTTTTTGGATTATTATCAATTATTTTGTTTCTGTTTTAAAACTGAGCTCTTATGACTTTCAAGAAAATCAGTAAAAGTAAAATGTGCTTCAAAGGCAAATAAAACTATGCTTGATTATGAAGTTCTTCATAGATGAGGGATGAAAGCACTGGAAATTGCATTATATATATATATATATATATATATATAGAGGTAGAACCACTGACTGACGCCACTTCAGTCAGGTTTCAATCCTGGGTTAAAAAGCGATCGGAGTCTAACCGTACTGATGAGCTGTGATACAGCGAAACAGAACTGTCTGCGGATGATTATATATATATATATATAAGTTATGTGAATTAATAAATTTACATATGAGGATGCAAACATGTATTATAATATTATTCAGGTGTTAATAAAACAGAGTTGAGTGTAGTATGAACAGAGGTATTTTATATATATATATATATATATTAGTAAATATACATATTGTCATATGCGTTGTGGTACAGTGGATGTCGGCTTGGAATGAGAAACCGAGTAGCTGAGTTCGAATTCCAGTTGAATCCATTGTATTCACTTACGTGCAAATACCCTTGGGAAAAGTATAAATCCATCTCTTCCTTCCAGTTATGGGTTAAATAGCAGGACAGATTGGGTTTTATAGCCTTGGTCGGCAACCAGTCTACCGCAGAAAGCAATGGCAACGGGATAATCTTCTGCCCAGTCAGTCATGATTCTTTCGAGACATGATCGCCCAAGCGTGTATCACATATGGCACTTAACTGACTGACTGACATATTGTCATACATCGATGACACGACTTATAGTTTCATTATGCAATCATCAGGTGCATATTACAAACTGTAAATCATTGTTACTCTTAAAAATATGTTAATGCAATATTCACTCACAAAATTAATAATTACTAGTTCTAGCGCATAGAAATTTCATGGTTTTCTTTTTTTAAATTTCTGATGAATCTTAATTCTTCAGTTAATGATTGATTAAGCTCTAGGTGAGTTCTACGACAACAATAATATTTGTAGGAATTCCGATATTGCATCGTTAAATATTTGAGCTAAACAACTTTAGTAAAAATATAGCCATAAATATCATAAATATGAATGCTGGTCATTATCATTAGAAGTAAGGGGGTACAAATGAAATGATTTGAGACTGACAACTTTTTCCATTTTACTGAAACAGACGTTAAACACTTTTATCTTCCCTTCTTTCTTTTATCTTCTCACTGAAATCAAGTAGCGTCTTTGAAATATCTTTTGCCTTCATATGGAATAGTCAATTATTTATGAGGTATCAGCAGGAGACATTAAGCACTTCAATCTTTCTTTCTTTCTTTCTTTTTTTTGTTGAATCCAAGTAGCACCTTTGATATCTCTTTTCTTTCCATGTGATCAAAATGGAATAATCCATTATTCATGAAATATTGTCAGGACATGATTGTCATATGAATTAATGAAGGGACAAGCACAATTATTACTCTGACAGTCCAAATATGTTTTGGCTTTAAAGAATCTAGAAAGGGTTGATGAACCATCAAAAAAACAAATCAATCAACAAGACCTTCTGTCTCAGAAAAATACTTTCTTATCAATCATTGTACATATTTCATATCTTCCCAGTATCACTTTGTCTAATCTCAAATTATAACTTCTTCTCTTACGTGCCATCTACAGAAAGTAGAAAGAGAAAGTGAGAAGAAAGGACTAAGCATTAACTTCAAGAAAACTGAATGTATGATCATCAGCAAAAAGAAGACCCCAAAATATCAACTGCAGGTTGGATAAACTAAAATAAAACAAGTAAAAATATTTAAATACTTGGGAAGCGGGGCTGACAGAGGATGGAAAGTGCAATGTTGAGATCCAAAGGTGCATTGTCATGGCCAAGGATCACATTTCTAAAGCTAACCAGAGTATTGACGAACAGGAAAATCTCATTGGAAACAAAGAAGAGATGTGCTGGATTGCTATGTGATATCTGCCCTTCCTTATGGCAGTGAATGTTGGACAATCTCCTCAAGGATGAAGGAGAGGCTTAAGGCAGCAGAAAAGTGGTTTTACAGAAGGATGCTGAGAATACCATGGACTAATCATGACAAGGTGTTGAGGAGAATGGAAATGAGGTGAAAACTCATACTAAACATAAGGAAGAGATAGATGAGGTTTCTGGGACATGTAATGAGGAAAGAGGGCCTGGAGAATTTAATACTCACAGGACAGATAGAAGGAATGAGAAATAGGGGAAAGCAGTGCAAGACCTACTTGATAGATCTGAGCATATGGATAGTGGAGTGGGGTTTGTGAAAGATACCAAGAGGAAGAATTTTGAGACCAACAAGAGACAGAGCCAAGTGGAAGTCTATGATCACCTATGTTCTGAAGAAACACAGCACATGAAGAAGAACAAGTCCCTTAAGGATGTAGGTGATCATGGTCTTCCATATCTCCTTATCCCTTGTCGCTCTTAACACTTCTTTCTCTTGATACCTCTCCCAAACCCTGTTCTGCCATACATTTGCTCAAGACAATCGAGTATGTTATACATTGCTTTCCACTGTCTCTCTCTCCCTGCATTTGTTCTGTGAGTATCAGATTTTCCAAGCTCTCCTCCTTTATGACATGTCCCAGAAACTTTAACTGTTTTTTGTATTTTTGTTTCTCTTCTCTTTGAGAAAGTTGGTAGGAATTGACATATTTTAATGCTTTGATTATCACAGCATTTATTCATGTCATTTTTATCCTGAAACTAAATGAGACTTTGCAAATGCACGGTGTCATGGAGATATTCCATATTATCAAGAATGAAAGTAAGAAGAAAAAATAAAAATTTTTTTAACTTTGGAGCCATGTTAAGTTCTGTTTCTCATCACCTTTTCTAGGATGAGTTAAAAATAGTTCTTGACCTGCTTGAAGAACAAAAAAAAAAAAATAAGATTCCTCCATCCAATGTCAGTGTTTGTTTAAAAGAGTAAAAGTAACATTTTGGTCAAAGACAAAGTATGTCTTAGATTTTGCATAAAACTATAACACTTCATTTAAAACCAAAGTCATTACAGTACATATATATTCATCAGGTGCATATTACAAACTGTAAATCATTGTTACTCTCAAAAATATGTTAATGCAATATTCACTCACAAAATTAATAATTACTAGTTCTAGTGCATAGAAATTTCATGGTTTTCTCTTTTTAAATTTCTGATGAATCTTAATTCTTCAGTTAATGATTGATTAAGCTCTAGGTGAGTTCTACGACAACAATAATATTTGTAGGAATTCTGATATTGCATCGTTAAATATTTGAGCTAAACAACTTTAGTAAAAATATAGCCATTGGTTTTGTTTTGTTTTGTTTTATGGCATATCACTCCCAATGAGTTATTTAATACCGACAAGATTTTTATAACAGATTTGTGTGAATAAAATATATATTCTTCATAAGAAATAAGTTTGAAGATCAACTTTCTTTCATGTATTTTTGTAAAGAGTTTTTGTTAAGCATCAGATGTATTACTGGCATGTATTTTTCCCCTGAAAATGTATTGGTGGTAATACATTTTCTTTCCTTAAAAAATGTATTCCTGAAATTTTACTGTAAAAGTCTATTTTCATATTTTCATAATGTTTTGACCCCAGTTTGGAGATAAACTATTTGCCCATAGCTGGGACCCTAACAGAGACTACCACCCAAGGTCAAGGTGGACCTGGGAACAACAGCAATTAAGAGGTGGTTCCATGCTCCTCATACCCTGCCAATCAGAGGCCTTGCTGCTAGATGTAGTTTATTGGCATACACTGGACCGACAGAAACTTTACAATTAGTCTTGTACTTAAATTTCAATCCTTGGATATTAAGATGTACTATTCATTCAACTAACCATGCGGATTTGTCTGTCTCAATATTTTTTTCCTGCCAATCACCTTCATGTTAAAAATCTTATTTCTTCTTAACACGAACAGACAACACTTTTCCTTCTTAAATTTCAAAAATAGATTCCCATAATCTAAAATTGGCAGTGATGAATAAAAGCAACATATTAGAATTTATAAAGACAAAACTATAATAAATAAATAAACAGGAGCAAGAAAAATTATTTTAAGCTAAATAGCTGAAAATAAGAATTCTTGGTGTCGTGTGAGAAGCATTTGACAGTACAAACCAAAATAGTTATGAATGCAAAATAATCTATGTAACGTAAATCAACATATCCTAAGTTGGAAGGGAAGCAATAATAAAAAACAAAATGGAAGAATTAATGATTATTACTGAGCATTGTGATTGGCCGAGCCAAAATTGGCTTAAGATGGCCATTGATTAAATTCGCATCACTAGAATCTATGATTAGAAAAATGTGAACATCATCTTGTTTGAGGGGACCAATTTTATTGACTCAATACAGAAATAGATTTGAAAATCAGTGTTCAAGTGACTGGTTAACAATGGTTATCAGATAAAATGGCATTTTTTTTTATAGGGTTTCCTGAAAATGTATCCTTCTTTTACCTGACATTTTAAACACTTTTAATAATACATTATTTAAACATTCAGCTCTTTTATATCTGAACTTCATGCTAACATCTCTTGTCAATAATAAAAAAGGTAAACAGAAATTTTAAAAAGTAAAAATGGCACTTATTAACAACTAAAATATAATTTTTGTTTGTATGTCTTGTATATATAACACCTGCCTTCAATGAATACATGGTTTTACCCAAGGAAGAATTTTTTTTCTCTCTTTTGAAGAAACTGTTAATTTGCCAAAATGTAAACAGTATATTATTTCTTTTCAGAAAAAGCACATACACGCATGTATACTTGTACAGATGCATGCTTATTGAAAGCATTTATCTTGTCATGTGACCATAATTTTGTGTGGTTAATATTCTTATTATATGTGATATGTGTATTATATAACAAGGTGATGTAGGCAAAAAAAATGTACATTATCAGGAAGATTTCTAAGAAGTAAATATAGTTTTATTTTTATATCTCCAAAAAAAAAACAAACTTTTAAGTCATTTGCACAATAAACTGAAGTTTGATTGTTCATCTATCTAAACTTATTTATAAATGGAACTTTGTGTGTGTGTGTGTCCATTACCTATAGACTCCGAAATGGCTGAACCAATTTTCTTGAAAATTTACACAGTTGTACTATAAGCATCTGCAAGTGTTCTTAGCTAGGTTTTGTGTTGAGGTACCCCTGATAAATATTGAAAATTGATAATTGAAAAAATCGGGTTATAGAAGGAGTGATCCGATTTTAATCAAATTTGATACACTCATAGACAAAGACATAAGAAACGATTTTCAGAAGTTTCATGGTTGCAGTTCTTACAATAGTGCAGAAAATCGATTATATATATATATATATATATATATATATATATGTATATAAAAGACAATATGTTTGTGTGTGTGTGTTTATTTGTCTGTATGTCTGTATTTTTTTTCAGCCCTTTTATTTTAGTTTTTGCTTCGGGTTTGGTTCTAAGTAGGCATAATTGTAGTTCTTATACTCAGCCATAATACCATTTACTCAGAGGACTTATTTAGCCTCCAAAATTCAGTTTACAACGAAAAAAACTTATTTGATATTAATACCAGGAAATCAAAATTTGACTTACATCCATTCATTTTTCTTTCAGTCTACGGTTCCGTTTTAACTGGAAACAGCAATTGCTTTTTAGTCTTTTGTGCCAACGTCCAAAGAGTCTGATCTCCAGGACCATGGATTAGTTTTAAAGCTTTCATTACATCCGAGCAAAACCGGGCTATACTGCTAGTTTATATTATATACATATGTATTTGACAGGCCCTATTTTTTCTGCCTGGAAAGCAGCATGTAACTCAATTGAGAATTAATGGAATTTGAAAGTATATATTTAAAAGCAACCAAAAGGATGACCTTATGCATAGTATTAATGCATTCATTTTGAAATTCTTCATTTGCATAATTATTTTTGCTTATAAAAGATTACAGAAGACATTGTCTTATGAATGATTATGCATTGTAGAAACTTTAAATGTGCATGGTGTGAATATTAATTAAAATGTGTCTTAAAAAAGAAAAATAAATAAAAAATTCATGATCTCTGTGGATATTAAAACACTGCAAATAACTGATCTGGTGTCCTGAACATCAAGGTAGCATTCGAAATCAAACATTATCGTTACTTGCAAATTGAAAATATTTCATTAAACGCAACAAATGTTGAACAAACTTCTTTAAGGATTTTTGTTTGTCTTACAAAAGTTGAAATAGAGGCATATATATATATATATATATATATATATATATATTTTTTTTTAATCATTTCACCCCGAGCAAGGCAAAAATGCCACTGATGAGTGGGGGGCTACATAACTGTAAAAAGATTAATTAGAAAAGAGTGAGGAGTACAAACCAGTTAGAAAGGAGCAATAGAACGCTGAGAATGCAGGTGCGATGACAGACATAGGTGGAGAGAAAGGGAAGGATATACGGGGGGTGGGGAGAGAGCTAGAGTCCAGTGGTTAATAGATGAGTATTGACATTGCATTTAAATTTCTAGAGGTTGTAGCCATCAGGAAAGCAAGAATATGGGAGCGAGTTCCACAGGTGGGAAGTGCGAGAGAAGAAGCTGCAGGAGTAGAATTGTTGTCGGCATTTGGCTAACCTAACTGTAAATGGGTGGGACCCAGTTGCCAATCTGGTTGCATGAGTAAACACCTGTTGAGGAGGCACCAGTGACTTAAGTTCGTCCGAGCAGAAGCTATGAAAGTATTTATAGAACAGACAAAGGGAGGCCACATTTCAACGGTGGGGAAGTGGCTGCAGTCTAGCCGCTAGATCAGTACCTATATGTTTTCTATCTCCTTATTCTCACTATGACACATGGATTGCACAAAGACTAGGAGGAGTTAGTGGCAGAAACTACCCCAACAGGCTTAGATGTCAGCCAAACAGAATTAGTGTGATGTTTTTGGGGTGGGGTTATTATTACGGAAGTGGTGAGCTCATGAAAAGTTCCAGGGGATGTCAAGATAATAGCTTAGATATACATTAGTTTTAGGGAAGGCAAACATGGAAGAACATTTCAAGAAGACACTTTTGAATAAAGATGATTTTTATACCAGACAAGGTTAATAACATTCATCAAAGAAAATTAATGTATATCTGAGTAAAATGATTTTCAAAGAGTCTCATTTGATGAAGTGGCCACCTTGTTTAAATTAATATTAACTCAACTGAAAACTTATGGAGGATTCTTAAAGGACAAGTTTTTGACAGTTGACAGCAATCTTCCAGTAAAGATGAATTTGCAAATGCTACAATACAGAAGGATGCACATCTATTTTATAGATTTTTGCAAAAGTGTTTGATAAAGTCCATCACAAAAAACTGATAGAAAAATAATTCAGTAACTATACAAATCTAAATCTAAACTTATTTATAAATGGAACTTTGCCTCTGTGTGTGTGTGTATGGGTGTGTGTGTGTCTGTGGGTGTGTGTGTGTGTCCATTACCTATAGACTCCGAAACGGATGAACCGATTTTCTTGAAAATTTACACAGTTGTACTATAAGGATCTGCGAGTGTTCTTAGCTAGGTTTTGTATCGAGGTACCCCCTGATATATATCAAAAATTGATAATTGAAAAAATCGGGTTATAGAAGGAGTGGTCCGATTTTAATCAAATTTCATACACTCATAGACAAAGATATAAGAAACAATATTCAGAAGTTTCAAGGTTGCACTTCTTACAATAGTGCAGAAAATCGATAATATATATAAAAGGTAAGATGTTTGTGTGTGTGTGTGTTTATCTGCCTGTATATATTTTTTCAGCCCTTTTATTTTAGTTTTTGCTTCGGGTTTGGCTCTAAGTAGGTATAATTGTAGTTCTTAGTCTCAGCCATGATACCATTTACTCAGAGGGTTTATTTAGCCTTCAAAATTCAGTTTACAATGAAAAAATCTTATTTGATATCGATACCAGGAAATCAAAATTTGACTTACATCCATTCATTTTTCTTTCAGTCTATGTTTTCGCTTTAACTGGAAACAACTATTGCTTTTTAGTCTATCATGCCAATGTCCAAAGAGTCTGAGCTCCAGGACCATGGATTAGTTTTAAAGCTTTCATTACATCCGAGCAACGCTGGGCTATACTACTAGTATAGAAATAAGTGTAAAACAACAATGTGTTTTCTGACTGAATTTATTCAACCAATACAGTGAGGGATTTCTGAGAGAATTAGAGATCCTACTCGAATTCACTACTGGCAGCCACAATCTTAAAAGATATAAAGGTGACAAAGTGTTGATAGCAAACAGAGAAAGGAAACTACAAAAACTCCTACAGAAGGTTGTGAAGGAGAGTGAGAAGAAAGGGCTAAAAATCTATTGCATGAAGACAGGATGTATGGTTGTCAGCAAAAGGAACCATCCAACATATAAATTACAAATTGAAGATGCTAGAATCAAACAAGAGCAACAATTTAAATATCTTGGAAGTATTTTAACAGAAGAGAGAAAGTGTGACTCTGAAATCTAAAAATTCATTGGGATACCAAAGGATGCCTTCCACAAGGTAAAGAAAGCATTAACAAAAAAATTTCATTAGAAAAAAAGAGAAGAGTACTGAAATATATATCATAATATCAGTTCATTTATATGGTAGTAAATGCTGGATAATCTCCAAGAAAAAACTTGAAGCAACAGAAATGTGGTTCTACAGAAAAATGCTGAGAATACCAAGTATTGAACATGTGAACAACAATGAAGTTATAGAGAAAAGGGATACTTATACTTGATACCAAAAAGGGATAGTTGAAATTTATAGAGCACATAAAGAGGGAAGAGAGTTTGGAAAATTTGATACTCACAGGAAAGACTGAAGACAAGAAAGAGGAAAAACAACACATAACCTTGCAAGCTTGAATAAATGGATAGTGGAACTAAATTTGAGAGAGATAACAAAAAGACAAAGTTTATTAAAAGCTACAAAGGATAAGAAATTGTGGAGAGCCATGATTTCAAAGTCTGGAAGAGACATGGTATATAGAAAAAGATTCATGCTGTTCTGTAATCTATTTTATATGAAGAAATGCCAAAGGTAAAAAATAAATATATTAATTGTAAGGATCTTATGGAACAACCTGCTAGTAATCAACTAGAATAGAAGTTGATTCTAACTGACCAAAAAAATCACCAGGGCAAATTGATAGGTGGTTTAAATAATAATCTGGGAGATTCCATTCTGTTAGAGGCAAGTCTATTCTGTAAGCATTGATTGGCTGATAATTTCAGTGTGTATATTGAGCTCCATGAATATTGAGCACAATATCCACACTCTTGAATATTCATCTTCCTGCATTATTTCCCCACTTTTTTAGGTGTCCCTTGTAAGTTTGTGGCATTGTGGTATATGAAGGATTGGAAGTTGATGGATGGGTTCTTGTGGTGATTGTTCAAATTGTAATGAGTGAATGGGTTGTGATAGTGTTTAGCTAGCTATAGGATAGTTCAGTGAGTACCAACCTCTTCCCCTCCCCTTTTTGGCCTTGTGCCACAATTTTGTACTTTTACAAAATAAATATTATATTCACCTTCCTGTAGGGAGACAAAAGAAGACAGCCATATTGAAAGGTAAGTTATTTGACTTCTACATTAATGATTTCTAAAACATTCAGAGCATGGAGCATACATTTTTGCATTAACATTTTGTTATATTTTTGCCATCATTAAGATAAAAAAAAGTTTTGTTTTTTTTTAAATAATTGTCATTGTAAATATTTTACATCTTCTTTCATGTTATAATAAATGTATTTTAGAGTTTCAGGGAATAACGTGAAATCTGTAAAAATTTATAAAACTGTTGTCACATTGTAAGAGTGAAATATCATAATTTTACCAAAATTTATACATACTAGTTGGAATTGTGTAAATTACAAGGATTTACTAATAATTATTTTGATGTTGTACTCTGTACTTTTCAGCCCATCACCATTCTTAAATAGTTATAAGAAAACAGTTTCTCTTAAAAATACTGAAATATACACAACAGGTTGTTCAGTCACAAAACATGATTTAACTCCTCATTATAAATAACTGCCTTGATTTAAGTTGACCTCTCTCCAATTTCTCTGAGCTACACTCTTCTTTTTGGTCCTGAGTACGACAGTAATCTGCATCCGGCAGCAAGGCCTCTGATTAGAAGGTTGTGAGAAGCCTGAAACCACGCCTGAAACCACCTCTTAATTGCTGTTGTTCCCAGGTCCACCCTGACCTGAAGTGGTAGCACCTGTTAGGGTCCCAGCTATGGGCAAATAATTAACCTCCAAACTGGGGTCAAAACACTATAAAAGTATAAAAATAGACTTTTATAGGAATATATATGTGAAAATAGACCTTATAAAGAAATATACATTTTTAAAGGAAAAAAAATTATTGCCAGCGTTACATTTTTTAATACAAAACTAGAAGATATCTTCAGTTTTCTAAAATACAAAAAAATAAAAATAAGATGTTTTTCATGAAAATCTGATTAATTCAACCTTCTCACTATTACTGAACATTAAAAAAATACCTTAAAACACCACCTTTTTGGCATTAAATAACCTACAGAGATTGATATGCCATTAAACAAAACTCAAACTTCTTTGTGTCACCCCATGACCCTCTCTCTGTTTTACTCTCTCTGTGTATTTCTCTTTCAGTCTCAGATGCTCAACATAGTCTGGGTTTAGTAGCATTTTCAATTAGAAGAATATCATCTATTTCTATTTTTCTATATTACAAAATGATTATAATTATTAGAGAAAGATTTAAATTTGAAAAGCTCATTTGCAGTTTAGAGACAAATTTGTCCTCAACAGATTGTTAGGTCACAAAAGCTGATCTTCTAACTACAAACAATTGCCTTTAACTAAAATGACCCCCTTTCAATCCCTCTCTGTGTTGCACTCACTTTTTGGATCCTTATGAACTTCTTACTCTTTCTGTCCCACTTTCTTTCTGTTTCCCATTCAGTATCTGTAATACCAAGTGTGAAGCCCACCTTGCATAGGTCAGTCAGTTAAGTGCCATACATGAAACACACTTGGGCGATCATGTCTCAAAAGAGACATGACTGACTGGGCAGAAGATTATCCTGCAGTAGGTTACCCTTGCTTTCTGCGGTAGAGTGGTTGCTGACCAAGGCTATAGAACCCAATCTGTCCTGTTATTTAACCCATAACTGGAAGGAAGAGATGGATTAATACCTTTCCCAAGGGTATTTGCATGTAAGTGAATGCTTTGAATTCAATTGGAATTCAAACTCGGCTCCCCAATTTCTCGTTCTGAGCCGATATCCACTGCACCACAACGCACATCAAACATATTATTATATAGATTATTTGAAATACCCTGTATATTAACAGTGCAAATATTTCTATAAATCCCTCCATTATGTTTATCAGGAAAAATTAAATGTGCAAAATAAGATGTAATATAATGTAATAACATTGTAGTATATTTGCTGACATTAATTTCTTAAGAAAAATTACATCTTCTCTAAACAATACAGAGGAATATATTCCTACGATTAGTAAAACCATCTTTCTTTTATAATAACCATGCGATTGTTTTGATTATTGCTAAGTTATCTTTTACTTGTTTTATAAGTTATGAAACACACATTGAATAGGTTTCTGTATTGGTTTTCTTGTCTATGGCTGTATCGTGTTGAATAAACCAGTTCTCGTCTGATCACCAAAGTTAAGCAACATTGAGCCTGGTCAGTACTTAGATGGGTGACCATTTGGGAATACCAGGTGCTGTCAACATAAGAACCATGAATGGTACACCGGTCCTCCAGGTTTGGGGGTTGGGCACAGAGCTAACAACCCTTCCCCATAAAAAACAGTTTGTTACGGAAACAGGAACAAAAAGTTACTGCTCTACACACCATTGGGTGTAAAAGGGTGAGATGGTGATTGGGTTTTCTATGACCTGCAGGTAAGCTACAAACTGATCTGTGTATATTACACAAAACCATCATGAATACTGTGGCAAACTAAGTTCTCTGGTTAATGTGTTTCTCAAGATCTATCTTGAGGGATTTGTTGCTCATGTTTACTAAAGACAGTGAGCAATTACAGGAGGCTCTAAAATGTTACTTGTTTATAATTTGGGAATGATTATCCAAAATACAAACAAGAAATATTAAAGAAAAGAAAAAAAAAAGAAAAACTGCAGGAAAACAAAAACCATTAAATCTTCAGATAAAATTTCCTAGCTGTTTTATCTGATGTAGACATGAATTTTTTTTAATTGATTTTTATTTCTCCATTTCAAATAGTGGAAAAGTTTGTTTTTTTCTTTAGATCTATGCTCAAAATATTGTTACTGCAAGCCTTAATGCTCATTAATCAGCTTGATCTTTTTATTGGAAATATTTTAGAAGTAAATTGATAAAATCATATGTGACTTTATTATTTTAAAACATTAGGTGAATATGAAAAAATATCTTGTTAGAAGTACAGAGAACTTGAATAAATCTGCTCAACATGAAAAATTGCTTTTAAAACAACAAAAAGAGTATATTAATTCAATGATCCATTGTTATAACAATATTATACAAGACATTATTAAAGTAAAACTTTAATTTGTCCCAAAGATAATTCAAGCAACTATGAAAAACAAACTTCTGGGTAATCAACATTTTATTATCAAATTAATATTGTATTGTGATGTTCTAGCAAACCACTACTTGTTTCTTATTTTACTGTACACTTTAGATCTCTTTTACTTAGAATACGCCAATTGCTACACTCCTATTGATCAATCTGCTACAAATAAAAGTAGTTGATTTTGTTAATATTTCATTATGTATTTGCACTATCAATTTATATAGATTATTCATAAGAAATACAAATAATATTTACTAATGAAAAGATAAGTAAAACAAAAGTCAACTGAAATTGTATTTAACATAATTAAGAAATTGTTTGTTAACTCAAGACTTTATTAAGGTTAAATTTCTAAGAATATTAATTTGAAGAAAACTGACCCATCAGATAAAATTAATATAATTCTGATACGTAGTTTAAAAAACAAATTAAGAAAGTAGGTTATTTTCTTGATATATTTCACTTTTCAAATCAGGATTTGTTGTAAAGTTAATGTGAGTAAATATTAAAATATAAAAAAATGAAAAATATCTCTGAATTTCATAAGTGAAGAGTAATCATTATTTACATGCTGGCTATTGTCCATAGTAAAATATTATCACATGGTTTTGGTCATTTTGTCCTCAGACCTTCATCAGGTGCTAGTTGATCTAAATAATCTTCAGAGAATTTTGAACTAAACTCTTTATTTAATCTACAAGGGTAGCTTGTTCATATTCTATTCAGATTGTGATTATTTAGTACTATACTCATATCTGCCCTGATTTTGGGGTAGATCAAGCCTTAAGCTTGCTACTGGTGACATGTAACCTAGTGCAACCTGCCACATGGATGAGTGGTTGGTGTCTAAACTAGTTCCCTCACTTGTTTTTTTTTTTTGTTTTTTTTTTTGCTAATGAAGAGGGTGGCATGTTATCTCAAAGGACAAAAAACAAAATCTGTTAACATCTGGATGAGCTTTACAAAAACCAGTGGCCAACACACACACACACACAGCTTAGATTGAATTTCAAGCTTTGAATGGTAACGTTTCTAGAAATGGTGTCTCAATAAAAACACTTGGTGTATTTGGACTACCATGAGTTAGGCATCAGAAAGAGTATCCACACTTGTATCAAATCATTATATCAAATTTTTTGTCAAACAGTACCCATCTTGTTTGTGTGAGATTAATCCTGGTTCTGCCTTAACAAAGTCTTGAGAGAACTCATTGCCTAAGGAAGCAATCTCTGCAGAAAGTGGTTAAAAGTAGGTCAGTGTATCTGATATTTATTTATGAATTTGCCGAGTATTTTTATTCTATGAAAATAGTATTGAACACTCTTTTTAATTTGGTCATTCTTCTTATGAACATTATTTTTTCTCTTTTTACATTACTTGGATTATTGTCTTCATCTTTGCTGCCATGCTTACAACATTTCAGTTGCTGTATGCCCTGGCCTTTATCAGGTGCTAGGAATTTTGAACCAAACCCTTTCTTACAATCACTGAGAACTTATGGCCATATCATGTTGAATACACAGGTTCTGACTCAGTCACCACTTAGATGGGTGACCGCTTAGGAATACCAGGTGCTGTAAGTGTTTAGTGATGGATGTGCATTGTGGTGCAGTGGATATCGACTCGAAAAGAGAAATCGGTGAGCCAAGTTCAAATTCCAGTTGAATACCCTGCATTCACTTAAGCACTGGTACCCTTGGGAAAAGTATTAATCCGTCCCTTCCCTCCAGTTATGGGTTAAATAACAAGGGTAGGACTTGGGGACCCTGCCCTTAAAAACAAATCCCAATGAATCTTGATACTCGAAAAGAAAAAAGTATTATTAGACACAAAACTTATATAAAAAAACAACAATAAATTGTTGAAAGAAAAAAAGGTATTACTAGTAATAAATAAATAAAATTTAGTTGGCAATAAATGACTTGCAGAGGTTGATGTGACATAAAAATAAAACAACCAACCAACGATCACTGAGGTATATCATTCTCATTCCATGTGCAAGGCTACTTCTGGTAGCCATGAGCTATCCCTTTTTAACTTAACTCTCTAAGTTATTTGTTCACAATTACTGCTGGTACTGAACTCAAAACTATTTGGGTCAGTGTCATTGCAATTAACCAATGTCTATATCCTCTGAGCCATGTGACCTTGATTTTGCCAAAAATTTAAATTCATAGTAATAATATATACAAATATATATAAATAACTTCTTCAATGTGCCCTGTTTCTTCAGAACATAAACGATCATGACCTTACACATCTCCCTGTCCCTTGTCATTTTTAACACCCTTCTCCTTTTATCCCACTCAATCCCTGCTTGACCATCCATCTGCGCAAGCCTATCAAGTACGTCATGCATTGCTTTCTCTTATCTCTCTTTCCCTCTATCCATCCCATGAGCATCAGGTTCTCTAAGCCTTCCTTCCTCATTACATGTACTAAAAACTTCAACTGTCTTTTCTTGATGTTAAATACCAGTTTCTTTCTTGTGTCCATCCAATCCAAAACCTTGTTGTTGCTCATGTGTTCTGTTGATTAAATAACAAAATGCTAAAAACAAAAAGAAACAACATGAAACCTTCTATCTTGCAAAAGAATAATTTTAGATGAATAAATAATATTTTTACTGACGGAATAATATATATGTAGCAAGAGAAAACAAAATATAATAAACGTCATTTAAAGTTATACTTTGAGAGAATTGCTTAACTTTATCTTCAACATTTTCTCTTGATGCGTACATTGGTTCTATTTTGTTCCCCCTCTACAAATAGATGTTTTTCAGTTAAAAAATAGTAAAGTTGAAGGTGTCCTTTCAAAAGATGATTCTCATCAATTAAGATTAAATAAAGGATTCAGTTCAAAGTTCCCTGAAATTTATATGGATTGACAAGCATCTGATGAAGGCTGCAGGGTACAACAATCAAAACATTATAATAGCAGCAACAAAGATGAGCACAATAATCAGCAAGTAAATAATTTTAATAGTATCTCCTCATCCCAGAAATTCAGACATATTTTTCCTATTTTATCATTGAATTACCAACAATTAAGCTGATATTGCTATGTGATGTCAGTTCTTCAATATGGCAAATGTTGGATAATACCTTCGAAGATGAAGGAAAAACTTGAAGCAGCTGAGATGTGGTTCTACAGAAGGGTGCTGCAGATATCATGGACCGAGAATATGAGCAAGGATGAGGTTTTGGAAAGGATGGAAATGAAAAGGAAATTAATACTGAGCATCAGGAAGAGACAACTAAAGTTCCTGGGACATGCAATGAGGAAGGAGGGCTTAGAGAACCTGATACTAAGAGGCCAGATAGAGGGAAAAAGAGACAGGGGAAAGCAGGGGATAACATATTTGAAGGACTGATCAGATGGATGACGAAACAAGGATTGCATAGTGCAGCCTGAGAAAGTGTGCTAAGAGCCACCAGGGACAGGGAGATGTAGAAAGCTATGATCGCCTACGTCCTGAAAGGACATGGCACATAAAAGAAGTTAGAATATATCATATTCTTCTGCATATATGGTGTGCATGCAGATAACAAAAGAGTACAAATATAGCTAAGAATTAGATAAGGTTTGTCTACTGCCCAATTCAAACTCTTTCTACATATACTGAAAAAGGATCTCCGCTGGTTTCCTGTTTCAGGAAAGGGTTTTTATTTCCTTTTAAAGTCTTATTCTCTTTCACTTCCAGTTACCTCTTTTTGTCTTAGTGGCATTATTGCCTTGCTTGGAGTAAAATGATAAAAAAAAAAACCCTGTTATTTCAAGTTCTGATCTAAAGTATTTCACTATCTTCCAAAGTATCCAAACTAGTATTTCAACCATCATTGTTTTATATTGCAACATACGGTTAATATATTTTCAGTCCTTCTTCAAGGCTGTTTCATCCCGTTAGTATATTACTCAGTAGAAGTCTTTTTTCCCTTCATTTTTGCACAAGATTTTCTTTATGTAACTATAAAAATCCATTGCTTTATTTTTTTTTTAATCAGGTTCACCCCATGCAAGGTAGTAAAGCCACTGAAACACAAGCTTTACTTAATATGGAAGAGTTAGAAAGAGAAACATTGTGAGAACAAGAACAAATGAAAAGTTATCAGGAGGACAAAAGATTGCAATTAACATTGCATTTAAATTTTTGTAGATTAAAGTTGGCTGGAAAGCATGGAGCCAGAAAGGATTTCTACAAGTGTAAAATATGAGGAAAGAAACTTGGACTTATAAAACTAGGTGACACTAGAAGACTACAGTATAGAGCATCTAACTAAATAAGACTGATGAATAAGTCATTGTAAATGGCTAAAAACAAACAAGATAAGGATGCTTGTCTGAATATTTTATGAAATAAGGAAGGCATGATTATTTCCAGAGAAAAGGAATCAATGCAAAATAAATAAACAGACACTATAAATTATTTCAAATAAAGTTCTGACTGTTTATACATGCACTATAAAAGAAAATATTAACAGAGAAGCTGCACATTAAATAATCAGATTTGCATTTGAGAAAAAAAAAGACACTTTTGTCTTGTGTGCAACTTCACACACTATCATTGCATCTCTCTCCATAGGTTTAGAGAAAAGTCTCAAAGAATGAACAAAATCCAGTCACATTGTGTTCACAGATTCACTCATTCATGAAGGGTTGGGGAATTGAGCAGATAAGAGAAACACCAACTGATTGAAAAGAAGCAGCAATTGAGAAACAAAGAAAAATTGGAAAAGAAATATGTATTTCAAGAGAGACATAGTCATTCTATTCAAATCTTTTCTTGTTTAAGTTTTTTCAGTGTGAGAAAAATATACAGAAAACTTATTTGTTCAGAAGTGATTGAAAAATAAGAAGTGATTCAAAAGATTAGCTGATACAGATGCATAAGGGAGTGCTGAAAAATTTGGTCCATAAAAAACAACTAATTTTTTTAGAATTCCTTCCAAATCAAGCTGATAATCTCTCACACTTTTGTTATATATATATATATATATATATATATATATATATATATATATGATAAAAATACATTTTTAAGGTATCGTATATTGATGGATTAAATTAAGGATGTGTGTTGTGGTACAGTGGATATATGCTCAGAACAAGAAATTGGAGAGCCAAGTTCAAATTCCAGTTGAATTCATTGCATTAACTTATGCAGAAATACTCTTAGGAAAAGTATTAATCTGTTTTTCCCCTCTAGCTATGCATTAATTAGCAGGACAGACTGAGTTCTATAGCCTTCTATAGCCTTAGTTGGCAAATAGTTTACTGCTGAAAGTAATGACAACTTACTGCAGGAAAATCTTCTGCCGTAAGTCATGTTTCTTTGGAGACATGATCGCCCAAGCATGTATCACATATGGCACTTAACTGGCTGTTATTTATAAATAAAAGTGTTCAATGTCAGGGATAGAGTGTATGTAAATATAAAATTGTGTTTAGCATGAAACAGACTGTCACCTCTGGGTGTTGACTCCAATGTTCACTTATCATATATATATATATATATATATATATATATATATATATAGTATATCGAGGCAGCAAGTAATTTTCTAAACATATGCTATTAAATATAAGAGACAATGAATGTCTATTATGTTTAATCATGAGCCGTTCTAAACGTCGTATTTTTGCTTTAATTTCAGTTGAAAATAAAGATAAAAATTCTCCAACATTTGGATAATTATTTATGTCATCTATGTATCTTATATATATAGAGGATTTATTGTTGTCATTAATTATTTTATTTTCTAGATTTGCCATATAATAATTAGAAAAGAGGGGACCTAAAGGAGATCCCATCGCAATACCATCTATTTGTGTATAAATATAACAAGGGTACTTGTGTGGTGCATGCTAATAATAGATTTTTTAATATAGTGGGTTTAATATTGATTGATGGGAGAGTAGCATGGTTGTATACATCACGGATAATGATGTCAATTGTTTCCTGGACAGGAACATTTGTGAATAAGTTTTGGACATACAAAATTATTATTTGTTTTAGCTAAGAATATTGATCAAATTAAATATCTTAAAAACAAATTTGAAAGTCACTCCGTCCTCAAATTTACATTATAACTTAATATTAATAACAAACTCTCATTCCTTGATGTATTCATTGATTCTAGTACACAGAAATTTACTACTTCTCTATATAGGAAACCAACTAGCATAAATTTGTGTCTTCTTAATTATAATAGTGAATGCCCCCAACGATGTAAGTTAGCTGTTATAAAAAACTTACTTCAACGCACCCAAATGATATCTTCTTCCAAATCTATATTTTATAAAGAATTACACAACATTAAGCAAATACTAGTCAATAATGGATTTCCTAACTCCGTTATTGATCAACAAATTAAAATGTATCTCAACAAAATTAACAATAACTCTAACAATAATGATAATATTAATAATAATGGTTTACATCAAAATAAACATAACACTATTAACTTATACTATTGCAACCAAACACATAATAATTATAAACAAGATGAAAAAACTCTCAAAAACATAATACGTAGAAATGTTAAACCAGTCAAAAGTAATAATCAAATTAAACTCATTATATATGATGAAAAGTTTAAAACAATTGACCTCATAGTCTATAATAACCCAACAAGCACTAAACTAAATTATTTACAAAAAACCAATGTAGTGTACCAATTTACATGCCCATTCAGAGATTGCATCACTGATACTAATCAAAAACCTAGTACATATATTGGTTTCACCACAACCACGCTCTCCCGTAGATTACATGTCATCTTTCTGATCAGAGTACTATTAAACAACATTTCTCTGAAAAACATAAACATGTAGGTAATATCAGACAGATTTTGGTCAACAATACGGTGATCCTTACTCATACACACAGTAAGAGGAACCTGCAGATATTGGAGGCCATGTACATCAAACCAAAACAACCAACACTCAATAAAATCAACTTTAAAACAGGAAATAACATATTACATTGCATTTGACTACATGGTTTTGTTGTCATTTCGCGCTATCCTGCGGTGTGACGTCATAAAACCGCATCGCAAACTTAAGAACTGCGTTTATTATTTCTGGTAACTATTGCCGTTGCCAAGCGGAGTTTTATGTCAACACACAATAAAATTGTCGGTGATGGTGGATTTTATAATATTTCAGTTTAAACAACCTCTCTGAAGATGGCTCATGTGAGCCGAAAGCTTAGAAGAAAACTAATAAATAATTATCCAAATGTTGGAGAATTTTTGTCTTTATTTTCAACTGAAATTAAAGCAAAAATACGATGTTTAGAACGGCTCATGATTAAACATAATAGACATTCATTGTCTGTTATATTTAATATATATATATATATATATATATATATATATATGATAATAATAATAGCATACTGCAACTCAATAGCTATAAAGTTTCAGTGTTAACACACCATCCTCAAACTATATTACTATGTACTATTTCTTCTATGGAAAACTTTAGTAATATAAAGATTTATATTGGTAGTACTAAGAATTTGCTAAAAAAAGATGTTATCAACACATTTCTTAATTTTATTTAATAATAATAATAGTAAGTAAAGAAATAAAACATCCATATCAAAATATATTTGGTATCTAAAAGAAATAAATAAAACTCCCACAATAAAATGGAAAATTTTTTAAAAAAAGCTAGATTATGCTCATTTTTACATGACCCATTTCCTTGTGTCTAAATGAAAAACTATATATTATTAAATTTCATAAGAATAAATATCTATTAAATAAACATAATGAAATAAATGTCATATGTAAACATTACAAAATGTTCACCTTAGATTATGGTTAAAAAATTCTTTATGAAAGAATATCCATTAACTTACATATATCTAATAATTCGTTTTGTGTTATGATATATTAATTCAATAGATATTAAAATTTTTACAAATTAAGAGTTTATGAAAAATTAGAAAAAAATACAGTTTGAACCAAAATAAAAATAGGATAATCATATTCAAAGATCCCTTTAAGTTAGATCAAAAATATAAAATGTTTTCTTCCTTTTTTGTTTTAAAAAAAGATAGGATACAGAGAAAACTAAGAAAATAATCTTGTAACAGTTGGATACATCAGTCAATTAAGTGCCATATGTGATACACGCTTGGACAATCATGTCTCAAAAGAGACATGACTGACTGGGCAGAAGATTATCCTGCAGTAGGTTGCCATTATTTCTGCGGTAGACTGGTTGCCAGTCAAGGCTATAGAACCAACTTTGTCCTGATATTTAACCCATAACTGGAGGGAAGAGATGGATTAATACCTTTCCCAAGGGTATTTGTGCGTATGTGAATGCAAAGAATTCAACTGAAATTTGAACTTGGCACCCCGATTTCTTGTTCTGAGCCGATATCCACTGCTCTACAATGCACATCCTTTGTCTAGATAATATCCTGTTAAAACTGAAAGAAGAAATCTTGTATTCTCCAAATATATAACCTACATTTTCAAATATAAAAGTTGAAATTCATTCTGATTAGTTACATTAAACTCACACATAAATATTTCTCTCTTCCCCCATCCATATTAAGTCTAAATAACAAGCATATTGTTTCCTACATTCAAATGTAAATCATTTTTACAATAATGAGTGAGTCAACATTGTCTGATGATGAGATAAAATCTCCAAACAGAAATTTTCCATTTAATTTTACATATATAGATATATATATATATATATATATCTATATTAGGTAACACAATAAAAAGCAATTAACCACCGCCAAATCTTCTTCTTCTATGTGCCCTGTCCCTTCAGGACGTAGGCGATCATGGTTCTACACGTCTCCCTATCCCTTGTGGCTCTTAGTATGTTTGCTCCAGTTACTCCTGGCAAACCCCGTTCCGTCATCTACCTGATCAGGCCCTGCAAATATGTTATCCGCTGCCTTCCTCTGTCTCACTTTCCTTCTATCTGGCCAGTCAGTATCAGGTGCTCCAAGCTCTCCTTCCTCATTGTGTGTCCCAGGAACTTCAGTTGTCTCTTCCTGATGCTCAGTATTAATTTCCTTTTTGTTGCCATTCTTTCCAACACCTCATCGTTGCTTGCATTCTCAGTCCACGATATCCGCAGCATCCTTCTGTAGAACCACATTTCCGCTGCTTCCAGTTTTGTCCTCATTTTCGAAGATATTGTCCAGCATTCACTGCCGTATTGAAGAACTGACATCACATAGCAATCCCACACTCTTTTCTTTGTTTCTAGTGAAATTTTCCTGTGTGTTAGTACTTTACTCAGCTTCTGGAATGCGTCCTTTGCCATGCCAATTCGCCTTCGGATCTCCGTGTCGCACTTTCCATCTCCTGTTAGAACACTTCCTAGGTATTTAAATTTTTGTACTTGTTTTATTCTTGTATCTCCCACCTGTATTTGGCATTTTGGGTTGCATCTTTTGCTGATGATCATGCATTCAGTTTTCTGCATACCTTATGTTGTTCAAGTTGTGGCCTCCAATAACAAATCCTGGCGTGTCATCTAGGGGCCTCAAAATATTCTCGCTTTACAGGTTGAACAAATCCGGTGAAAAGACACATCCTTGTCTTACGCCTCTTTCTAACTTTGTAAATCTACTGAGATCATTACCTGTCCGTATGCATGCCATTTGCTGCCAGTAGAGATTCTTGATTACTCTGATGTCTTTCCCGAAAATGTCGAGGCTGTCGAGCATCTCCATCAATTCTTTGTGTCGTATCTTGTCGAATGCCTTTGCATAATCAATGAAACAGAGGTACAAGTCTTTCTTCATTTGCATTGCCCTTTCAGAGAGCATCCTAATTCAAACACTACAATACACTAAAAAGAGGTCAACACAACAAAAAGCAATAAAAACCAATTAACCATCTTTAGAACCACTGACATACAAAAATATTAAATTATACCAAGTTCCATATTAATAACAAAAAAGCTGAGAAGCAGCAGCAGTGGAAGGAAATGCCCTGAGGAGTGAAAATTTTCTTGAAAATTTACACAGTTGTACTATAAGCATCTGTGAGTATTCTTAGCTAGGCTTTGTGTCAAGGTACCCCCAATAAATATCGAAAATCGATAATCAAAAAAATTGGGTTATAGAAGGAGTGGTCCGATTTTAATCAAATTTGATACACTCATAGACATAAGAAATGATATTCAGAAGTTTCAAGGTTGCAGTTCTTACAATAGTGCAGAAAATCAATAATATATATATATATATATATATATATATATATATATATATATAAACAGCAAGATGTTTGTGTGTGTGTGTCTGTTTATCTGTCTGTATGTGTTTTATGCAAATCCACAATTTTTATCCAATTCTCACCAAACTTCACACAAATATTCTTCAGGCTGAGTCTGAGCTCCATGACCATAGATTAGTTTTAAAGCTCTCATTACACCCAAGCAATGCCGGGCTATACTGCTTATTATTGATAAATTTAAAGCTGATGCAGTAGAATGAAATTAGGTAATAAGATGCAATAAAATATTTTATAAGTAATCTGTATCCATCATCTCAAAAAAAAAAAAAAGAATTACAGGAAAGAATGATTGTAGAAAAACTTAAATAAAGCCAGATAGTTTAATTGGTTAGGGCAAATCTTTTTACTTTCAAAGAGACAATTGGCATCTACAAAAGAAAAGAGTCGAGGATTTCAATTACAAATGGGAGGTACCAGAATCAAACAAGTACAACAATTTAAATATCTGGGCAGTGTTTTACCAGTGGATGGAAAGTGCCATGTTGAAATCTGAATGTGCATTGGCATTTGATTTCCAAAATTTAAGCAAAGTATTAAGAAACAGAAAAAATTATTAGCAACAAAGAAAATGTGTTCTGAACTCTTATATAATATCAGTCATTCAGTTAAGTGTCAAACATGATACATGCTTGGTCGATCATGTCTTTTTTGAGACATGACTGACTGGGCAGAAGATTATCCCACAGTAGGTTGCCATTACTTTCTCTGGTAGACTGGTTGCCAGCAAAAGTCATAGAACCCAATCTGTCCTGTTATTTAACTCATAACTGGAGGGAGAGATGGATTAATACTTTTCCCAAGGGTATTTGTGTGTAAGTGAATACAACAAATTCAACTGGAGTTCAAACTCAGCTCCCTGATTTCTTGTTCCAAGCCGATATCCACTGCACCACAATGCACATCCAGTCCTCCTATATTGGCAGTAAATGCTGGACCATCTCCTCACAGATAAAGAGACTTGAAGCAACAAAAATGTGTTTCTACAAAAAGATGTTGGGAAGACCATAGTTGAATTTATGATCAATGATAACATTTTTTAGAAAAATGGAAACAAAAAAGAAAACTTACACTAATCAGAAAAAACAGTTGACATTTCAGGGGCATGTAATGAAGAAAGAAGACTTGGAAAATTTGATACTCACAGGACAAAATGAAGGCAACAGTGTCCGAGGAAAACAACTCATATATGCATATATGTTTACATGCATAAGCACCTACACAGGCACATACTTGTGCAAACGCATATCAGTGCCCACCAATACACACCTGAGTACACATAGATACACATATATATCATATAGTCTTTTTATATTTTTTTATGTATACTTGTACATACATACATATATATACATACATACATACCACCCTTTCTAATATATATATATATATATATATATATCTGTATACATGTATAGGTGCACCCTCATAGATACCCTGCCTGTGTGCACACACATCCACATTCACTGACATAATCATATAATATTTATATATTAGAGCCATTAAAAAAAAGATTAGAGTACCTGGTTTATTTGCTTATTGTTCTATAGCAATGGATTGAACATTCTTGGCTACTGGCGTTTATATACATTGTGTATATAACATGTTAAAATCTGCTTCCTCTACCATGCACCGATAGCTTAGGATTGAGAATGTCCAACTGATGTCACATTGGTTGGGTTTCAATCCTGGCTATAAGCAATCAGATATCTAACTGTACTGATGAGCTGTGATACAGTGAAACAAGATGGTCTGCAGATGACACATATATATATATATATATATACCCACATGCACACACACTTCGCTTCTGTGGGAAGGGAAGAAATTGGGGCTTACAGATTCAAAGGGCTGTTAAATAGTCCCCATCTTCTGCTCAAAGAAAAGAAAATATATTGAAAACACTTTCAGACTCCTCTAATACCTAAATTATTTCCTACACCAGATGAAATGCAAATCCTAAAAAATCCAAAGATGTAGAACACAAAATAATACAAAATCCACAAATTCATTTTGTCTCATCATCTCCACACACACACACACATAAGTAACAAGCTTCTCCATATTAATTAACTTAGAAGAGTTATGCTGTCTTCAGAGTATGAAGGCATTATTGTAATGTCTGGTATTTATATACATTGTGTATATAACATGTTCAAATCTACTTCTTTAAGTTTTGAATCATCAAAAATTGTTTGAAACATTTCCTTAACTGAAATGTTAGTTTACAAAGCAAGCATCTTTTTATTCTTTAGTTTCTTTTTGTCATGTAAGTCTATTTATTGATAAACATTTTAAACAAACCACACTGTTTCCAATACTTACTTTAAAGTGAAAATAAACACGTATAGGAAAAAGAAAAAGAAAAACCTCAGTTCTGTGTGTTTAGTATTAATGCCAATAACACATGACAGATAACACCCTTCTCCTCACTTCTTGCATTTATAAAAATAATACTGGAAACAAATTAGAAAAAATAATACTAATAAATAAAAAAAGTAATAATTAAAGATATTCAAACCCAATGGATTGTTGGATCAGAACAAAAAAATAAATTCTTACCAAAAAGTAAAAAAAATGCTCACTCCCACACCCCCATCAACTCAAGAAAATGTGGCTAAAGATGGCGAGGTTGGTGTTGCTACACACACACAAAAACTCACAGAGAATGTCACTTAGTCAATTAGTGCAAAGCGAAGAGTTGAGTGATAAATGCTTTTGATTGGAAATGAAATCCATGAAAATTACGGAAGTGCTTCATTTTTAATTTCTAAAAATTAAGTTTAGACTTTGTCTTAAAGAAGAGTATGCCTGACATTAGTTTGATCTTGCAAGATCTACACATCGAGGATTCCAATAGAATTTGTCAGATCAAGCAATGGAAAAATTTTACACATCACCACAGCAAAGATGCAGCGGCAAAAAGGTGGCACCGGCACAAAGAGATGATGGGATTTGACCATTCTGATCTGTAGAAGCACTGATTAATCCATTCAAAAATATCCAACTACCAATCAAATAGAGAAAAAAAAAAAGAACAAATAGAGTTGCAGAAGTGAAAATTAAAAGAATATAACATAAAGAGAAGAAGTGTCAACAGTATTCAGCATAATAGGGAATAAAAGAGAGACAAGGTGAATTGAAGAGAGAGAGAGAGAGAGAGAGAGAAAATAGGTGAAATAGAAAAGAGAGAAGGTGAACTGGAGAGAGAGAGGAGATGAAATAGAAACATCTAGAAGGTGAATTGGAAAGAGAAGGGAGGTAAATTGGAAAGAGAAGAGGAGGTGAACTGGAAAGAGAAGAAGAGGAGGTGAACTGGAAAGAGAAGGGGGAGGTAAATTGGAAATAGAAGAGGAGGTGAACTGGAAAGAGAAGGGGAGGTAAATTGGAAAGAGAAGAGGAGGTGAACTGGAAAGAGAAGGGGAGGTAAATTGGAAAGAGAAGAGGAGGTGAACTGGAAAGAGAAGGGGAGGTAAATTGGAAAGAGAAGAGGAGGTGAACTGGAAAGAGAAGGGGAGGTAAATTGGAAAGAGAAGAGGAGGTGAACTGGAAAGAGAAGGGGAGGTAAATTGGAAAGAGAAGAGGAGGTGAACTGGAAAGAGAAGGGGAGGTGAACTGGAAAGAGAAGAGGAGGCGAACTGGAAAGAGAAGGGGAGGTAAATTGGAAAGAGAAGAGGAGGCGAACTGGAAAGAGAAGGGGAGGTAAATTGGAAAGAGAAGAGGAGGCGAACTGGAAAGAGAAGGGGAGGTAAATTGGAAAGAGAAGAGGAGGCGAACTGGAAAGAGAAGGGGAGGTAAATTGGAAAGAGAAGAGGAGGTGAACTGGAAAGAAAAGGGGAGGTGAACTGGAAAGAGAAGAGGAGGCGAACTGGAAAGAGAAGGGGAGGTAAATTGGAAAGAGAAGAGGAGGTGAACTGGAAAGAGAAGGGGAGGTGAACTGGAAAGAGAAGAGGAGGCGAACTGGAAAGAGAAGGGGAGGTAAATTGGAAAGAGAAGAGGAGGCGAACTGGAAAGAGAAGGGGAGGTAAATTGGAAAGAGAAGAGGAGGTGAACTGGAAAGAGAAGGGGAGGTAAATTAGAAAGAGAAGAGGAGGTGAAATGGATATAGAAATGTGAAATAGACAGAGAGAGAAGAATCCAGTAAAAGTATAAGACTGAAAGAGAAAGTAGAGAGTGAAAAAAATTAAGACAGAAACAATGACAAACAAGAGAGAGAAATAAATAAATGAAAAGTGATAGAAATAACAAAGAGAAGAATTAAAGTAAGATATTTTAAGTAAAAAAATTGACAGAATGAAAGTAAGTCAAAATATGTAAATTCAGAGAAGAAGGATTAAAAAAAAATCACCTCGGAGTTCTTGACAAAATCCAACAAAGAATCTGTAATGTGATCGATCCCATCTTGGCAGCTCGGCTGCAGTCGCCCTCTCACCAGCATGATGCAGCTTCCCCGTATCTCTTCTACAAATACTTTCACGGCTTCTGCTCCAATGAACTTAGCACACTGGTGCCCCCTATGTATGAATTTACTCAAGCTACTAGACTGACAACTGAGTGCCACCCTTTTACAGTGAAACTGATAAAATGTAACTGCAATTTCTACTCTAACAGCTTCTTTTCTCACACTTCCTACCTGTGGAATTCCCATCTGTATACTTGCTTTGCCACATCTCCAAGAATTTAAATGTAAGGTCAATAGTCATCTCCTATCTCACTAACTTGTATCCTTTCTCTCAAGCTTTTTTCTCCATCCACTTCACCCCCATCGCACCAGTATTCTCATCCTTCTATTACCCTATTCCTGACATCCCTTATAACCTACCCTTCTGTCTCATTATTTGCCCTTATATAACCCCCTGCACAACAGTGGCAGTAAAATTGCCTGGGGTAAAATGATTAAAAAAAAGATATAGCTAAAAAGTTAAAAGAAATCAAGAAAAACTGTGTGTGGCATTCTTAAATAGGTTATTTAAACCTTGCTCAATAAATATAGCCTCTGAAGCTGAATTGGCACATTTTTACTATAGAAACTATTTCCTTGATGGAAAAAAAGAGACAGGTTTCATTCCTGCCCGAGACAATCTTTCTTTAATAAGATTTCTAAATTCAGGCTGTTTATCATTAATTTCGCTATTTAGAAATATAAAAACACAGGCACTGCAACTTAAATAAATACACCCACTAAAAATAACCTTTCCAGCAATAAATAAATCTTTATTCATATATAAAGTGTTGAGTTGTGATAGTTTTTGGCACCAAGAGTGTTGCTTTTTCTGTAGTTTTACTGATAAAAGGAACTTTTGGCAAGCAGTTTTTTTTATTACAAAGCACTCACTATTAGAGTGGAGATAGAGCATTGCAAAGATAGAGCAGTTTTAGTGCAAAAAATCTGTCACTTGTAACTGAGCAGGTTCATGCCAAATTTCAAAGTTTCATTAGGACACTGTTATAATGTCTTCACTCATCAGGGCCGGGTTTTTTTTTCTGCCTTCTGCCTTTCTCACAAAACTTTGAACTTGGCATGAACTTGCTCAGTTAAAATGACAAAGATTTCATTTGGTCGACCATTTGAAGTTTGATCTTCTAAGCAACATCTATTTTCACCAAAGAGGGCTCGGAAGTAAAAAGGATTTTTGGTAATCAAGTAGCAACTAAATCAGAAATAGGGTACATCCAGATGCTCGTTTATATTAACAGTCAAAGAAAATTCTAGTCCATCCTTGGCAGGAAATGGATACATCCACTGAATG
Organism: Ascarosepion bandense; assembly: GCA_037127315.1. NCBI lineage: Eukaryota > Metazoa > Mollusca > Cephalopoda > Sepiida > Sepiidae > Ascarosepion > Ascarosepion bandense. The sequence goes on from JBBBDQ010001964.1 coordinate 1,229,477, forward strand.
GTTCTGAAGGTCCCATTTTTGCATTACCAACCATGACATCAAGATGAGTAACTCTAAAGTAATGCCTACATATAATCTGGAAAAGAAGGTTCAAATTGTTATTTCTTGATGTGATGCTTCTTTTATCCTGTAACCTTGGAAGCATCCAACATGCTTTTCCCCAGTTTATAGTGCACACTGAGATGGTGGATTGGAATGCTACACGGGGATGATCATTAGTCGGTTGGTGAAAAGCGAGGTCACGTTATAGGTTTGCAACTAAACACAATGATTATAATTAGGTGGATAGATTACCATATATATTATTATTATTATTATTATTATTATTATTATTATATATTAAGCATATCCATATATATGCAGGCCTATAAGTACATTTATGAATCCTTTTCACAATTCTCTGAAAACCCATTTTTATATATTATGATATATTTCAGCAATATGTTCTTTCTTAAACAATTTTTATTCAGTAAGATTAACCCAGACTTCCTTATAGCAGATGTGAAAAAAAAAAACACTGAAATTGTTAATGCTAATATCATTTTTCTGTAGAAGCTAAAATAAACATGAATAAAATGAACACAAGACTTTAGCAGTATTTTCCTATCTATGCATCATCACATGTAAAAATGGGCATCATTTTTAACAGCCTTTTCAAAATTTCTCTTTTATCTGAGAAATGTAGCACAGAATGGCTTCCTTTAGACTATCCAGCAGCATCAAAACAATGCATAGACACCAAATACCTGCTCATCCAATAACAACTTAGCATTGGTTACAGCAGAATTTAAAACACACACATACACAAACTCTGTGAGCAACATAATTTCAATTCACACATACAAATCTATAAATTAATCCAAAATACATAAGAAAACAAAGAAAAAAGGTATTTTAGTTTTCAGCTGAAATCAAGTAGAGTTGCATAAATAAATAAGGTACAGTGCTAATATTCCAGTAACTACTTTTAGTCATATAAACATGGAGAAACTTGAAATTCTATGAAAATCAGTTTAGTTTTGTTTATTTATTGTGTCTTGTATTATACTATCCAGAATCTAATAATTATAGTAAGTATTTGAGAGTGTTTGGGTATCAATCTGTTAGGGCACCGCTCCTATTTGACTACAAATGGACTGTTCCCATTGCTGTATATAGCAATGGTGGATTCTCTACAAGAGAGTCATAGAGAGTCACTTGAGAGTCTCTAATGAGTTACTGAAGAGTCAGTGCGAGTCAGTGAAGAGTTAGTCACACTTCCGGTGTGTACCGGAAGTAATCACATATACACACGACTTACGACGGATTGGACTCTTGTATCTTTCTATTGTACATATTACTAATCACTTCTGTACATACTAACCGTCTTTCCACGGAATACAACTTATATTCTGATTCCGTTGTTGAGTTATTCATTTATACTTCACAACATAACACAATCTGAGGACTGTGTAAAGGATTTGGAAAGAGTTGGATGAGTCTAATGATGATTACAATGGTGCAGCAGCTTGGAAAACTCAATCTAAAATCATTATGATAAGAAAAGAACTCCTGAATTTGTCTAGCAGTAATTACAAACATGGAGGAACTTGAAATTCTATTATTTCAGACTCATTGGTTGTTATGTGTGGGACAGAGTTGAGTGAGAGACCAACAAAATTCCTTGTAAAACCAAAGATGAACTAAAGGTAAGGATTATGGCAGCATTCACCAACTTAAACAAGGAGACTATCCAGAAGAGGTGAAAGAGACTCCAAAATCTAGAAGCCGTGGTTGAAGCCAATTGTGATTTTATTGAATAAATTTACTCTGTAGCATTTCAAGATATTTTTGTGTAATTTTGGTAAATATATCTGTTAAAATGAGATATCAGTATAATTTTCATTGTTGCATAATTTAGACAACAATTTATCCATCATACTGTGTGTGTGTGTGTGTGTGTGAACAAAAATTTTATACCCTAGAATTTGTATATTGTTTAAAAAATGACTTTTTCAGAAATATTCGTTTGAATAAAACCCAAAAATACAAAAAAAATAATCATAAATGTTGAAACTTAAAAAATGCACTGGGGTGTAAATAAACCAAAACAATTAATTGATGCTTATTTTAAAGTACAACCCAAGTTGTTCACCACATGGAGTCTAGTCACTGACTCATAAACCAAATGAATCAAGCCAATACTGTTGTATATGAGTAGGTAGGTAGGTATAGTCTAGCTTGATTTAATGTTTTAGCAATATTCTTTTATGAATCTTTCTGAAGAGTGTTAGATGAAAAAAAAGGATCCTTTTTAAGAAAAAGAATGCAGTCTATCATTTTTAAAACAATACATAAATTTCTATTTATTTTTTCAACATTTCTAATAATTATTCTGATTTCTCAAAGTAAATCTTGATCAAAAAAATTATTAGAAGTGTTGACAAGATAAATAAAAAATAACCAAATAAAGCTTTCAACAGGTTGCATATATATATATATGTGTGTGTGTGTGTGTGCATTCCTTTATGTATATAATAGTGCTCAATGTTAAAAGTGCTTTTATATGTATGAAAAACAACAGATTCTATTTAACTTCTCATTTGCTGCTGGGTTCATGCATGGAAATTTTTCAAAATGGACATTTGTTTATCTTGAATGCTACTGAGATCTATTGTTCTTTACACGTTTTTCAAAAAGGAAAGTATCAGCACGTTAACAGTTTGAAACAATTTAATTCTTTTTGTTTATTAAACTATTAACATTCAATTTCTCCTCCATACATAAATTACAATTTTTGTCTTTATCTCTTTTCTTTTTTTTTAATTCTTATACACCATTCTATTAACAGTGTTTTCTCTTTTATTTTTACTTTCTATGTATATCTTGATATTGTGTTAGGTTTTATATCTTTCATATTTGAATGTTAGCAAATATTTTGTATATCTTCCTTTTAATTCTTCCCCAGTTGCTCCAGCATAAATCTTCTCAATCCCTGGGTTTTCTTTTCTTGTCACTTTGGCTGTATAGGTTTTTCTCTGAACATTCTCTGTTTAGAAGGGGTCGAAGAATGCATGCCCTAAAGTGACGTTGAAAATGGCTATTTCCCCACTAAGTTTTATCTGAATTTACAGATAAATAGAGATATATCTGCTCTGTAAATTGAATTTGGTTTGCATTGAGCTCTCCATTGGATCAGTTTTAATATTTTAACAATATTACTAGGATCCTCCTGGATTATTTACCAACCTATTCCGGATTTTACCAATCCTTCCCGGAATTTTACAGCTGTAGCTATATATATATATATATATATATGAGATTCATTTTATTTTTATATGGCCTGTTTTTATTTTTCTCTAAGTTCAATGTCATATTTTAAACATTTATTTTTTGATCTCATTTTTAGTCTTATTTATAATCCAAATAGCTTTAATTTTTTTATTGTTGTTTTCTTTAGTCTATCTAACTTATGATAATTCATATTTTTTTATAATTATTAATCACTCATCTCTATACAGGCCTATGTTTCTTTCCTCCATTATTTCAGATAATGTTTTAATATATAAATTCTAATTAATCCACATGTTTCAGATCCATTGCAAGAACCCAAATTCCAGGCTTCAGGAAAAAGCTGCCAAAAATTATATTACAATAAGATTAGAAAATTGTATAGTTGAAAGCAGAAACACAAGATTTAAGAACTGAATTTTTAATCAATCACTATTGGTTTTAGTATATTCAAAACTTTTCAAGTTTGTTCCTCTCTGCAAATAGATAAATGTAAGTCTTTGCAATGAGTTGTATTCAGTCAATTGAAAAGTGTTATCTAATTAATATAACTGTATGCCAAGAGAGTCCCTTTACCAAAAGAGGAGAGCAAAGTAGCTAAAAATAAAAACAAAACTCACCCACCATCAACTGAGACTATATGCCAGTTTCTCTAAATCATGATGTTTGTATTTCCTTTTCTCCTAGAAACAGTGAGTAATGACATTTACTAAATTCTATAAAAAATTTTTTATATGTGATACATCTCCATTTCTATGATGATTTCAAATAACAAAACTGTAAAAAGATACAGCCTTTAAAATCAAATTTCACATGATTTTGCATACAAAAGCTTTACTGTAAAAATATAAATGAACTGCAGTTTTGAATTTTACTACAATTACTGGAAGTTTATTTACTATATTAGTTGTGACTCTGACTAAATACTAGTGTCACAATACTAGTGAACTCTCATTTTAGGGAGATTTTTTACTTTGTCTACTTTGATCTACTTAATTACCTTCTTAAAGGGATGCAAATGTCAAGACAGATTTTAATTATAAGCAATAATTTTATTGTAGCTGTGCGTGTCCATCCCTTCATTAGTTTGTATGATCATTTTCTTCTGCCAATATCTAAAAAATAATGGACTAATCTATTTTGATTGCATGGAAAGAAGGAAAAAGTTACTAAGTGAAAGAATAAAAGAAAGAGGGAAGGGAAGATTGAAGTGGAGAGAAAGAATTAGATTAAGTTGGTAAAAACCGATACTACACTTGATATTCACCCTACTTCCCCACTGGAGCAAGGTCAGTTTTTAACGTGGGGAACCTGAGCACATACGCTCAGGCCATTGGTCAAAAATTACCCAGCCCCCGCTTATATGGTAAATAGGTACAAAGCTGGTCTTAGCTGGTCAAAAGCTATTCTTAGCTGGTCATTGCTTCCAGGTCAGCAAGCAGGTAGTGAGTACCTGAGAACAGATACTACACTTTGATCTTAGCAAAAGAGTCAAGAAATGGCTGTGTTTTAGTGCATGTCCATGTCACTACCAAATGACAAGAGTTGGTTTAACAGCAATATCATGGAAAATTTGTCCAAGCTTTTGAACACTTTCCCATTTAGGCACACCTCAACCCCCACCCCACAAGGGAGGGATATTGTCAGAGAGAAGAACCCCTGAGGCTTAGACTTAAAGTTTTTTACCCTCCTCAATGCCTGAAAAGCTGAAAAGCAATGGTGATAGAAAAAATGAACCATTTTTCAGACATATATTATCAAACAATGAAAACCAAGTAAAGTGATCATTAAAAATCCAGTTACCATAAATAAAATAATATTATCTGCTGAATTATTTTACAATTATTATTAAGACAAGTATTCATAAGACAGAGATTTGGCTGAAACAAAAGAAATAAAAAAAGTAATGTCTTAATGTCTTCTGCCAATACCTCAAATATAATAAACTAGTCCATTTTCAATGTATAAAAAAACAAGTCATACACTACTTGGTTTCAGTGAGAAATGAATGAAAGAAGAAAGGAAAGACAGAAGTGTTTAACGACTGTTTCAGTGAAATAAAAACATTTGTCAATTTCAAATCTTTTTATTTTCACTTCCTTACTTCTTGAAATAACAACCAATATTCATATTTATGATTGTTATTGAACCTGTTATAAGCCTATTTCATCATTAACTGAAGAATTAAGATTCATCACAACATTCAATTTTTTTTTTTTTTTTTTAATCATATCACCCCAAGCAAGGCGGTAACGCCACTGATGCACGGGGGGCTCCGTAAGAGTAAGAAGATTGGAAAAGAGAAAGCCAGAAACCACATCCTAAACAGGGAACAAGGGATGAGCCTCTTCAACTATTCAATAGATGTGGGTGGAGTGTGAACCGGGCAATAGTTTAGTCTATCTACTCCAATTGAAAAAAAAAGAAAAAAGAAAAGAGTAAAAAAACTGGAAAAGAGAAAACCAGAAACCATATCCTAAACAGGGAACAAAGGATGATCCTCTTCACCTGTTCAATAGACGTGGGTGAAGTGTGAACTGGGCGATAGTTTAGTCTATCTACTCCAATTGAAAAAAAAGAAAAGTGAAAAGATTGAAAAAGAGAAAACCGGAAACCACATCCTAAACAGGGAACAAGGGATGATCCTCTTCACCTGTTCAATAGACGTGGGTGGAGTGTGAACCAGGCGATAGTTTAGTCTATCTACTCCAATTGAAAAAAAAAAAGAAAAGAGTGAAAAGATTGGAAAAGAGAAAGCCGGAAACCACATCCTAAACAGGGAACAATGCATTAGCTTCTTCACCTGTTCAATAGACGTGGGTGGAGTGTGAACTGGGCGATAGTTTAGTCTATCTACTCCAACTGAAAAAAATAAAAAGAAAAAATTGGAAAAGAGAAAGCTGGAAACCACATCCTAAACAGGGAACAAGGGATGAGCTTCTTCACCTGTTCAATAGAAGTGGGTGGAGTGTGAACTGGGCGATAAGCACTGAGACTGGTGTAATAAAAAGAAAATTACAATATATACCAATTTGACGTTTACTCTCCTTTGAAATAGTCCCCCCCCTCTAAAGCCACACACTTTATCCAGTGTTGTTTCTATTAATAGAATCAATTCTAAAACTCTATTTTGGGGATAGCAAGCAATTACCTTATTGCAATCTCTTAGATTTCCATGATGTATAGAAATCTTGTTCCTTTTAAGTGTAAATTCATTTTTTGGAAACAAGAAAAAGTCACATCAGGTGAGATTTGAGGTATATTTTCTTCGAGTTACATGCACTCTCAATTTTAGTTGTTGCTGCTGCTGTTGTTGTTAAAAGTCCTCAAATGATGTGGTTTCTCTTACTTGGTAAAGCTATTTGCTTGTGATTTTCTCACACCAGTTCATTCCGAAGAATCATGGTTCTCATTTAGATCTACAGGTTTCATTTGGTCAAAGGAAAACATTAATGATAAGCTGAGGGATGAACTAAAATTATTGCAACATCTCATTAGATTTCACCAACAATGAAAATGATTCTACAGTCATTCCTCATATGCATACACATATATGAACCAATGTAACCATCCAACATACACCTAGACAAACAAGCATTTCTTCACAAACACATACATACACTATTATGCATTTTACTGTCCAAAATATTCTACACACATATTGAGAAAAAATTATCCATTGCTTTAACAGACCTGATCAATAAGAACAAACCCAAACTCATAAGGTACCAGTATTCTGTTCTTTTTTTTCATTTCTCTCTGGCTCTTTAATGAAGCTTTAATAAAAGGGGAAACCCATTGGATGGAGATACATTTCCTATTGTTATTTATTTTATCATATATACATATATATATGAAATGAATTGTTTGAACATTATTTTTTTTATCGATACTCATATTTAAGTAGATATTCTGTTTTTTAATTAAACAGTATTATATATTTATATCTACCAGCCTGATTATTTACGATAAATTGTTATTACGAAAATGTGTGCCATTCAGCAGGATTCGAACCTGTGACCCCTATTTACATAGGGGAAACTACCATTTGATCTGGGAACGTCTTAGACCTCTTGACCATGAAGAGCCTCCAGTTTAAACAAGGTTTTTATCAAGCCTGTATAACACAATTTTCGATTCATCGCAAACAACTATATCTGCTCTGAGATGTATCGTAATGTCAACAAATGTAAACATATTACAGTTTAACAAATTTTAACGAAACTTGGTTATAAACAACCGACAATTTCAAATGAATTGATTGAACATTATTTTTAATCAATGCTTGTATTTAAGTAGATATTCTGTTTTTTAATTAAACAGTATTATATATTTATATCTACCGGCCTGATTATTTACGATAAATTGTTATTACAAAAATGTGTGCCATTCAGCAGGATTTGAACCTATGACCCCTATTTACATAGGGGAAGCTACCATTTGATCTGGTAACGTCTTAGACCTCTCGACCATGAAGAGCCTCCAGTCCAAACAAGGTTTTTATCAAGCCTATATAACACAATTTTTGATTCATCGCAAACAACCATATCTGCTCTGAAATGTATCGTAATGTCAACAAATGTAAACATGCTACGGAAATTAATGAATCAAATGGTAGTTAAAATTCGTTAATTTCCGTAACATGTTTATATATATATATATATATATATATATATATATATATATACATTAGTCATCCACATACAAGCCTGTTTTGCTGTATCACAGCTCATCAGTGTGGCTAGATGCATCCACTTACTTCTGGCCAGGATCTAAACTCAACCAATTTGGTGTCAGTCGGAGTCGCTACTCCCTAAGCCGTCGACGCATGGAATCAGAGAAGGGAAATTTTAACATGTTGTATATAAGCAGTGTATACACTCATAACACTTATATATATATATATATATATATATATATATATATATATAAACATACAAACAGATATTTGTTGTTTTAGCCTCTTTATGAAAGAATCTTTACTCATATGTGTATGGCATAAATGCATATACAAATAAACATGTACTAATAAATTTGCCTTTTCACAAAGTTTGCATATTTCTGTGTATATTATGTATGTGAATATTGCTTAGAGAAGACAAACAGAATTTTGATGTCGGGTTTGAAAAATCCCGAGGTGAAGACAATTTGAAAATTGAGATGAAAGTTTCAATTGCTAGAAACATGGTCATTGCACTTTGTTAGTTCTAATTAAATTCACTAAACTTGACTTCAGAAAAATTTTATATATTTTCTTCATTTTAAAATTGCTTCTTTGTACATTTAACTTTGCTTCCATGCACAGAAAATCAGAGTTGGGTAAGGTGGATAGAAAAAAAATAATTTTCTTAAAACTAAAAGTAAATCAATAAAAGAGAAACCCTCAAACCCTGCAAAACAAGCAAGAAGCCTGTACAAATAAATAAAAATGAAATTAAACATATTTAACAAATGTAAAATGATTAAAAATAGTAGTAAAAACAGTTTGAAAAAATTAATAGGAAATTAAAAAAAATAAGTATAGATAACACTTTAAACAAAATTTAAAAAAATAATTATTTAATAATAAAAAGTCTATTAAAAATAATTATCAACTCAAAAAATTCAAAGAAAACTAAAGTAGAAACACTTAACACACATACACATAAAAACGATTCAGAACTTGTATATTTTCTTTGCTTTATACAAATCAAAAGAGTGTAATGTAGGCACAAGAGTTTGCAAAGAGTGGGTGAAGATTGTTGAAAAATAATTCACCATTTCAATTATTAACTTTTTTTTTAGTAAAAGCAATAAGAAATTCCGCTGCAGGTAAAAAATGTCAAATTTTTATACCGATTTTTCAATTTTTTTTTCCTCGGTCTTCCCCGTTTCTGATTTCACATCAACCTTTTGATACTTGCTAGAAATTGGCTCCAGGTGATCTATCTCTACTCTTAGGACTTTTTGGTCCTTGCTTCCATGTCAATGAGAATTTGTTTGAAAAAGGCGACCTCATCCTCAACCAAAACCCTCAGTGCCTAATCAACATTATCTAATAAGGTTTGTGTTCCAACAACAACAATAATGACAAACAACTGTACTGGATTTGCAACTGCAGATCTTCAAGAAACATCTTCCTCAATAAGTCACTTATTTGTTGGATTTTTAGTTAAGAGCGGAAGCATTTACTTGAGATTTTTTTCATTTGTGTGTAAATTCTTCCTTAACCTCTGATATTATTTATTTTTGTAACTGCAAATAGAATAGAAGAACAAGAAATTGCCAGAAACATTACAAGTGAAATCAGAGGACGTCTTATTTTCTTGAAATAATCAGTAGTGCTTTTGGCCTGGCAAGGGTGGTGGTAAAGGGTAAAGGAATGGTTAGGGTGGTGATGAGAAAATAACTGCAAAAGAGGGTCAAAAGACATTAAAATCAGAAATGGCACTTAAATAGTCATTCCTCCAAGACTTAGCTGTTTAGAATTAAACCTATTGGTATAAATTTCAATTTTGTAAATCCAGGCAAAAAGGACATTTTAAATTATCTTTACCTAAGCAAGTGTGCTATTAATACTGATTACTAACAAAAGCTCAAAGGGAAACTTGGGCAAACAGATATTAATATCTGGTTTATAAAACTGATATATTATTAATAATCTGTAAATAAAAAAATGCTTTTTAGCTTTCTTCAAGCTTTTTTATTTATTTTTTATTTTTTAAATGCTTTTTAGCTTTCTTTAGGCAAAAATCACTAAAAAACAATTGTCATTCATTCATGAACATCTAATAAACTCATCAAAGAGAAGGAAAACTGATTTCTAGAATATATTTCCTATAACAATCAGCTTGATATCTAAAGTATGGAATAGATATCTGCATTAAAAGTTAGATTCTATTTATTTAGATTAGATACTGACAGTAAATTCTGTAATCATATTTTTGCAATAACAGCTTTGCATCTCTTGATATGTAAACAAGATTTCTTATTGCATTTCACTGACTTTAATTCTACTATTACATTACAGTTGGACTAATATCCTCATCATTGTTGTTATTATCACAGTGTTTCGGACATTGTACTCTTTGAAATTCTCCATGTCTCTGAGTAATTTTCAGAGCTTTTGTCTATATTTCTGACATGAGGTATTGTAACTATTTACATTGTTTAGACTGTTGTTCTCATTGTTGTTATCATATATACCAGGTTTTGGCTTTTGAATGTTCCAGCCTTCTTCAGGTGATGTACATTAGAATTTTGAACTGACTCCTTTATTTAGTCCAGACATTGAACTCACATCTCTTTTGGTCAAGTTCACTAGATTACTTCAACCAATGCTTTTATTCACTGTGCCATGTGTCTCTGTGTTGAGTTACTAAAGAGAAATAACTGAAACCAAGATATTTTTAAAATGGCATGGCACATGGAACTAGAACAATCTATTCTCATGGGCTAAATGAAGGGTTTAGTTTCAGATTCAAACATATATCCTCTGAAGAAGGTTGAAGCATACAGCAGTCAAAACATTGTGAAAACATTGTTGGTTGAAGTAATCCAGTAACTTGACCCAAAGAGTTGTGAGTTCAATACCTAACCACAGCAGAGGTGAACAAACACTTGGAGAGTTGAATATTTAACTTTTACAATAAATATCAACTAAAGTATACTATATTTTCTATAATTTTTGTTTGATCAGGCAGTGAGTAAAATTACTTTAAAAGCTGAAATAACAAATGTTTTTTTCCTTATGTATAGATATTAAACCTAATCATGTAGAGAATTATTATACCATCAATAATATGTTAGAATAGATATGGGTAAGAGAATGATAGCAAATGAAAAGTGATGAATCTCATTCTGAGAACAGACTCCTTCAGACAAATAATAATTTTATCAATGAAGTCAAATATATAGGGAAAGAGTAGGATATATGAATGGTGTAATGAATAGTAACTTGGAATGAGAAATTAGAGAGGCAACTTTAAATTCCAGTGGAATTCACTGCATATACTTACATGCAAATAACCTTGTGAAAAGTATGAATTTATTTCTTCTCCCCCAGTTGTGGGTTAAATAGTAATGTAGACTAGGCTCTTTAGTTAGTCTAGAAGAAGACAACTCTAAATTTAAAATCAGTTGGGCATGGGGCTAACAATTTGATCATAAAAAACATACTACTTGCTATAGAAACCATAGCAGCAATAACTGGCATGCAGAGAGCTGTAAATCCATACTCCTCAGAGAGCCTATGAAACTTGAGAGCTGTGGTTCCATACTCCTCAGTGAATCTATGAGACTTGAGATCTATTGTTCCCATACTCTTGAGGGAGTCTGTGGAACTTCAGAGTTCTGGTTTCTGTACTCTTCAGAAAATCTAAAAAACTTAAGATCTATGATTTGCATACTCCAATGAGTCTATGAGATTTGAGAGCTCTGATTTGCATGCTCCAGTGAATCTATGAGATTTGATAGCTCTGATTTGCATACTTCAGTGAGTCTGTGAGATTTGAGAGCTCTGATTTCCATACTCTTCAGAGAGCCTACAAGACTTGAGAGCTGTAGTTCCTATACTCCTCAGAACTTACAGGACTTAAGAGCTGTGACCCTATACTCCTCAGAGAGTTGGGGATCTACAGAACTTGAGTGAGATCATGAATGAATGAATGGGATAGGATGTATTCAACAAATATTTGAATATCAAAAAAGAAAAAAAAATGAACTAAGCAAGCCAATCACACTTTCCACACCAATAACTACTAGGGGGATGAAAACAACATATAAAACAAGAGTGTGGATGGGTGGGAAATAAGATGAACACAGTTTGTAATTTTACATTTAAAACATTAAAAATAGAGATTCTCAGCTATAAATTTAAATTCACTCAGTATAAATGCTTAATTTAACCATTCTCATTTACCTACTTGTCACTTTCATTTTTATTTTTATCACCTTGTTTTAAACTATACCACATTGTATCGGCAATAATTTTACGAAGAAAAAACAGGTTGTATGAGCCCAATTATAAATTTACCATAGAGTATTCTAAAATTAGTGAACTTCTAATACATTTTCACTGTCATAAATTATTTTCCTCTTTAATTAAAACTATAATATGGGCCAATTGTGCTGAAAGGATATTTATATATTCATATACTTATATAATACAATACCACTTTCATGGATAATTGTGCATAAGTGAATGCAATGAATTCATTTCGAATTCCAGTTGAATTTGTTGCATTCACTTATGCACAAATATCATTGGGAGAGGCATTAATCTATCTCTTCCCTCCAGCTACAGATTGGGTTCTATGGCTTTGGTTGGCAAGTTTGTCACAGCAGCAAGTAATGGCAACCTACAGTAGAAAAATCTTCTGTTCAATCAGTCATGTCTTTTTTGAGATATGACCACCCTAGTGTTTATTATAATAAATAAAAACAAATATCATTCCCATTTTTTAAACCCTTGTCTAAACTGATAAGACAAAACGAGGTTGTTGGTTAGGATCCTTCAATTGATAGTAGCTGTTAAGGCTACCTAGAATTGTCTCCCCTACACCTTCGAACTGACCCTTTGTAAACTTACTCCCCTTCACGTGAACTTACGGGATTTTGGGGGACTGGCAGAGGCAGCGATATTGAGGAGTGACGAACGGTCCGAGGTACCATCTCTGTCGAATAAAGCTCTTGTTCAATCCATCCCTATTTGGTTGTTCAATTCTTTCAGTAGCTTTTTTTCAAATTAAGTAAAAGACAACAAATTCTAATCTGGTGTCACTAATAAATATAAACTTGATCAATTTGTACTGCTTACAGATAAACCCATATTCATTTGGCCTGAACAATCATGAAAAAATTCCTGTAAAGTTGTAACAAAGCAAAAGCTGCTTACCTTTCACGATGGGCAAATTTGCTAACTCTCCATCCAAGGCTAATTGTTTAGAATCGTAAAATTCTTTCAACTTTAGCAGCTCTTCTTCCAGTTTTGCTCGATTCTGTTTCTCTTCTTGATATTTTGCTTCAATTGTTGCAAATTGGTGTTCGTATTCCTAGGATGAAATCATAAAGAAAGCATTTTTATTATACAAATTTATACAAACAGAGGCTGAAAGATATTTATAAATGTGTAGATATGCCTGGATAAGAAATTTACATCACAATGACCAGGCTTTGCTTCGTCACTCAATTTTTGTTTTTAGTCATGACTTAATTATATTAATGTCAATCCTATTAAAGTATTTAATAATATTCTTGATTGCAAATTCACCAAATTTTAATGGAATAATTGCAATAATGTTTGAAATAAAATTATTTTATTTTACATTTATAAATGAGTGAAATCTGTTCATAAAATAATTTTTTTTTTAAATCAGTACCACTCCATGCAAGGCAGATAGATAGTGAATGACACTGCATTTAAATATTGTTCACATTAAAGTTGGCTGGAAAGCAAGGAGCCGAAAGGGAGTTCCCCAACACAAGCGAGAACTGCAAAAAAAAGAAACTGTTAGCATAGAATTTACATTTACATCTAGACAGCTCAGCTGTAAGTTGATGAGATCTAAATGTCAGTCTAGTACTGTGCCTAAATTCAAAAAAGTTTAAGTACCATAGTGAAGAGCTCATTCAAACAATTACCATGAAATTGTTTATAAAAAAGACACAGAGAAGCAACTTTACAGGGGTGAGAAAGAGATTGAAGCCAAGCCACCAGATCAGGACTAGTAATATTGCTGATTCTTCTTTCGATTTTATCAAAGAGCTCAAGGTAAATCTCAGAGGCACTGGACTATATTTGGCAGTAATATTCAAAGCATGGATGAATGGCAGACTTATAAATATGGAAGATAGATTCCAAAGAGAAAAATTGTTTTGCATGACACAGTGAACTGACTTTCTCATTTACACATTTCTAAAGAAGTAATAGATTTTTTTATTTATTAATTTGACAGATTTTATCACTTAAAGATTACTTTTAGTAGATACTCATATCTGAGCAAACCCTAAATTTATAAGACATCTTGTTGTGACACAGGCAATGTCATTAGGGGTCATCAAAGAGAACTGTATGCCATTTTTAGCCAAAAGAATTAATCACTAATGAAATGGAGGTAGTGGGTTTACTATGAGGTACAAAAATGTTTTTAGCTTCTCATAGAGTTGAGCAGATGACTTCAAATTTAACGAATACAGAATTAGTTTGTGGCCTTAATGATTTGCATTAAGACTAAACACTTAGATCTTTAAATATAGGTATGATATATAAAAATATGTTTAGAAAGGAAGTGCCAATATAAAAGGTCATGGAATATCAAACACTAATTTGTAATTAAAATAGCCTTTTTTCACAAAAAAAAAAACCCTAAAAGACTAGAAAACTTTTTTTTTTCATTTGTTCATAAAGTCTTGTGTGTCCCTAAAAAAAATTTAGACGAAAATTTCAGAATTTTCAAACTATTTTAAAATCTAGAAAATGGCCCAAATGGCAGAAACGACTAGTGGTTCTGTCAGCAGAGCATGCTTGCTTGAAATAATGATGCAGTTGAAGAAATAAACTCCAAGTTGGTGCAAAAGATTTCTATAGAAGTTCAGCTGTACAAGTTTATTATTATAGTTGGGGACACTTCTGAGGCTGTTCAGAATTTAATTGATTTTTTTCTGGCTCGCTTAAGATGTCTGGTTCTTTTCCTCACAGGCATCAACTAAAAAGATTTGCGGTCCATCATGTTAGTAAAAAATCTCAACCCTCCAAAACTGAACAATGTAAATTGCAAAACTGTCAAGCTGTTTCTCCTACAGGTTATTGTGGTAGCTATCCTAAATGGAATAGACAGAAAGGAGGATGAGTTTATTTACAGACTCATCTATTGAATTCAAGCAACTTCAATTCCCAGTGAGATCCAGTTTTGACATATAAAAGCACAAGGTCAGTATCTGAAGTTCACACACCCAATCTAACATTTCCATGTTTTTCCCATGGCCACTTCTTTACTAGTTTTTCTAGAATTCTGACCATTAAATAATCTTTTGCACACAGCACTTTCTCCATATATAAATAATCATTTTCTTTTAATTTGTTAAGTTGCATCAGAATTATTTTTAAATTAATCAACTCACCTTATCAAAGCAGTGTCACTTTATCAAAGCAATATCACTAAGATTCAAAGGGTTACATATTTTTCTTGTACCCTAATATTTTAACTTATTTTCTTATCCCTGCTTGTTTCCTAATAAATTTTACCTATGATACTACAAGTTAAATAAATATGCAAAATATTAATGCTGGTATATATTATGGATGTATGAATAGTTTAAATGATACTGGCATAGAAAATGAAATCACTGAACTGGCCAATATTGCTTTGACGAACTTCTATACTAATACACATTGGAAATGGCATGAATCTATATTCCTGTAGCTAGAAAGGCAAATTAGTCTCTCTTGCTTTGGGTGGTAGCCAATGTAGCAGAATGAAAACTGAGTTCAAAAGTCTATTTGGAAACATTGTGCTGCGTTGTGCATCATTTCCCTGGTATCAGTCAGGTAAGTGTCATATGTGATACACACTTGTCTCAAAGGAGACATGACTGACCAGGCAGAAGATTTTCCTGCAGTAAACTGGTTGCCAACCAAAGTTAAAGAATCTAGCCTGTCCTGCTATTTAATTCATAGCTGAAGGGAGAAGAGACAGATTAATATTGTTCTCAAAGGTATTTGCATGTAAGTGAATGCAAGGAATTGAACTGGAATTTGAACTAGTCTCTCTGATTTCTCATTTTGAGCCAATGTCCCCTGCACCACAATGCACATCAGTTCTTCTAAAAAGAGTAGGTAATTCTCAACAAGCCTTTACTTATACACTCAAATTATCTGTGCAGGTAGTCAAGTAATTCAGCTGGACCTCCATACATCAAAATCTACAAGAAAATCCATCATGTATGTATAAACATGACAGTTCAAAAGTTTAAGGAAACCCTTGAAAATTTTTTAAATTGGCCCAAAACATTGTTTTGTAGTTTAAGAGAAAATTATTGTACATGGTTAAAAATAAAGTGAAACTTGATATTTTATTAGAAATTTTATTATGACAAAAAGAAAAAAAAATTTCATGGTTAAATTTTTCTTTTGTCAAAAAATCCTCCATTAGCCTTGATTACGACAGCAAAGATTTTTGGCAGTTGTTGCAAAAGTTTCTTTAAGTATAATTTTGATAATTGAGTTTATTCTTTTTTCAATTTCTCTAACAGCTCTTTTTCACTTTTTCTTTTCACTTTTTCTTTTCACTTTTTCTTTTCACTTTTTCTTTTCACTTTTTTGTCAAGTGCATCCCATGCTAAATCTGGGAGTGGCTTCAATGGCCAACAATATAAATTAAAGAACAAAACATTCACCACATACTTACTACCTAGGTTTCAATCATATTGGTCTCATCAGGCAGTTGGAAGATGAGACCAATATTGTTGAAACCTGGGTAGCAGGGAAGTAGTGAACATTTCATTCTTTAATATATATACATATATATATATGTACTTTTTTTATAATCATATCGCCCCAAGCAAGGCATTTACTGCCACTGTTTTGCAGAGGGTTACATAAGAGGAAAGTTTTGAGAAAGAGTGACAGATTACAGGGGGTGTCAGGAAGTGGGTAAAAGAAGGATGAGAATACTGATGAGAGTGATGTGGGTGGAGAAAGAAGCATGAGAGATAGGATGCAGGTTAGTGAGATAGGAGATGACTATTGACTTTACATTTAAACTCTTGGAGATGTAGCTGTCAGGGAAGCAAGTAAATGGAAGAGAATTCTACAGGCAGGAAGTGTGAGAAAAGAAGCTGATGGAGTAGAATTTGAATTTACAATTTATTGGTGTCACAGTAAAAGGGTGGGACCTAGTTGCTAATCTTGTGGCTCAAGTAAATTTATATATAGGGAGCACCAGTGAGCTAAGTTCATCGAAGCAAAAGCCATGAAAGTATTTGTAGAAGATATATATATATAGTGTTAATGAATGAATCCAAGATATAGATTGGCTCCAGAGTGTATTTCAACTTTCACAATGAACACATTCAGCAAATTAGGATTTCACAGGTCGGGATTGTAAGCCATACTTTATCATTTCTTTGCTTTATTTTATCTATAGTGGAAGTATTGGATTCCATTCTTGCCTTTGAATTCATAGTTGTTCCGCTCCTTGACCATTTAACCAAGGCTACAAGAGCCTCGTCTGCATCAATGTTTTATCCATAGAAGAAGGGTAGATAGAAAAGTTAATACACTGCATGCCAGAATTACATGCAAATCGATTTTTTGTTCTAACTTCAATAGTTTTTAATAAAAATTAGTGAAACTTGGTATGTTATATGACAACACTAACACATGCACAGATCTAAAATTCTAAGCTAATCTGCGCAATAGTAAACAAACGGCAGCCATTTTGGTGACTTGCAGCCTGTTTCAGTGTGCCAACTTTATATGCAAATCATTGCTAAAGTGTCAAATATGGTGAAGTGGTGATGGAAAATTAAAACATTGATTATTTTAGGAATATGTAGTTTGAGAACAACAATAATACAGAACAAACATCTTCAATATGGTTTCATAGTACAATCAATATTGTATATAATTGCCATTTTTATTAACAAGAGAAAAAACCTTTGGTCTATTGAAGATGTCAAACTTTCAATTTCATCTGATGAAATTTCTTAGTCTGCATCAATGTTTTATCCATAGAAGAAGGGTAGATAGGAAAGGTAATATATTCATGCAATTTTTAAGGGCATAAGTATAAAGTGAACATAAACTCATCATCTGTCACTTACTCCACCTTCTTGCAGACATCACATGAACATGAGATATTAGTCTGATGTTAACTTTATGAGCATATACTTTCATACTGGCTCAAGGCATGTTGGAAGAGAGTACTTGAAAATTTTCCCACAGTAGGTTACCAGTTCTTTCTGCAGTAGACTGGTTGCCAACCAAAGCTATAGAACCAAGTCTGACTTATTAACCCTCTCCCAGCTGGTTTTGAATTCAGAGTTTCCTTCTCCTAGACACTGCCACCCAAGGCTATAGAATCCAATCTGTCTTGTTATTTACCCATAGATGGGGGGAGAGAAGAGATGGATTCATACCTTTCTCAAGGGTATTAGCACATGTGAATGCAATGAATTTGAACTTGACTCTTTGATTCCTCAATCCAAGCTGCTATCTGTAACTCCACTGTGCCTCCAACATAAACTACCTTGGTCAGAATTTGAAACCTTCTCTGAAGCTCTTCAACTCCATTTTCCAAGCTGATAACTACTAGGCCAGTCATACCTCTGCACACATATAAACAGTACCTAAATCATGCAGAAGAGAAACACATAAACATGACGAAACAAAGGAAATCGAGAAAGATTTCCATTTTTTCTCTTTTGTTTCAACTCCTTAGAAAATTATTTAAATGGAGATAAAATATGCCAAAATAATTAGCAAATCGATGAGGCTTTCATTTTTATTTATCTTTGCATTTTTCATCCCTTAAAATTTAATTAGCCTGATTGAAAATTTAACACGGATTCTATGGAGTTTATATACTGAGGACCCTGTTCACAATGACATAGAAGAGCAAATGTACATTGAAAAGATGAAATGTTTTGAAAAGAGGAGACAGAATAGAGGAAAGCAAAAAAAAAAAAGAAGATAAATAAGGTAATATTAAAAATTATTTCATTATTATTTAGAGAACTGGCATTCAATTAATTTTATAAATACTCTACATGTTTTTATTATCAGCATCATTACCAGAACATTTTTTTTATTAATGCATTATCTTAGATTATACTTATGGACATCACTATCATCATGATTTCATTATCTGTTGATTTTATAGTTTTCGTATCATTATTCTTATTATGATTATTATTACCATTCCTTTATCATTTATGTTGTTCTGCTCACTTCATTTGAATCTTATTCAGAGCAAATTGTTGAAAATAGCAAAATCTCTTCTTTCTCCTCTCACAATTGATATTGCGAATACTTTTCCTTTTTGGTTCAAAGCAAATAGATCTCACAAAAGAGACGAAGAAAAGGCGTTCCAAATAAGCTTTACTCCATTCCAGAAATTTTTGAAACTGCTAATGCCAGTGACACAAGATTTGAACAAAAATCTGCAGAACTACCCTGTAGAGAAGGTGTGTCAGGAAGAGTCGACCTTTTTATTTTTCACAGCCATCTCAATGTTAAGCCTTGTCATTGGAAAGCTACCAGAAAAGGACAAATGCAATGGATAGCAAGGAATCATAGTTTATCTACTGTAGATATTGGTTCTTTAATTATTCCTGTTGGCACAAAGAATATACTTGATTAGAAGAGAAGATTAAAATGGCATCTGCATTTTTCAAATACAGTGCTGACAGTGATTTGTGTATTTACAAAATTGATGATAACCGAACAGAAGAATGATAAAAAAAGAAACAAGCCTTTGTAAAATCATGAAACAAAATGACTCGCATTTTTGGTAGAAAAAATAAAAGACAATTACAAAGTAGAAATATCTACTTAGATATTCTATGTCTGAATTTAAAATTAAGTAATCAGTTCTTTTTTAAATTCACATAAAAAAACCTGAAAGAAAGTATAATTTTTTAAATATCAGCAGTTCCCAAACATTTTTATCTGGGCCAAATTTTTAGAATAGAAATTTGCTTGCATCTCACCAAATTTTATGTGATAAAAAGTACATTTAAAAAAACAAAAAATCAATTAGTAATAGTGCATTAAATATAACTTCTTTTTTTTAATCATTTCACCCCAAGCAAGGTGGTACTGCTACAGGGGTTTACATATGAGAAGAGCGAAAGTTTAAGTAGGAGGAGAGCAAAGAGAATGACAAACTGGTTACAGGGGATGTCAGTGAAAGGGCAAGAGTGGATGAGAATACCATTGTGAAGACAGATGCAAGGGTAGAGTGAGAAAGAAAAAGAACAAGATACACAGGGTGATAGGGAAAGGATGAGAGAAGGACTGGAGTCAAGTAGATAAGAGATGGCAATTGACATTGCATTTAAATTTTTGAAGATTGTAACCATCAGGGAAGCAATTATAGGGAAGGTAGTTCCACAGGCAGGAAGTGTGAGAAAAGAAGCTATAGAGTAGAAGTGATGGTTGCATTTGGTTGTTTTAGCTGTAAAGGGTGGGACATTGTTGCTAGTCTGGTTGATTGAGTAAATTCTTGTGGAGGGAGCATCAGTGAGCTAAGCTCGTCAAATGAAAATTTGCAGAATAGACAGAGGGAAGCCACATCCTGTTGGTGAGAAAGTGGCTGGAGTTGAGCTGCCAAGTCAGGAATGATCACATTACAGATTCTCCTCTGGAGCCTGTTGAGAACCCTGAGATGAATAGCAGGGGTGCCTGTCCAGATATGACAACAGTATTCAATGCATGGGCAAATAGTTAATTTGTAGACGTGCAAAATGGGCCCAGGCAGGAAAAACTTCCTGGCCCGACACAATGACCCAACCTTCCTAGCAGTGGATTTAGCTAGTGATTCAATGTAAAGATTCATTTCAGAAGCATTAAAATTTACAAGCATAACACAAATTATAACAAGATTAAAGTACACAAATTTAATGAAAGCTATAAGCTTGTTTTTTGATGACTAATCTCCTTTATATTAGGCCTAATATGAGATATTTTTTTTTTAATCATATCACCCCGAGCAAGGCAATAACGTCACTGATGTGCAGGGGGCTATGTAGGAGTAAATAGATTGGAAAAGAGAAAGCCAGAAACCTTATCCTAAACAGGAAACAAGGGATGAGCCTCTTCACCTGTTCAATAGACGTGGGTGGAATGTGAACCGGGCGATAGTTTAGTCTATTTACTCCAATTGAAAAAAATAAAAAGAAAAGTGAAAAGATTGAAAAAGAGAAAACCGGAAACCACATCCTAAACAGGAAACAAGGGATGAGCCTCTTCACCTGTTCAATAGACCTGTTTAGTCTGGAGGTCATTCGAGGTTGAGAGGTCTAAGACGTTGCCAGATCAAATGGTAGCTTCCCCTATGTGGATAGGGGTCAAAGGTTCAAGTCCTGCCGAATGACACACATTTTCGTAATAAAAATTTATTGTAAATAATCAGGCCAGTAGATATAAATATATAATACTGTTTAATTAAAAAACTGAATATCTACTTAAATATGAGTATCGATCAAAAATAATGTTCAAACAAATCATTTCATATATATATATATATATGATTAAAGATGACTGAAACACACATAAACCTATCAAACTCCATCTGCAACATATTTGTAGAAAATGCAAGTATAATAGTCTCATCCACATGTTAAAAAAAGTATAAAACTAATGAAGCACTAATAATGTTGTGTCATGGCTCATACCATGTGACATCCGGTCGACCGAATGTATAAAAGACAATGTGCGTTTAGCACAGGGGAGTTGTCATTATGATCAACTTTGGGAAGTAACACCTACTACTGTGAGAGACTGTAAATATTGTACATACATCTTGGTTGTACCACTTTGTTAATAAAGTAGTTTATCTACATTACTCTGTGTATCTCTTCATTCCGTGATACAACAAATGATAAAAAGAAAATGCTGACACTGAATAACATTAACTATGAACATGGCCAAAACATAGCATTTAGAAAATAAACACTTCCTATAACTCTAGACACATATATAAAAACCTACACAACCAGTTAAAAATGAATAAATAAAAATTGCCTTTTATAATGGCTGAATAGCTGAAATTGCTCAGATATGCAGAACAATAGGACAATTTTTCTACAATTTATATTCAGAAAAATAACTCTTATAAGAAACGCAAGAAAAATAAAAAGCTTAATCACCGTACCTTGTCAGTCATTTTTATGAAACATATACAAAAGAGTGACTGCTGCACAAATACACAACTATATATATATATATATATATATATATATATAAATATATTAGTCATCCACATACAAGCCTGTTTTGCTGTATCACAGCTCATCAGTGTGGCTAGACACATCCACCTGCTTCTGGCCGGGATCGAAACTCCACCGATTTGGTGTCAGTCGGAGTCGCTACTCCCTCAGCCATAGGCGCATGGAATCAGAGAAGGAAAATTTTAACGTGTTGTATATAAGCAGTGTATACACACGCCAGTCACCTAAAGAACTCAGTCCATTTCTGAAGAGTCACACTTATATAGCAGAAGTGGAAACTATTTTTAAAATTTTCTTCTCTTGCAATGAGAGCATAATATATTAGTATATATATATAGTGGAGAGAGAGAGAGTGAAATATATAGAGTGTGTCTGCATGTGTACACTTAGGAATGAATATTTCATTGTAACAAACCACCCACATTTCTTCCATAATCCATCAATTTTACTCAAACAGCTTCTCCTGACAAAACACTACCCTATGGAACAGACTCCCAAGAGGACGTTCTCCAATCACGACAGTCTTAATCTGTTCAAGTCCAGAGTCAACCATTATCCATATTAACTACTCCTTAATGTAACCCTCTTCCACAAGTGGTCCCTAGTCTTGTACAGGGGTGAACCTTCCTGTAAAAAAATAAAAAAATTATATATATATATATATATATATATATAATATTTCAGTTGAGATTGGTCAAAAAATATTTTATGAATATCATGGCTTCTGCTCTGATGAATTTAGCTCCTTGGTGGCTCCTATATATAAATTTACTCAAGCCACAAGATTAGCAACAAGGCCCCACCCTTTTAATGTGAAGCCAATAAAATGTAAATGCAAATTCTACTCCAGCAGCTTCTTTTCTCGCACTTCCTGCCTGTGGAATTCATTTCTGTTTATTTGCTTCCCCAGATGACTATTGACTTTACATCTAAATTCTTAGAGATTGTAGCTGTCGGGGAAGCAATGCTCCTTTCTCCATCCACTCCACTCTCATCAGTATTCTCATCTTTCTCTTACCCACTTCCTGATACCCCCTATAACCTGTCACTATTTCTCATAACTTTCCTCCTATGTAACCCCCTACAAAACAGTGGCCTTGCTTGGGGTGATATGATTATTTAAAAAAAAAAATCACATTCATGCTTTTTTTTTAAACAATATTAATATTAGGACTATTATCCTCATCATCACTACTGTTATCATAACACTTCAGCCACTTTATCTTCATCAAGTGTATATTGATGTGGGTAACCTCCAGGAAATTCTGAACTAAACCTTTTATTTAATCTACAGGGTAGACTGTTCTCATTCAATTGCCCGTGTCTAAGGATATGTCATCTAGTTCCTATTTTTAGTGCTACTCAGTTACTGCTCATCCATTTCTGTGTCCAAGGCCCTGGGATTGAACTCTCAACTGCTATATCACCAAATTTATAAACCAATGCTTTAATTTAGTATGTTATTGGATGTGCATTGTGAATATTGGCTCGGAATGAGCAATCAGTGAGTTTGAATTCCAGTTAAATTTGTTGCATTCACTTACATGCAAATCCCCTTCAGAAAGGTATTAATCCATCTTTTCTCCCAATAGCTATGGGCTGAATAGCAGGACAGATTGGGTTTTATAGCCTTGGTTGGCATCTACCACAGAAAGTAATAGCAACCTATCATGGAAAAAAATCAGTCAGTCATGTCTCTTTCAAGACATGATCACCCAAGTGCATATCACTTATGGCACTTAACTGACTGATTGTTCCAGAGTAAAGAATGTAAATAATAACTGCACATCTCAGAAATTCAGACAGAAACTGTTTTTTTTTGTTTGCTTATTTGCTTGTTTCAACAAAACCCTACTCTTCAAATTCTGATATGAATTGCTTGTAGATTTTGCCGTTTATTTACTCAGATTAATTCTTTGAAGACATTGAGAATCTTTCCCTGTATAGCCTTTATAAAATCCTAAAAAACTTACTAACCAAAAAGCCCTTTGTTTAACATTCTTTATATCATTTCTCAACCCTAAGAGACATTTTCTATGTTCCATCTAGGGAGATGAATCAATGGGAAAGAGACAAAGTAGAAATTAATTTAACACTCACTTGCTTGTTCTATATAAGTTGTTCATTTAATGATTTTCCTTAAAGCATCAACAGAGAAATCATCATTGAATTGACTCTAGACTGTAATCATTTAGGTTGCTGTTCAAACAGTTTGTGGTGACAACTACAATGCTTCAGCTAAAAGGGCTGGCTCCACTCTACAAGACTTAAATGAGGAAGTTATGGGAGAAAAAACTCAAATGCAAAGTTATATTGTATAATTAACTTTCTAAACGTTTTCCTTTGATGGTTCAAAACCTTTTCTCTTGAAGATAAAAAAAGTTGTTTGTTTTCCATTTATCCAACATGACCTGTGATCACTTCCCAATAAATCTAATCAGCTCTTGAAAATGGAATAACAATTTGTGTAAACTCATAACTGATGTTTTTTAATGAGTGCTGAAACAGATGATTCTCTGTACTAAGCAAGAGGTAGAATGCCAGTGTCAACAGAGCCTATATATCAAAATTTTACAAGTATTTTCTTTTACTTCTCTCTCTCTTTCTATATATATATATATATATATATATATATAATATATCAAACTTTTTCAGATTATTCAAAGTCAGAAAATATTTTATACGTTTAAGATTTTTTCTAGAAAATAATGATTTATTGTTAAAAGTCTAACTAATTAATCTATATCTGGGGGGGGGGGGAAAGGTGGCTTTGTATTTGCCTGTAATACAATATAATGAACCCACCTGGGATTGGAACTTGGTTCGCAAATTTTCAATTTTGAGCCATTATCCATTATACCACCTGCACATTGAAACTATATATATATATATAATGATAGTGATAAAAATAGGAATAAAAACATAAGGAAACTAAATAAGATGTGCATATGGGCAAGTTGGATGCCAAAAACAATTTTTAAATCTAACATTCCCACATTTTAATAATTACCATCAGTGCATAATTATAACCAATGTTTGCCTTCATATCTCCCTCTCCCATATATATATATATATATATATATATATATATATAGGAAAGAATATTAAAACGTTTTGAGTTTAAAAATGTGTTTTTTTGACAGTATTTGTTTATTTCTACTATTAATATTTTATATTTCAGATCACCCTCAGTCCTTCGTCAGAAACAAATGATTTTAAAATTTGAATTAGTAACGTATTTCACAAGATGTCACAAGAGCGTCAGTGAAGAGTTTGTTTACATCATGTGACGTGTTTGTTTACATCACATGACACGTTTGTGGAGAGAGTTTTTGTTTTTACATCAAGTGACATTGAAAGCGACAGATTTTTTTAAAATTATGTTTGTAAACAGAAACCTATCTTTAATAATGCTTTTAAATTTGTTTTAGATAAAAAATTTTTTAAATGTATGTAAAAAGTTTAAAAAATATTTTTAAATGTATCTAAAAAAGTTTAGTTATTGAAGTATTTGTAAAGACATAATAACATTACTATTATCTGATGAAGTCTTTTTAGAAAACAAAATGCATTAAACAGAATTTTTCCAATATGTCATTCAATTATCTGATATAAATACCAATTGTTTTTGTAATTTTGGGTTTACAACTTTTTGATGTACTATAGCGATTTTCCTTTGCACTAGCAAAGTCAGACGGCACATTTTTTTTCTTTTTTTTTTAATCATATCACCCCGAGCAAGGCAGTAATGCCACTGATGTGCAGGGGGCTACGTAAGAGTGACAAGATTGGAAAAAAGAAAACCGGAAACCACATCCTAAGCAGGGAACAAGGGATGAGCCTCTTCACCTGTTCAATAGACATGGGTGGAGTGTGAACCGGGCAATAGTTTAGTCTACTGTCTTCTTTTTACAACACTCTGCAAGATGTGTTCAAAGTGAAGAGGTGAAAAGACCTGTGAAAAGAGCTGATTACAATATCAATAACAAGTGGTAAATATATCTAATGGCTCACATGTAAAAATCAAATAATAGCATGGACTTAATATAAATTTCATACAGTTTTTTCCTAAGGCAATGTTAAATGAGGATGAATATAATTTTATAGTAAAAGACTTATAACACATAACTTTATCTTTTCAGTAATATTCACATCACTTCCTGACCACTTATCATCACATTCTTTATATTTATTGCGTGCCAAAATGCCAAAGAGTGCCAAAATTTTAGGCAAAAATTGCCAAATGTGACATTGGATTATCCAATTCTTTTTTTTATCAAGAAATATTTTTTGTTAGCACAGAAAAAATCTAAAGTAAAGAATTGGTATGTGAGGAAATAGAATTAAATTCAACTGCAATATGAAATATTGTTTACATATACAAAGGTGAAATGCTGTCATTTTAAAAATATGAATACAGAAATATTCATCACTATATCTTTTATCTAAAGACAGTGATTGAACCTTTTAATGCATTCATTTTATAAATTCTACTCATGTTTTTATATGGTGCATAAATGGCAATTTTATTAATAAGGATCATTTTCTTATAATTTTAGAGACATTCCTGAAAAATTATAATTCATATTGTTTATTTCTGTTGTAATCATAAGTTTGATTGGTTTGATAAGGTCAAATTGGCAACCGATGTGAAAAAATGACTTACATTTTTGTTATGAGGGGAAAAATCTCCTGAAGAATGTCTTGTTATACCTTCTCATTTTAAAGTTTTCTGCCGATTATATCAAATCAATTGCTAGGTCTGCTGCTAGGAAGGTAGATCTTAGTATTAAGCTAGATAAATTTTCTCACATAAATCTATTTTATTTATTTACAAGTCTACTATACATCAATGCATTGGATATTGCCACCGTATATTGTTTGGTGTTTGTACTATATATTTAGACATCCTTGATAAAACCCATAAAGAATTTGCAATGTTATTAGTCCTCACCTGCCGTCTCAGTTTCAGTCACTTTCCCACTGCTGTAATATAGTTTCCCTGTGCTTTTTTTTTTATTAATACTTTCATGGTAATTGTTCTTATAAATTATCCTCTAAGGTACATGGACTATATGAATTTAAATGTAGGACTAGATTGGTGCCAAGATTTCATTATCTTACAGTTGAAATGATTAGATGTAACTCTTAAGTTCTATTCTGAAAGTTTCTTTTCTCAGACTTCTCACTTGTGGAACTCTCTTCCAGCTTTTTGCTTTCCAGTCAAGTTTGATTTTCAAAAAATTAAATGCAATATCAATTGCTATCTTCTGTCTTCTTAATTCTTGTTCTTACATGGTTCTCTATCCTTAATTTTTTTTAGATTCTTTCCTGCTCAGTAAACTCCCTGCATGTTAATGCCTTTTGTGGTATTACAGTCAAGTCAGGGAAAAAAAGGGAGCCCATTCAAGTAAAAGATGGTAATTTATTTGAAGCATATGCAAATGTATTGGCTCTGTAATAGTTAACTAACACTGTCTTTACAGATAATAGTTTCACGAGGTGTCAGCCTTTAAAACATATTGTACAACAGTTTTACTGCCTTGCTAGGTATCAGTCAGTTAAGTGCCATACATGAAACACGCTTGGGCGATCATGTCTCTAAAGAGATATTACTGACTGGGCAGAAGATTATCCCGCAGTAGATTGCCATTGCTTTCTGCGGTAGACTGGTTGCCAGCCAAGGCTATAGAACCCAGTCTGTCCTATTATTTGACTTATTGCTAGAGGAAGAAGATATGTATTATATTATTGAGTAGTAATTATGGGGGATCAGTTTATTACTTCATAACAATAGAAAGCTGATCCCTTAATTTATGCCCTGTAGAAGCCTTAATCATGTTTCAAACTATTATATTCAGTCAGTTAGTTAAGTGTTATACGTGAAACACGCTTGGGCGATCATGTCTCTAAAGAGATATGACTGACTGGGTAGAAGATTATCCTGCAGTAGATTGCCATTGCTTTCTGCGGTAGACTGGTTGCCTGCCAAGGCTATAGAACCCAATCTGTCCTGTTATTTAACCCATCACTGGAAGGAAGAGATGGATTAATACCTTTCCCAAGGGTATTTGTGCGTAAGTGAATGCAATGAATTCAACTGGAATTTGAACTCAGCTCTCCAATTTGTCATTCCAAGTCAATATCCACTGCACCATGATGCACATCCTTGCTAGGTATAAAATGATTAAAAAAATTATAAAACACAATCTGAAATGTTATGTTAAAAATTATTATTAAAAGTCATATGACTCAACATGCTGAACATAGTCTAATGATGAAAAATAACTTTTATCTGACAAATATTTATTTTTTATTATAATCTTAAATTTCAAATAAAAATTCAGCTAATATTTACAGACCTATTGATTTACCCTTGTTTATGAATATTGTATAATTTTACACCATTAAAAATAAATAGGGGTTTAGTAAAACGATTTTTGCACTTAAGAAAAATTGCATGAGAATATTTTGAAAAGTTAGGAAAGCTTCTTTTGATGATGGACAAACTGAGCCTTAGTGCATGCAATGAATCCATATTGACATGTGAAATCGGTTCTGAAAGTGTTAAGATGGTGCCTCTGCTTAAGATTAGGCTGAAGTTTGTCATGCTCTTGCCTTTTCTCTACAATAGCTCATGGACCAAGTATTCCCCAACTCTTTGCAAGTTTCTGCTGCATTTTCCTAGGTTTTAAGATCAATGTTACATTGTTTGATGTTATCCTTCAGTTTATCCTTGCAATACAAGAGGGGGAAGCTTTCAGAATATTTGCTATTCCAAAGTTGGCCATGATGATACCAGGATTAAAAGTCACCTTTGGACCACCTGATATCATCCACTCTCACCAAAGAATCTAGCTGTCCATCTTATTTCTATCTTAAATTTTTGATGTTGATTATATTGCATCTTTGCAAAATACTGCTGTTCCTTACAATATCATTCCCCCTAAATATCACGAATTGAAAGAAAACACATAAGAATGAAATCAAGTCAATTTAAGAGATTTTAATAATAATCCCCAAAACTCAATGATAAGATATTGTATATATAATACACACATGAACAAGACAGTGCCGAGAAGTTCTTAGTTTAACCAAGAAGTGCTTCCACCGAAAATTCTGATGCTTTGATTGTTTGGTCATTTGTTAGATTTTGAGAAGATAGTTGAGCTGAAAGCAGCCTCCCTGAGGTTTGGTTTGAACTTATCTCTGCTTATTGAAACTGATGGAGAAATGGTAGACTTTGAAAAAAACAGTAGCTACTGATGCATGTATGCATCATTCATTCAGTAATGAATTTGAACATTCACGGCTACTGGAGTGTGTTTACATTGTATATAACATGTTAAAGTCAGCCTTCCTCTACTGAGCACCCATAGTTCAGAGGCAGAATCACCGACTGATGTTTAATTTGGTCAGGTTTCAATCCTGGCTAGAAGCAATCGGATGTCTAACCATACTGATAAGCTGTGATACAGCAAAACAGATCTGTCTGCAGATGACTATATATATATATACATATATATATCTTCTTCTATGTGTCATGTCCCTTCAGGACATAAGTGATCATGGCCTTCCACTTCTCCCTATCCCTTGTTGCTCTTAATACCCCTTCTTCTGTTATCCCACTCAATCCTTACTCCTCCATTCATCCATTCAAGTTCATCAAATATGTCATGCATTGCTTTACCTTGTCTTTCTTTCCCTCTATCCATCCCATGAGCATCAGGTTCTCCAACCCCTCTTTCCTCATTATGTGTGTCTAAAAACTTCAGCAATATATATGCATAAATGAAAGTGTACACCAATAAATGAAAGTGTACACCAGTTCATATTTGAATACAATTTACAGGTCTGAAGATTGCATTCAAGTATGAAACAGATTGTTACCACTTGGTGCTGTCCTCAGTGGTCACTTTTATATCTATATACTAGTAGTATAGCCCGGCGTTGCTCGGGTGTAATGAAAGCTTTAAAACTAATCCATGGTCCTGGAGCTCAGACTCTTTGGACGTTGGCATGAAAGATTAAAAAGCAGTAGTTGTTTCCAGTTAAAGTGGAACCATAGACTGAAAGAAAAATGAATGGATGTAAGTCAAATTTTCATTTCCTGGTATCAATATCAAATAAGTTTTTTTCATCGTAAACTGAATTTTGAAGACTAAATAAGTCCTCTGAGTAAATGGTATCATGGCTGTGACTAAGAACTACAATTATACCCACTTAGAGCCAAACTCGAAGCAAAAACTAAAATAAAAGGGCTGAAAAGAATACAGACATACAGGCAGATAAACAGACACACACACACAAACATCTTGCCTTTTATTTATATATATATATATATATATATTTTTTTTTTTTATCATATCACCCCAAGCAAGGCGGTAATGCCACTGAAGCGCAGGGGGCTACGTAAGAATGAAAAGATTGGAAAAGAGAAAGCCGGGAACCACATCCTAAACAGGTAACAAGGGATGAGCCTCTTTACCTGTTCAATAGACATGGGTGGAGTGTGAACTGGGCAATAGTTTAGTCTATCTATATATATTATCGATTTTCTGCACTAGTGTAAGAACTGCAACCTTGAAACTTTTGAATATCATTTCTTATGTCTTTGTCTAAGAGTGTATCAAATTTGATTAAAATCTGACCACTCCTTCTATAACCTGATTTTTTCGATTATCAATTTTCAGTATTTATTGGGGATACCTTGACACAAAACGTAACTAAGAACACTCGCAGACGCTTATAGTACAACTGTGTAAATTTTCAAGAAAATCAGTTCAGCCGTTTTGGAGTCTATAGGTAACGGACACGGACACACAGACAAAGTTCCATTTATCAATAAGTTTAGATACTAAGCATCTGATACTGAGCGCTTTTACCTCATAAATATAAAAAACTATATTTTTATTGAATATATGTCTGTATATATATATATATATATATATATGCACAAGACCATAACAAATGGCGGTTTCATCACCATCAGAACCAAAAGCACTTTGAAGCCAGCAGAAGAGAAAAGGAAAAAGTCAAACGACAAGTGAGAAAGGCTCAACAAAATCAATCTCATTCTCCAACATTACTATGAAGTCATAGCCATCAGCTCTTTCATAGAAAAATTTGTCTAATTAGTCATCAATGACATTATCATAAATGAAGTAATCAGAAAAAAAGTAATTAAATACTTGTACACAAGATAATACAACAATATATACACACAAACAAGCATATATATAATATAGTCTAACATCCATGAGCAGAGATAGGAAGATCAATAATAAGCTACAGTTCTATTTACTGGTCATCAGAGTTCCATATTTCAGAGACATTTCTTCTAAACCAAACCTCATTCAGAAGAAAATATGACAAAGAATGGCAAGTTTTTCATTCCCTGCAGTTGTGGCATGAAATACAAAGCAAAGACGAGCCAATCAGTAAAAGTAAGGCTGAAGGAAAATCAAAAAGTTTTATTATGTTTACAAAGTCAGGCATAGCTGATCATGTGTAAAAGAGGAAAAAAGGTCAACAACTTCTTCAGAATAAAAATAATACAGAACATTGGAAAATAAGGCAATTGAAAGAAATAGTGTACATTCTTAGTTCAAACAACCTTCTCAGTTCGCCAGGCATAGAAATGAACATCATATAGGAGCCATTCTTAAGAAAGAAAGAACATCAAACCTAAAATTTAAAAATTTTACTATCTAATTATACTAGAGATAATTTAAAGTTACCAACTTTAATTCAGTTGAAGAGGTGGATAAGCAACATTGAATTTAATGTTCCATGTTTGTTTTCTGTGGATTGTTCTTCAGTGGACAGAGGTGTTGGTTAAGTGAATTTAAATAAATCCCTGGGTTAAGTAGGGTAGAAAATTGTATATTCTTGTTCAGTGGAAGAGACAAGCAACAGTATAAGGATGTGTTTAAATCATGAAATTCGTCCCCCTGGTTCTCACCCGCTTGCTCGGCTGCTATTGCCCACCGGAACCATTTCTTCCGGCTCTATCGAAGCTGCTCGTCGAACCAAAACAGGCGCCTTTTCACCTCAGCACGGAACAAGTGTAAAAAAGTACTGAACGAAGCCAAGAGGGCGTTTGCTACCAGAATTAGGCAACGCATAGCATCCTCTAAGTTTGGCTCCAAAGATTACTGGCGTCTCTGCAAAAGCGTGCTCAGCAGGAACAAGACTTCAATACCCCCACTAATCAATGAATTTGAAGTTCTCACCTCCCCAGCCGACAAGGCTGAATGCTTTGCCCATAGATTCTCAACCAATTCGACACTGGACTCGTTAGGAATACCTACACCAGACTTCCCACCCAGAACTAAGGCTCAACTAAATAACGTCCACATTTCACCCTCGCTGGTCGCCAAGATAATTGCGCAACTTGACCCACACAAAGCGAGCGGTGGTGACGGAATCCCAGTCATAGTACTGAAGAAATGTGCCCCAGAACTCTCCTCTGTCCTCTCTAAACTCTATAACCTCTGCCTATCTGCTTCCTGCTTTCCTGCCTGTTGGAAGTCCTCCTGCGTAGTACCTATATTTAAGAATTCTGGCGAACCCTCAGACCCCGCCAATTACCGTCCTATTAGTCTCCTTCCAATCTTTGGCAAAGTTTTCGAAGCCATTATCAACGCTGAGGTGATTCAGCATCTTATGGCCAATGGGCTTCTCTCTGACAAACAGTATGGGTTTCGCTTCACCAGGTCTACTGCTGATATGCTAACGACCATTACCGAGTACATATACCAGGCACTCGACAAGAATGGTGAAGCCCGAACCGTTGCCTTGGATATCTCCAAAGCATTCGACAGGGTCTGGCATGCTGGCCTCTTGTGCAAACTGCGGAGCTATGGGATAACTGGACATCTGTTTGACCTCATCCAGTCTTTCCTCTCTAACCGCACATTGAAGGTGGTATTAAATGGGCATGCCTCCCAAAACTACCAGACGAATGCGGGCGTCCCTCAAGGTTCTATCCTAGGTCCCACGCTCTTTCTGATCTACATTAATGATCTCCCCGACACCATTAGATCCCAAGTTGGCATGTATGCCGACGACACAACAATCTACTCCCGCATCGATCAGAAACCAGGTCTGGACGACAAAGTGAACCTCGCTGCCGTACTTGAAAGGGACCTCCAATCCGTAGTGACCTGGAGTAGGGAATGGTTGGTAAATTTCAATGCCTCTAAAACAAAGCTGTTATCAACTAATCACCATAGACAATCGCATCTACCTCCCATTAGCATGGGACAGGCTAGCCTCCCAGAGAGTAAAATACTATGCCTCCTTGGCCTTACACTCTCGGCGAACCTCAAATGGAATGACTATATTGAATCCATTGCCAAATCTGCTGCTATGAAAGTGGGCTCCCTGTGCAGGTCCCGGAAATTTTTCCCACCTGAATCTATTCTGCACATATACAAATCTACCATCCGCCTGTGTATTGAATATTGCTGCCATATCTGGTCGGGTGCCCCTGCTGCTCTCCTTGGGCTTCTTGACAAAATACAAAGGAGGATCTGTAATGTGGTTGATACTGACTTGGCAGACCGGCTGCAGCCGCTCTCACACCAGTGTGATGTGGCTTCCCTGTGCCTCTTCTACAAGTACTTTCATGGCTTCTGCTCCGATGAGCTTAGATCACTGGTGCCGCCTAAGCACGAATTTACACGAGATACTAGATTAGCAACTAGGTCCCACCCTTTTACAGTTAAACAAATAAGATGTAACCGTAAATTCTACTCCAACAGCTTCTTTTCTCGTGCTTCCCACCTGTGGAACTCCCTTCCACAACTCTGCTTTCCAGACAGTTACAATCTCCAGGTGTTTAAATGTAGGGTCAATAGACACCTCCTATCACACTAACTCCCAACTATTCTCACAACACTCTCATCTACCCAACCCTCATTCTCGGTATCCTTACCCGCCTATCACCCACCCTCTGTCATTTCCTATATTTAATCAGCCTTTCTCCACTCTACGTAGCCCCCTGCACAGTAGTGGCAGTGACATACCTTGCTCGGGGTGAAACGCTTATAAAAAAAAAAAAAAATATGATGTATCCTTTAACACTGATAACAGAATATGAACAATCTACACCTATGGACTGAATAAAAATTGAAACTCTCTTTAAAGCCTGAGGGTGAAATATTGTGGCAGGAATAAGTAAGATGCAGACATTAGTTTGAATGTATAATAATGATGATTTCTCATTCCAATATTTCAGGCAAAAAAAAATTTTCTTTCTTTCTTATTCTCTTTTCTTTTTATTTCAGTTCAACATTTCATCCGTACAACTATTTCAGGATATCACCTGGAGTGGAGATGTTAGGAGGATTTTGTGCTGGGAAACAGTAGAAGCTTTATTTCAGAGTGTTTTTCAGTGTGTGTTCTGCTCTGTCCTTAAAAATGTCAATGAGTACAGAGAAAGCGAGAGAAAAAGAAATTTGGAAATGTAGGGTGTGGAATGGAAGGTATTCATCTCAAACACAATAGGAAATGATGTTTGTTATTGGATCATGATTAGTTACAATCAGTGTATCACAGGTTACAAAACATACTCGGACAGAAATTTAATTTCAGTTTAGGGTTGTTTCTTATGCTGGCATAGTATTGTTTCATTTTATCAACACACATTAATTCATTGCTTTTTCAAAATGCAAATTGAGTCTAGATTTTGATAATCAATAGATAAATGAAAATGATAATAAAAACAAATAAAAAAAATGAAAGTAAACAGAAAATAAACATTGAAAGTCTGTCATAAAAAAGAATGAAATTAAAAATATATACAAAAATTAGCTAAAGCAACAGAAAACAATGAGAAATTTTGATGCAACAGCAAATGACACAAACTTTATAAAATTAAAAAATTTAGATATTTTTAGTTTAAAAAGTAAATAAAATAGTCAGTGGAGTGTAAAAAGTGATATTAACTTTTACAACAATACCCTTGAAAAAGGTGTGCATTCATTTTTACTCCCCAGACTATGGAATAAATAGGAAGGCTGAGATGAGCTTTATCAGACTATCATACCCTGAACACACCATTGCTGCTATGGTTACAGTGCATGTGGAGCACTTATGATCCTAATGGATTATGGGATATATGATTTAATGAAAGTTTAATATATTATTTAAAATATATGATGAGCAAATTCAAAATTCTTAGAATTAAATACTTCAATATAAAAATGAAATAAAATAATAAAAATAAAGAATTTAAAATAAACACAAAAAAATTTATTACTGAAGATAATGTGGAATTTATTTTATATACTATAAATAGTGTTATAGTTTGTTTGTTTTTTTATTTAAACTAATTCAGGATGATTTGTTTTGAAAACATTGGAAAAATGTTTCATTAAAAAAATCCTTTAAAGAAAAAATCACAATTTTTTTTTAAATGAGAGTGTTGGATCAGCAGAGCTGAAATACTGATCAAGTAGTGACCAAATTCTTTGTGTGTTTGTCTGGATCTAAGAGACAAAGAATAAATGTTTATTGCAATGGTGGTACTAGGAAAGAGAAGGATAATCAAAGAATAATAAGAGCATGATACCATTCTGAGAAGTAGATGGGAAAAAAGAAACAGAAACATCAGGAAATAAATCCCAAAATGATTTGAAGATTTCAGTTTCATTAAATAAAAACAAAATAAATAAATAAAAAAAAGTGAAAGAAAAATGCCTACAATATGTCTCATATCTTAAAAGACATTCAGTGTATACATTATATAATGACCAGTTAAACAGATTCAAGTCAGCAATTGCCAATATTGCTTGAATTAATTAGTGGAAACATGGTTAAAAAATGGTTGAAGAGAATAACAAATTTGTTCTGATAGGATTTTGTGCTATTCTTGACTGCTTTTTTTTTTTTTACTTTTGCAAAGTTGAAGGCATCTTGAGAGAAGAATCTTTTCAAAAATTCAATAGAAATTGATTTAATGGAATTGTATTTATAAGGATTATGGAGGGGAAAACAGCCTAAGCTTTTCTACTGATTGTACTTCCTATAACAGCAAGTGTAAGTCATATTGCATTGGCTATGATAGTCACAAGTCAATAGTGACTGACACTGAATTAATATTTTCCATTGTTACTGTTTTTACAAAACTAGAGTTGAACAAGGAAGTTCCTATTGATAGCAACCATAAATGAAGTGCTTATATATATATATATATATATATATATATATATATATATACAAACAGCCAGAGTAGCGGAAAAGCAACAAAACTTAAGTAGGGGATTTGTGAGTTTTAAATCAGTTTTATTTTTTGTAATGTATTGATGAATATTGTATTATACTGAGCACTTTTTTATCTTGAAATTCTTGAGGTGGTGTGGATTGTTCATGGCATCATATATATATATATATATATATATATATATATATTAGTAAAAAGATCCAAAAACCACTCTTAGTCAATGCATTTTGTCCTCTGAGTATCTTTATCAAAGCAATGTAGGATTCATTTTGTTGCGTGTGTATAATTGTGTATTTGGGAAGCAATCCCTTTTTCATACAAGTTTCCTTAAAAATGACAGACAAGGTACTGTGGTTAACTTTTTATTTCCTTGTTGACTGTCAGGGCCATGTAATTTAATAACCATGTGTGTTGTGTGAGTGTGTATATATATATATATATATATATATATATATAACATAAAATATTTAGTATTTAAGTCAAGTAAATTCCAATAGAGATGAATCCAAAAGAACTCAATATTAAATTTATTTATTTAATTTAACAGTAATATAATCTAGAAAAATTGTAGAATATTGAAAATTTTCATTCTCTCTCTCTCTTTATATATATATATGTAAAGATCAATTGCAAGTAAAATATGGATTGTAATCTGACAGAATGACAAGAAATATATAGTATATTAATATATGTTTTACATTTGATAAAGCTTCATTAGAGATTGAGAGCAAGCAAACCTGTTTTTTCTAAATCTTTGATGAAGTTTTAATAAAAGTGAAACATTACATTGATCTATGCTTCATATATAATTGGGCAGCAGTCCTTCTTTTATACAAGTTTCATGAAAGATGACTGACAAGGTACTGCAATTAAGCTTCTTATTATGCTTTTCTTGCATCTATGCAAGTGATTTATTTTCTAGACATAGAGTGTGTAAACCTGTCCAAATGATCTTTGGATCTGGGTGCTTTTGTCTATTAGCCATTATCAAACATTTTATTTTTTGTGGAATTGAATATTTACATCGGTTTTTTATAGTATCATAAGCACTAAAACATGTCAAAGTAATTGAGGAAGTTTGACAGAACAAATATAGAAATTTTGTTTAGAAACTTGTGTTTTTACAAACAGAAAAAAGTAAATTAGAAAAGGATCTAAAATGTTCGGAAACCTCTGATTATGATAATCTGACTTAACGTGTGAAAACGTTGAAAATATTTGTCTTACAAGAGTTACACAATTCCTAGTTGATAAAAATTTGCAACTCGACCCTTGATGAAAAAAAATTAAAATTTAGGCCTTTTTTGAAAGCTTAAACAGTTGAATTTCAGATTTATAATTTGCTCAATTATAGATCCATCTCTTCTCTTTCACTCATTAAAATTAAAAAAAACCCTTATTCTAACTTAGTAAATCAACAATCAAATGGGAAAGATCTTATTTTGGAAGTATGGAGAAAGTTTTAATTGATCCAAGACATTCAACTAATTGTATTTTATAATATGCTATATACATTAACTCCACATAATTGCTTGGAAAATATTTTTAAAATGCCCCCAGAAGTTAACAGTTGAATAATACATGCGTGATAAAAGCGTGAACACTATGGTCTTTTTTTTTTTAATCGTTTCACCCCAAGCAAGGCATTCCACTGCCACTATTGCACTTGGGGTTACATAGGGGAAGGTAAATAGAAAGAGTGGTTAGATATAGGAAATGTCAGAAGTGGGGTGATAGGTAGTTGGGAGGATGGGAAGAGTGTTTGAAAGAATGGAAGCCAGTTATTGTGTTAGGAGGTGTCTATTGACCTTACATTTAAACTCCTGGAGATTGTAGCCGTCAGGGAAGCAGTCATGTGGAAGGGAATTCCAGAGTCGGGAAGTACGAGTCTACATGAAAAGTAAAAAAGAAGAGCTGTTAATTATGCTTACTCTTGTGATCCTAGTAAGAACTGAACTCACCATCCATGGCTAACTAATTTCTGAAGATATTAGATTCCAGCTCCTCAACTTAATGGATGTCTTTACTTCACCAAACAATAGAAAATTTCACCCTTAACTGATGTCTAAAGGTTAAATCCACTTTGGTAGGAAAGGAGACAAGCCTCTGCCACTGTTTAGAAAGCATACAAAAGTTGTAGTTGTTCTCAGGTCTAAGTTAGGGAGCTCAATCATGTTTATTAAATTGACCTTGTACCAAACATAATGGAAATCTTCACGATTTAAAGTTATCAGAAAGTTGGAAAGAATAAAAGTGTTTTGTGTGAATAAGTGAAAATTAACTTATAGAACAGAATAACATCAATTTGTAGGAAGTGAAATTATTAACTGTGGAAATGTTCAAAGAGAAAGTGTAGTACAGAGTTAAATGAATCCAGAGTTTGTTTGTTGTAGTAGTCTTTGTTCCTTTCTTTCTTTTTTGCAGGTGGTAAGTGAAGAAGAAAAAAGTGATAAACGAAAATTGTACTTATTGACGTTAATTTTAGAAGTCAGTTGAAGTGCCTTATAGTTGTTGTCATCTTCTTTTTATTGACGGCAAAGGGGAAAAAGTGAACAAGAGATAAAGGAAAATAGCACGCAAGAAGGAGAGGGTATGCATATGTGTATTTATGCATATATATATATATATATATATATATTAATGCCCAGTTCAGCAGCTTGAATTTTCTTTTGTCACATTGTAGCGGCTGAACTTTCTCTTCCTTCTTTGTCCCTGTTTGAATTGTTCAAATTTTTTTCTTTATTATATCAAATAACATTTTGACACTGGCTTCTTACTTTCTCTCAGTTTTGTAAAGTGCTCTCTTTCATTAGTTAAAAAATAATTCACACTGGCTTGTGAAATTTGCCTTCAGAACAGAGCCAATCCTTTTTCCTATTGGTCAAAATTAGATTTCACACTGGCTCATGAATTTGCAAACAGTGAAGGAAAGAGAGTTATTTTTTATTTCATATACACAACAAATCCACCCTAACCCAGAGTGGTAGCACCGGTTAGAATCCCAGCTATGGCAAATAGTTAACCCAAAACTGGGGTCAAATGCTATGAAAGTAGAAAAATACATTTTTATAGTGGAAATAAGTTTTTTTTTTTAAATTACTAACAATATATTTTTGTAAAAAAATTATAATCTACCAGTAATATTTTTTTGAAAAAAAATTACCAGCAATATATTTTTGTAAAGAAAATTACGAATTAAATTTCAGCATTAAATGACCTATAAGGAGTTGATATGCTGCAAAACAAACAAACAAAACAAACTATACATAACTTACTCAATATCTCTCTCTCTCTCTCTCTCTCTCTCGCCTCTAACAACATATACCAATCACTGTTAGGTACTTTAAATGCTAAATACAGGTCAGGGATACCAGAATCAAGCAGGTACAAAAATTTAAATACCTGGGAAGTGTTATAACAGAAGACGGAAAGTGCGACACAGAGATCCGAAGGTGAATTGGCATGGTGAAGGAAGCATTCCAGAAGTTGAGTAAAGTATTAAGAAACAGGACAATTTCGCTAGAAACTAGGAAGAGAGTACTGGATTGCTACATACTGTCCGTCCTTCAATATGGCAGGAAATGCTGGACAATACCATCAAAGAGGAATGAAAAACTTGAAGCAACTGAAATGTGGTTCTACAGAAGGATGCTGCGAATATCATGGATCGAGCATGTGAGCAATGATGAAGTCTTGGAAAGGATGGAAACAAAAAGGAAATTAATACTAAGCATCAGGAAGAGACAGCTGAAGTTTCTGGGACACGCAATGAGGAAGGAAGGCTTGGAGAATCTGATACTAACAGGCCAGATAGAAGGAAAAAAGAGACAGGGGAAAGCAATGGATAACATATTTGAAGGACCTAATCTGGTGGATGACGGAACAAGGATTGCATGGTGTAACAGGAGAAGGCGTGCTCAGAGCCACCAGGGATAGGGAAAAGTGGAAGGGACAAGGCACATAGAAGAATGGTTATACAAGTTTGCCTCACTAGATAAATTAAGACAGAATATTGAGTTTCATCTCATCTGAGTGCTCTATACTTTCAGCCTTATGCCACCTCTAAGTTATGCTTAGTAAATCAGCATAACAACCTCTGTCAACCAGATAATAGATAATATTTTGTTGTTTCCACACCTTTCTGTTTCTCATTTTCTACAAGACTGAATGCTTTATTCCTCAAAGGATTGATAAAACAGACACTTGAGGACTGAGAATAAAACAGCTGAAATGTGAAACAATCCATATAAGGATACTAGCCCAAGAAAATCAGGATATAATGAATGATAAATTTTCATCCAAGAAATTCAGAGAAAAATATTAAAAAATCAAATGATTAAGAATGGTTTCAAGCTAAAGAAT
The DNA here is from genome assembly GCA_037127315.1 of Ascarosepion bandense. Classification (NCBI taxonomy): domain Eukaryota; kingdom Metazoa; phylum Mollusca; class Cephalopoda; order Sepiida; family Sepiidae; genus Ascarosepion; species Ascarosepion bandense. Next base: position 1,270,269 of record JBBBDQ010001964.1, read on the forward strand.
CCTTCAGACATTATAGACTGGTGCCACAAAATCACAAATAAAATACTTTATTATTAGTTAGGAACTAGTTAGTATTGCATAGAGACTTGAAGTATTATGGTGGCTGTAGTAAGAATGTGTTGTTTTGATGTAAGGAATACCATGGCATGTTTGGGTAAGTAATCAAAGCTAGCTAAGTTTAAGATAAGACCGATTAAAGACTAGCCTTTGCTAGTCTTTAATCGGTCTTTGCAACCCACTTTTGATCTTGTGCCACACCTCTATATTATTCAAAATAAATACTGCTTTTTGGTAAATATGTTATGAATTTGAGCACAGTATTAGATTGGTTACAAGGTCTCATTGTTTTACAGTTTTGAGATTGAACTGTAAGTTCATTGCTAACCAATTCTTGCACGAGAAAATCTCTTCTACCTTATTGCTTTGATCTTCAAAAATTTAAATCCAATGCTAATTGTTTTCTTCTGTTTTCTCAATTACAATTCTTTTATTGTTCTCTCTTCTATATAAGGTTTTCTTTTTCTTGTATTCTCTCACATTCAGTAATACCTTGTGTTTAAATGGCTTTATTGCCTTCCTTGGGGTAAAATAGTTACAAAATGTTCTCAGACACACCTGAAGTTCATTTTCAACTCTTAAAATAAAAGACATGAGTAAGATTTTCTGACAACTGATTCTTAAGAGGAGGAAAAATATTGCTATCAAATCTTCTAAAAATCTTTCTCAATGTGATCTTATTCAAATATTAGCTAGGCACCAAGATTTTTAAAAAAATGAGAACTTGTTCATTATTCTAAGCAACCACCTTGTCCAATCTGTGCATTTATCCGAAGAACTAGGAAGACAAATCATGAATAAACAGATGCACTGAACCAGCAAGTTTTTACCAAATCTAATTTTTTTACACCTTTAGATTCTTATTATTATCTAAATGGCCGTATGAAGAGGTGTGCATTGAAGCATTTGGGGAGCAAATTGGGAAGAAACAGAAAGCGTTTCTATATATTTTCACTCCTAAGGAAAATAATTATTTGGAAATGAAAGAAAAAAAATCAAAGAAAGAAAGGAACATTTTATTTTTAAAAACTACATTTCAAACAAATGACTTTAAATCATATGACCATTTTATTACACAGTAATAATTGTTTTTGCTTATATTACTTTTATTTTATTCTTATATACATATGCCCTCATCTTTTTTAAAATTCTTTTTCTTTTCTCATTAACTGATTGAATGATTTATGAGAGTTCAATGGGGTTCAATCAGAATAAAGAGGAAAGCTGTCCATTCACATAAATTTCTGCTTTTTCTAAAAAGTGGGCTGTCAAATGTGGAATAGAATGTAGACTTTCATGTGTGCTGGATTTTTCTCTAAGAAACTGTTATTTTTATTTTGCATCTTGAAGTTTATTATTCAAAAATATTTTTCAGCTTTTTTTTTATTTTGCTATTTTTGTTATTATTCTTCTGTTAATTCTGTAGTTTTTCCTGATTTTGTCCTTCTATTTTATGGATTTAAAACTATTTTGAGTCTATTTTTTGCTGCTTTTCTATTGTTTTTAATTTTTATTAAGATTTGGAGAAATTTTCAAAATCTTTTTGGCTATCTTTTATTCATTGACTAGTATTTGTTTAAATGACTTTAACATTTAATAGTTTCTTCTCTTCGGAACTTTTATATTTTTTTGAAAACTCTTTGTTCTTCAATTAAAAAATTTAAATATTTTTTGTTTCTTATGTTTTTCTATGGTTGTTTTTTGTTTCGTTTTGATTTTTTTGCTTTTTCTCATTTTTTGAAAAGTATTTTTAGTTCTATTATTTGTTTGTTTTCCGGACTGATAACTAAGGTAATTAATTACTTAGAAATACTTTGAAGCCATTCATCTGCTTGATATCTCAACTTTTTATTCACAATTTTGTATTAATAAAAAAAAAAAAAAATGAAACAAAACTATTTCAAGAAAGACATGCATCTGCTTGGAAAGAACTTTTGTAAAACTGCACTTAAATCATTCGATTTATACTAATTTAAAAGTTCTGCTTTGTAATGCATCCTAGTATTTTCAATCAAACCTTTCCTTTGGTGGACATTCATCATTTGCATATGTAATTTAGTTCTTTGTTTTTTTGTTTCTTCCTTTCTCTTAAAGCTCTGATCAAATGATATTTAGGATATTTCTCTGTCTTTATTAAAGTCTCTTCAATAATTTTCAGGTGTGTTTATTTTACTCTTGATTTACATCAAATATTCTCATTATACCTGAAGCATTCATCTATCTCTTTGACCTTATCTATAAGATCATTTTTGTTTAAGTTCTCTGTCAAATGAAACAGCATGTATACAAATTAAACTTATTTTATATATATGAGCACACTTAACCTGGTTCATACAATCATCTCAAAAAGTGTAAATGAAAGGCTTTTGTATGAGATTTTAAGTTGAAATATTACTTCACTATTTTATTAAATGAAGCAATGTCAGCCATAATTCATTTTTGAATAGCATTTCTTTCATCTTAATATGAATTGTTTTTCATCTAGTAGTAATATTATCTTGATCTTTTATTAGATTAGGTATTGTCAGCAATTATTAACTTTTTGCTATTATTTTTTCATCATAATTTTACTTGCTTTCTATTTAGTAATATTAATAGTCAGTTAAGTGCCATATGTGATACAGACTTGGGTGATCATGTCTTAAAATAGACATGACTGGTTGGGCATGATTTTCTTGCAGTAGGTTGCCATTACTTCCTATGATAGACTGTTTGCCAACCAAGGTAATAAAACCTAATTTTTCCTACTATTTAACCCATAGCCAGAGGGAGACAAGGTGGATTAAAGAGTGTTTATGTGGAAGTGAATGTAACAAATTCAACTGGAATTTGCACTCGGCTCTCTGATTTATTCTACCAAGCCAATATCCACTACACCACAATGCAAGTATTAGTAGTACAGGTTGAGAATCTTTTATCTGAAATTCTTGAGACCAGAAATGCTTTGGTTTTCAGATTTTTTCAGAGTCTGGAATACAGGCTAATTGATTTGTATATAGCATCTATAAAATGGGGTAGCTTAGAAATGGAACCCAAGCATAAATACAATATCTCTTTACATTTAATAACAAAACTTATACATATACCCTGAAGATAGATTTATATAAATAGCATATGCCCTGAAAGAAGTTTTATATCAAATTTAATCAATTTTTTGTACAAAATATTATGATATGCTTGCACATATAAATAATACAAATGAATACTGCTTGCCAGGACAGATATATGCATTGTACAGGTAATGACACTAGTCATGTAATGTTCATATGGATTTCTAAGTGGTAAAATGAAGATTTCATGCAAAAATAATATTTTGTACTTTCTGTACATGTACAAAAACACATGAACACTACTTACAAATATACATATCTAAACTTATTTTATAAATTGAACTTTGTCTGTGTGTGTGTATGTGTGTGTGTCTGTTACCTATAGACTCTGAAACGACTGAACCGATTTTCTTGAAAATTTACACAGTTGTACTATAAGCGTCTGTGAGTGTTCTTAGCTAGGTTTTGTGTCGAGGTACCACCGATAAATATCGATAATTGAAAAAAATCGGGTTATAGAAGGAGTGGTCTGATTTTAAGCAAATTTAATGCATGCATAGACAAAGACATAAAAAACAATATTCAGAAGTTTCAAGGTTGCAGTTCTTACAATAGTGCAGAAAATTGATAATATATATATATATAAAAGACAAGATGTTCATACGTGTGTCTGTTTATCTGTCTGTATGTCCTTTATACAAATCCACAATTTTTGTCCTATTCTCACCAAACTTCAAAATTTGACTTACATCCATTCATTTTTCTTTCAGTCTACAGTTTTGCTTTAACTGGAAACAACTATTGCTTTTTAGTTTTTCGTGCCAACATCCAAAGGACCACGGATTAGTTTTGAAGCTTTCATTACACCCAAGCAACGCCGGGCTATACTGCTAGTATATATATATATATATATATATATATATATATATATATATATATATGCAGGACTTTTTGGTATTTTGAATAAGATTTTTACTGAGTACAAAATACCCGATAAGTAATCGACAAGCAAAAGTGTTGCTGTGATGATTGCTAACAAAAAATTGGTGCCAACGGAGGCTACATAGCTGGACTGGGGAACCTCCTACCCAGGGCCGATGAGATCACTTACAACAGCTGCATCCCCTGAGAACCTTTTCAGTGTTTTCTAAAATTTTCCATTTGTAGCAAGTCATGTCAGCATCTGAAAAACTTTCAGATTTTCGAGGTTTTTGGATTCTTGGGATTTCAGATAAAGGGAACTCAGTCTGTAATAAAGGGAAATCAATCTGTAATAATATTTCTTGAACTTTTTTTTTTTTTTGATGAAGCATTGTGAACAATTATTAATTTTAGACTCTTATTTCTTTAATTTTAATTTTAGCTGCTTTAACTTATAGCTATTCAAACTGTCGTTCTAAAGCCATTAATAAACACAGACTGAAAATTAAGAATAAATTCTTGATGAGACTTGAAGTTGCATCTCTTTTTCCTCTGGAATTCTTACTTCGATAGATGGTTAGAACTCTTCTGCTAAATAGTTCTATGTTTGTCAAACGATCAAATGTATACATCTAAAATATTCCTTTCTTTTTCTTTTGATCACTCATCTTCGTCTATTTTAAAGTTTTTTTATGCATACTTGTATTATTAATACTTATGTTATCTTGAAATTTTATTAAATTAAACATTGTCAATTATAATTAGTTTTTGACTAGGAATTCTTTCGTCTTAATATCAGTTTGTTTTTATCACAACAACAAATACTGACTTTCTATGGTCAATATTAAACAGTACCTATTCAAAATTAGGATTATGGTAAGTTTTGATCTTTTGTTAACCAAAAAGCTCTTCTTGCTCAATAGGTTAGAAATACTATCAAAGTAAGATCAGTCAGTCAGATAAGTGCCATATGTGATACACATTTAGGCGATCATGTCTTGAAAGAGACATGAAGACTGGGCAGAAAATTTTCCCACAGTAGGCTGTAATTACTTTCTGCAGTAGACTGGTTGCCAACCAAGGCTACAGAACCCAATCCGTCTTGCTATTTAAGATATAGCTGGAAGAAAGAGATGGATTAATTCCTTTCCCATGAGTATTTGTGTGTAAGTGAATGCAACAAATTCAACTGGAATCTCAGCTCTTTGTTTTCTCATTCTGCACTACATAGGGTCTTCAATGGCACAAGTTTGAGTGATTCAAAGGCCATAATTATTTCTGATATACACTATTTACTAATGACTGATAGGATAAGAAATTAATTGGAAACGTTTATAATTTTTACATTTATTTTTATTTAATCATTATCAAAAATGAAATATGGAAGAGAAAAGAAAATTCTGGCATTTTTATGTTAGTGCTCTTTGTTTTTTATTGGTTAAGCAGACCTTGCATATATCTGTCCTGGTAAGCACTGTTCATGCATATGATTTATGTGTGTATGTGTGTCTTAATTCTAGTTTCTCTGTATGGGATTCAAATGATAATGCATATTTGTGTGCATGTGTATTTAAGCATCTAAAAGTCATGCAATGGGTGGAGTGTGACTTATCCAATTTGGTGCCAGTAGGTAACATTTAGTGCATCTTTTGGTAATGAGCATTCAGTCAGTTAAGTGCCATATATGATACATGCTTGGGCAATCATATCTTGAAAAAAGATATAACTGACTGGGCAGAAGATTATCCCACAGTAGGTTGCCATTACTTTTTTTGGTAGACTGGTTGCCAGCCAAGACTATAGAACCCAATCTGTCCTGTTATTTAACCCATAACTGGAGAGAAGAGATGGATTAATACCTTTCCCAAGGGAATTTGTGTATAAGTGAATGCAAGGAATTCAACTGGAATTTGAAGTAGGTTTCTTGATTTCTCATTCTGAGCCGATATCCACTGCACAACAACGCACATCTGCACAAGCATTAGAAGTGTATATTTCAGTTAAGAAATTAATATTATGCAAAAAATCAGTTGAAGAAACAATTAAATTAGTCAAAGAGGTAAGAGGTATGAGATGCAGAATTTTGGAATAAATTTATGGCTAGCAACGACTTCTTACCTAATTAAGTATTTGTCAGAAGGATGATAAGAAAGTAAAACAGTTCATATTATGAAAACAGTGAAGTTTGGAGGTAAGCGTCTGACAGGATATCATGCTGCAGATCACATGCAGCACAACTGAGTCTGGCTAATGAAGGTGTCAGTGCATTGAAAGATTGGACAGCTAATATCCCTGACTTAAGTATCATTGAGCAAATTTAGAGGGAACTAATGTGTACAGGCTGTCAGAAGAATTTACATAATCTTGAAGAGTTTATTTTTTTTCTTTAATTTAAACCATTTTCCTGGTTTCCTTATGAAGTGGGTGCTGCAAAGTTCTCAATCTGTTTTACTTTCAAAATCAGTATTTCAATGTCCAAAACATCAGAAATGATATGCTAAATCTGTTGAAATGTGGTAAGTACGAAATAATAGCAACTCCCTTTATCCATTTCCTTCAAATTTGGACAAGCTGAGGGAAAAGACAGAGAAAGAAATTTGTCTATGATTCTGAGATGAGTTAGCATTTACATTATTTACACTGTTTGGACTATTGTCCTCATTTCTTTTGCCATGTTTACAATGTTTCAATCATTCTATGTTCCAGCCTTCTTCAGAGGATAGGAATTTTGAACTGGACTCTTTATCACCACTGCTGTAGCCAGATATTAAACTCACAACTCAGTGGGTCATGTTACTGAAACTGACCAATGATATATCTACCAAGTCATGTGCCTTTGACCATGTGTCATTCTACATAGAATGGAAATTACATACCCCAATGATCAAATTAAAGGGTTTGGTTCAAAGTTCCTAGCACAGGAAGAAGGTCAGAGTGTCAGTCAGTCAGTTAAGTGCCATACGTGATACATGCTTGGGCGATCATGTCTCGAAAGAGACATAACTGACTGGGTAGAAGATTATCCCGCAGTTGGTTGCCATTGTTTTCTGCGGTAGACTGGTTGCTGACCAAGGCTATAGAACCCAATCTGTCCTGCTATTTAACTCATAACTGGAAGGAATAGACGGATTAATACCTTTCCCAAGGGTATTTGCACGTAAGTGAATACGATGGATTCAACTGGAATTCGAACTCGGCTCCCCAGCTTCTCGTTCCAAGCTGATATCCACTGTACCACAATACAACAGCCAAAACATTTTAAAGATGGCAATAAAGATGAGGACAACAGTCTGAACAGTATAAAGAAAGAAATTTGTAAGCCTATGTGAAATCTTTTTTGAACCAATGAAAACCCTGTTTTTACAGGGATTGGCTGTTGAGCCTAGAAAGAAAAAAAATAGTGAGCCTATGAAATATAATTTTTTATATAAAACAAGGAAAAAATATTAAATCAACAAGAGAAAAGTACCTGAAATCATGTGAAAAGTTTAATATCTGTTCACATGTACAGCATTCAGATTTTCAACGGTGTCAAATTACTTGCCAATTATCAGCCTTACCGAAGCACTTGGTATTTCAAAGAAGTTTATTTCAACAATCTAAGAAAGCTAAGTATTTCAAACTATCTTTCTCTTCATCTACTTTGGAATGTATCAACTGTATATCTCTTCTGTGAACAATAAACCCTCTTTCCTTTGTTTGAAATATTTTTGAATATTATTTTGTGTCAGATTATTTAATGTATTGTATGAACATTTCTTCTTCATGACAATTCTTTGAAACTATGAACTTTAAAAATTTCTGATTTATTTTTCTGCAATGAGCTACTGACACAACTTCAAGCATGTAAATTGTAAATCAATTCCATATCTTGTCTTGTTAAAATTACCCATCTGTTTTCTTGTTATTACCTATAATACTCCAATAATCTACTTGGTATGGTGAAATCAATTGTTTAGCTTAATGCCAAAGCTCCATGCCACAATAGAACTACTGGCTGAATATATGGTATAGCATCAATGTTTCACTATACTTAGTCATTCCTGATTTTTGGTCATTTTGTGAAGACAAGAACATTTTAGTATCTCTTTGTGTGTGTGTGTGTGTGTATATATATATATATATATATATATATATATATATATATATATAAAATCATTTCATTCCAAGCAAGGCAGTTTTACTGACACTGGTGAGCAGGGAGTTACTACACAGGAGGAAAGTGATGAGAAAGAGGAACAAGTTATAAGAGGTGTCAGAGAATGGGTAAGAGAAGGATGAAAATCATTGCAGCTAGATTAACTGTTTGCTTCAAGCTGGGACTTAACCCCAACTGATTTGTCAGCAGTCAGAGATACACACACCAAACTATTGGTGTACATCAGACAAACATAGATTACATTGTGTGTAGTGTTTCTACAGAATGTAAATACTCCAACAATCAAGAATGTTCACTCCCATAACTGAATCAAGAGTGTTCAATATAACTGATTTTCTTGAAAATTTACACAGTTGTACTATAAGCATCTGCGAGTGTTCTTTGCTAGGTTTTGTGTCAAGGTAACCCCGATAAATATCAAAAATCGATAATCGAAAAAATCGGGTCCAATTTTAATCAAAATCGGGTTATGGAAGGAGTGGTCCGATTTTAATCAAATTTGATACACTCATAGACAAAGACATAAGAAATGATATTCAGAAGTTTCAAGTTTGCAGTTCTTACAATAGTGCAGAAAATCGATAATATATATAAGGTAAGATGTTTGTGTGTGTGTCTGTTTATCTGCCTGCATGTCTGTATTTTTTCCAGCCCTTTTATCATGCCAATTGTAGAAATTGTATTCAGTAACCTGTAATATCTGAAGTTTTACATATACCATGTATACACAAGCACAGTGCAGGTTTTTATTAGTTTTTTATGCCAAAATATAGGGAGTCCCACTATAATTAGCTAATTTCTTGGAAATTTCTTGGATGCCTTTTTGGTGACCATTTGCACCATACACAGGAAATTTCTTTTGGAGAGTTTAAAATTGGTGCAAAAATTTGCAAATATTGTACTATATATAAAATAAAATGGGAAAAAAATATTAAGTTTTCAAATCTTGCTTTAAAGAATGATCTAAAATGTTCTAAAATTTTACTGCATAAAGGAAAGGTAAACTATGAAAGACACTAAATGAAGTAAAATTTTGGCATATTAAACAAAACTTAATGCTGTTGTTGGGTTTTTGTCTTTAAGCATACATTAATTTATATCTTAATTTTTACATATACTATATATACACAAGTACAGTGCTGGTTTTTATCATCTGAATCCTGAGGGCATTTCCTTATATTTTCTCTTTTAGCAATTGTTAATGAACTCTGGGTTGCTGACCCTGTGAGATCATCTGGTCTTTCCCAGTGTCCCCTGTCTTTCCAGGTGTCTGTTAGTCTGTTCCTAATTGTCATTCAGTCTATTCCTGAAAGCCAATGGATGAGCCATGAGTTTGAAGAAGTAAATTACTGAAAAGTAATTGAAACTCACCTGCAGCGAGCTGAATGTGTAATGCTCCTCATGCCAATAACATTTCCGCTGAGCTTCTCTATGGCATATGATTTCATTTAATTTATTGTGTTCCTTTCGAATTTATATTTAAACTGGGGTCATCAGGAGAGAATGTACACCATTTTGGGGTCTTCCTCTCAATGGTTTCACTTGCACACCAGCCCCCCTCACTAATATGAGGCTCCATTATAATGATATACAAGTGTGTTGTAGATGTACAAACTCAAATGTCTAACGGCGAAATGAGATTTTTGAAAAATTTCGATAAACGGCAAACTTTGCATTATTTTCCTCTGTACCTATTGACATCAATTGGGCTTGTGAATATCAAATTTTCCAAGCCCCTTTTTCTCATTATGTTCCCTAAAAATGTCATGTGCCACTTTCTGAATTGTCTGCTTTGTTTTCATTTACTCTAAATCTATCACTGTTCACATGCTTAGTCAATCCTCTACTGTAGAACCACATTTTTGTTGCTTCAAGTCTCTTTGTCTATGAGAAGATTATCTAACATTCACTGTCAAAGAGGAAGACTGATATTATATAACAGCTCTGTACTCTTTTCTTTGTTTCTAAGTTACTTGGCTTTTGGAAGGCATCTTTCATTATGCCAATATACCTGTAGATTTCAGTTTTGCCTTTTCTGTCCTCTGTTTAAACACTTCTAGATATTGAATTTTTGTTTTTTTTTAATTTGGCATCTTCAATTTGTAATTTGCATGTTTGGCTGTTCCAAAAAATGTGTATTCATAAATATTGAAATTCTGCAATGAACAATTCCTTTAACCACTTTCAACAAAGAATATCAGATGTTAAATCATGAAAAGTGTCCTAAAGTTTCAAAATGGTTGTATGAAAATTTTAAAATACAAGTAGTTAATCATAACATTTCTTGTATTTTTTTTCATTTAAAATGATGAATAATATGAAAAAATAATGAATAAGAAAAAAGTTATTTTTCTTTTATTAAAGCCAAGAGAAAAGCAATGATATACATTTAATAAAGTTCTGTATTTTATTATGAGGTGAATTTAATATTCATTTCTCTGATGTCAAGTATTTTTGGAATAGCGAGCAAGTGTTTGGGAATTACCAAAAATGACGCTTAAACAATAGCATAATTATAAAAATATTTGGAAATAATTAACTTAAGCAAATTTAGGTTGAGAATCAGTGCACTCTTCAATATAAAGGATAAAAATAGTTAAAATATATTTATGAATTAATTTTACAAACTTAATAAATTGGAACAGTCAAGGAGGACACAAAAGTTGGTAGATTATTACATTAATATAATGTAGAAACCTTTAAAAATCTACAATACATAATACAATTATGTATAAATTAAGTTGTTAAAGTCTGCAAAAAAATGAATAAATAAAATCACAAATTAAATAAAAGTTATTTTTTAATGTCTATTTAAATATTAGGCTTATATTGTATGAAAGTAAACTGAAATCTAATTTAAAATAAAATATACTTCTTTCCTGCTACAATATTATTAAAAATTGTAATCAATCATCTGATAATTTAGTTTGGACAATGGCAAGATTTTACTGTTGATTTAAATTGTAAAAAGAAATATGGGCATTGAATAAAACAGAAAAAATTAGGTACCTCCACTAAATCGCTGAAGAAACAGTGCTGTATGAATAAAAAAAGCCCCAAACTTAATAAAACCAATTTTTTTCCATCAAAATGTTTGTTATTATTAAGAGAAAAGATCAAAGTATATTTTAATTATTTAAAAAAAATTTTTTTAATTCTTTCTAACATATTCAAACCTTGGTAAAAATCTTGTTTTGATTTTAATTACCAAGGTTTGAATATGTTAGAAAGAATTAAAAAACATTTTACAATGGAAAACATAATATTACATAGCTCAGTTTTTTCTGGTGAAAAACACATTAACTTGAAAATTGTTGAAAAAATCAAATAATTGTCGGATTCTAATGAAACTTTTCGTACTTATTTACAAGGCTTACGGCCATATCACATTGAATACACTGGTTCACACTCAATCACCGAAGTTAAGCAACATTGAGACTGGTCAGTACTTAGATGGGTGACCACTTGGGAATACCAGGTGCTGTAAGCATTTAGTGATGGATGTGTGTTGTGGTGGAGTAGATATCGGCTCGAAAAGAGAAATCGGTGAGCCAAGTTCAAATTCCAGTTGAATACCCTGCATTCACTTAAGTACTGGTACCCTTGGGAAAGGTATTAATCCATCCCTTCCCTCCAGTTATGGGTTAAATAACAGTGTAGGACTTGGAGATGCTGCCCTTAAAAACAAATCCCAATGAATCTTGATACTCAAAAAGAAAAAGGATTACTAGACACAAAACGTATATAAAAAAACACAACAACAAATTGTTGAAAGAAAAAGGTATTACCAGCAATAAATAAATAAAATTTAGTTGGCAATAAATGACCTGCCGAGGCTGATGTGCCATAAAAACAAAACAAACAACCAACAACTTATTTACAAATGAATGAAATTACTTTTGAAATTATTATTTTTAAAAGATTTTGGTAAAAATATTTTTTTTACATTTGTTACCCACCTCTACGTAAATTTACAAAATTTTCAAAAATTAAATTTTGTTAGGAAAATTGGTTTTATTAGTTAAGCACACTACTCATCAAGGAATGTAAATAATCTATTATTTTTTTAAACATTTTGCCTTTATTTCCAAATATCTGCTCTCAATAGTAAAGTAAAAAATGCCATTATGATATGACGTTATTTGATTTGAAAAGCTTTTAATTGTTTTAATCAATAATATATATTAAGGACAATAGAGTCTAAAGAAAAAAAATTTGGATTAATAATTTACATTTTTTTTAATCATAATAGTTTACAAAGTTTCAAAAATATTTTTAAAATACTTCAAAGATTTTCTGTGGTTATTTTATAAACTTATTAAGTGAAGATTTCATTTATTAATCAAAAATTGACATGTTTAATACAGACCATCATGCCTTCATATTTTTAAAATAATTTTTAATTTTTTTTCTGTATATTTGAAATTTTTTTTTTATAGAAATCTATGTGTACATTAAAAGGTCTTCTTTCCCTTACAAGAAAAAAAATTGTATAATTTTGTCATTTGGGATCGCTATACACTTATCTCGCATCTGTCAATACATTTCAAATGCAGTGGAAAGGTTAGAAAGTTAAACTCTGTGTTTAAGAAATTGTTTTATTCTAAATTTTATGCTATAAATAAGCAATAATTGTGTAAATCCGATTAATTTAACATTATATTTGCTAATTTTCTCAAAATAATGTGTCACAAATGTATATTTTATTTTTGCAAGATTTTTAAAACAGAGAATTAACTTTTGTTTACCAATGTGTTGATTACTCAATAATGGCCAAAAAATTGAAAAATTAAAAAAAAATTGAAATATTTTAGATTCCAATCAGTATAATTTCTGTTTAAAATACACCAGAGTATTTTGCTTACTGGAAATAGTAAATTTAATCATTTAGCTTTCAATTAAAACTAAAATAAAATCTTGAAGAAAACTTTTTAGTTTTAAAAATCCAATTTAAAAGTTATCAAAATTGAGTGAAAGTACCTAATAAAATGTAAAGTCATGAATGTTCTTGCTATATTCTAAACAATATTTAAGTCTATTATATAAGAATTTGTCAAGGATTATAAAGGGAGGTAATCCTTTACTACTCAAAGATCAACTTTAAACTTGAAACCCTTATTAAACCAGGACACTGATTGGCCAAGTACTGTCCAGTTAAGATCCCTTCTTGGAGACATGCAGTAAACTCAATCCTGAAATCGTCCTCTTTTGCAACTGATAGCTGTTGTTATCACATGTTTATGGAGCAGTCTTTTCCAACATTAATGAAATACAGAATCTGTGAATCCCATTTGTTTCTTGGACATTTGCCTAACAGTTAAATCTGCAAATATAAATTATATTTACAAGCCTTCTCTTACCTACTATGCACATACCCTTTTTCGTACATTAAACCCTTTTAACATAATACAGTCTTTGTGTTACTTCCTTTTTCAAGTGTGTTTGTCTTTGCTTTTGACTTTGTGGAACTTAAATATGAACCAGAAAATCTTTATAATTACTTTTCATCAAATTAAAAAACATGGTGCTCTGGAAAGAACTTGTCATTTTTTTGCTCATGGTACAATTTCAAAGAAATATTTTTCTTTTTGTTTCTTTCTACCCTCACTGCTGAGGGTCAGGAATCATGGACAATTTTGAAATGTAGATAGAGAGTTTTTTTTCTCCTACATTGATTGACAATCAAAGCTACAGACCCCAGTTGGCCCTGCTATTTAAGCGATGCCTGAGATAGACGAGATGGTTTCATAACTTTTCCAAGGGCATTTGAGCAGAAGTGACTGTAACAAAATCTACTAGAATTTGAACTCGTCTCTTCAATTTCTCATTCTAAGCTCTTATCCATTACACCATCCACAGATGCTGCTTATGATTCTCACTGAAAAGAAAGTGACATTCATGGTCCCTCTTCCGATTAAATACATAGTGTTCTAAGCAATTCAAATTCAAGTTGACAGACAACAGAGTTAAGATATTTAAATTATTCAATATACCAATAAAATACATTGTCTTGAGGATGAAAAATATTTATATCCTACTTGATATTTTCATAGTTTTATGTGTTTTAATCAAATGATCATGTAACTTCTACACTGGATTACAGCTGAGCAAAAAGTATCTATATTTTGTTTATAAAGACATTATAGTGGGTATCTTATCTATTCCTTTTCTAGTTGTAGTGGGAGTCTGTTCTGGTGAAGGGTAATTGTATACTGTTGCAGGTTAACGGAATTTGGCCTTGTGGTAGATAGCCCACTATAAGTCATAAAATGATTATAAAATCAAGAAAAACAAATTGAGTTGAAAATAACATTTTTATATATACACATATCAATTAATGTTTTTACAATTAAAGTAATACTTGAATATAGGTCCAACGGAGGTTAAAATGTTCATGGTAAATAATAAGCTGAAAGAGAATCAGTGCTTAAAAATGTGGGGAGCGTGTAAATGAGGAATGTCTTTGATGTAGTCGCTCCTTAGGTCAGTAATTAGTTTTGAGACAGGGGAGACAAAAAGAGGCAAGCGTAGTAGCCGCTTGACTTAATTCAAGGGGATATTGATTACACTCTTCTCCTTAAAGTCTGCCTGCTGGGGTCTGTCTGTATCTGTTTTTTATATCTTCTTTTTGGATCACAGCAGCTCGTTTGGGATTTCACACTTGTATTTGATTCTGGGCTTCCCATTGGCTGATAAATAAAATTCGCGTAGGCTCATGAAATGGAAATTTAATATTTGATTAATTTTTATTTTTCAACTGGAACATCTGCACGAACCCGGATGCACAATGACGACTTTTGGTCATTAGCTTTTTGGTCGTGAGAGCGCAAACATCCGGTCCGTCACTTTTGCTTGGTATCATCACAACATAAGATGCTAACTGATAATATTTGTTTTCCCTGCTTCCATGATATTTATATATCTGCAATGATTGTTGTCTTTGTTCTTATTGTTTCTGAGATGGTAACATTTAAATGATTACATTTGCTTAAGGCTGCTTTTTTTATGAAGAAGAAACTTAAAGCAACAGAAATTTGGTTCAATAAAGAGGTGCTGAGAATACCAAAGTCTGAGCAATGACAAAGTATTAGAGAAAATGGAAACAAAAAAAAATATTTATACTTAACAGTGGCAGTTGAAATTTTTGGGGCACATAAAGAGAAAACAGGGTTTGGAAAACAAACACTCACAGACCATAATGACGAGAGATACCAAAAAGACAAAATTTACTAAAAGTTACAAAAGACAGAACATTCAGGAGAGCCATGGCTGACAATAAACTGAAGGGATATAGCATACAGAAAAATAAAAAGCTAGCAAAAACATTTAAATTTTTGTAAAGGAAATGTTACAGACATAGTAACTCTATAAGATGATATAGAATGCAGTTTCTTAATCTGAGTGAATTAAATCCCTTCATTTTTACATAAAATTTAACTACTAAATTTAAAGTGAATGTTTTCTAGTTTCTGTGAACATAATTGTTGAGGGTTTTATTTTTTTTATAATCATATCGCCGCAAGCAAGGCCACTGTTTTGGATGGGGTTACATATGAGAAAGGGTGACAAGTTATAGGGAGTGTCAGGAAGTGGGTAAGAGAAAGATGAGAATACTGATGAAAAGGGAGTGGACAGAGAAAGGGACATGAGAGAGAGGATGCAGGTTAATGAGAAAGGAAATGACTATTGACTTTACATTTAAATTCCTGGAGATTGTAGCTGTCATTGAAGCAAGTAAGCGGAAGGGAATTCCACAGGTGGGAAGTGTGAGAAAAGAAGCTACTGGAGTAGAATTTGCATTTACATTTTATTTGTTTCACAGTAAAAGGGTGAACCCTAGTTGCTAATCTTGTGGCTCCAGGGAATTCATACATAGGGGGCACCAGAGAGCATTGGAGCAGAAGCTATGAAAGTAAAAACAAAAAACAAAAATTATGTTAATATCAAAAGTTGTGTAGTTTTTTTTATTATATGGCTGGGGACAAATTACTTCTGTTCTCATAGGTAAAACATTACTAGCCTCTCACTACTCTATTACTGTTTTCATGATAGATGTTCAGGTGAACTACAAGCTTTAGATTCACCAGTTCAGACCTTTACAGCTAGAACTCATGAGGCCATTTATCCTCATTTTCTTCATATTCCATTATTGAGGAGAAAGTTTCATTTAGAGAGTTTCTGCTACGTAACTATGCATTATGAAATGGATTCTTGAGAATGCTTCCTTGATCAGTACAATCTGAATCTCTTCAAGTTGAGTGTCAACCACCATCTATCCTACATATACTCATAATACAACTTACTTCTTTTCTGTATGCTCTTACAAAAGTCTTATTTAGTAATTCTCTACCTTGTGTGGCACTCAGGTGATGTATTGGGTGAGTAATAATAAAAAATCATAGCAAATTACTATAAGAATCAAACCAATTCCCAATTATGCCTCTTACTCTGTAACCCTCTACCTCGAGTGGCTCTTGTTGCTTGTACAGAGTGAACAACTTTGTAAAAAATAATACACATCCTTTTTCTGTGGAAAAAAACACGCATATCTATGCAACTATGGTGATGGTGCATGCTGAAATCATAGCCCCCCACTTTTTCATAGAATTGAGAACTAAACAAAATTTAATTTGTTTCTCTTGGTTTCAATTACTGCAATTAAACTGAGCTTTGTCTAAATAATAATTAATGCCAGTGGCATCTGCATATCTTAGGTTGTTAAGAAATTAAACGCCAAAAATAAATCCTCTAATAGCTTTTAGTTCTCTTAGCATCGCCTCAATGTATAGGTTGAATAAATCTAGTGAGAGGATGCATCCTTGTCTTTAACTTCTTTTGATATTATGTCCTCGCTCAGTTCATTTTATATGCAAATGCACATGATTCTTATGATAAAATATTCTGGTTGATTCAAACATCTTTGCTGTGTAAATCAAGCTATCCTAGCAGTTCAAATAGGTCTTTGGGTAACACCTTATCAAATGCTTTTGTGTAGTCTGTGAAATATAGGTAAATGTCTGTCAATATTATGTCTCTGTTATCGAGGAGCGACAAATATCAAGTGATAAAAATTCTAAATGAAGCAGAAACTGAGAATAATGGTTGACTGGATTAAAATTTGAAAGTAAGGAAATCTTTTGACGACATCTTTATAGAATGGCTTCTCATGCAAGGCAACCTGAGGTAGTTTGAACGTTTAAAGAAAGAATAAACTGACTCTCCCTCTCACTCCCTCTCTATCTCCCTCTTTATCTCTCTGTGTTATGGACTGAGTTATCCAGTTGACAAAGTAACTTGAGGCTGCAGATCAACTTCAAAGACGAAATCTAACACACCTAGTACGAGAATGAATATCAACTTGTCAGTTAGGAAAATAATGGTTGGAAACAAAGTATAACAAAGTCTGAAGAAATCTAAAATACGTTACAGTTTCAATTAACTGACAGTCACATGGTGATCAAGTGCAACAATATAAAGAAAGACTTTGAAGAATTTAAAACAAAACTATTTATCAATCAAAACAATACAATATTCGCAAATTCAATATTAAAACTTGTTTACAATGAATTTAAATGAACTTTGCTATTACATTTCCAGAAACATTTTTAGATTAAGCTTTGCGATCATTTATTTACCTCTTGGCAAATAGGCACAAACTCTATACAAACAAATCCAGCTCTTAAATCAGTTTTATAAGTTCTCTTCTTGCCACAAATGTAATACTTGACAGGCTTTGTTTTTCTAATTATTTAACAATATCAAATTTACAAGCGAATTAACTTTATCTACTAAAATAGTTTTGTTGAAGCTGTTGTAATGATGAAAGGTTTCATAAATTGCTTTCTGTTTAGAATTAAAGGAGAAAAGTTGAAGACAAGCGGATAAAAAGATTGAATTACTCAACAACCATTCAATAGGGAAGCCATTGCTGGCTTTGATTTCCTGTGATGCACAAATCTTACATAAGGGAAAAACTGTTGTCAGGAGAGAAATCAGGAGAAAATAAATAAATTAGAATTGTGAAACAAGCGAGATAAAGAGCATGAACTTTGGTAAAAATAGTGGACTAACTTCGAATCAAGTCAGTTTTATCACCACTTTCAATAAAGTATTATTATATACAAACTTCTAAAAAAAATGTAAAGATTCTCACAAAGCATTAAAATACCATTGATACTTTTATCTAATTATCACTTCAAGATGAGAGCATTAATTTATATTTTAATTTAATACTGTAACAAACCACTGAATTCAAGAAAATATACTTTAAAACACGTATGTGCCAAATTATGTAAATAAGTACGAAAAATCAGTAAGCATGATATTTCGACTTAAGCAAATTATATTGCAAAAAATATTTTGAATATCACAACAAAATTTTCATTTTTGTGTGCAATTCACATTATCATTAGCTAGAATTCTTATTAACTGGGATTACCTCCTCCAGACTCAAGATGTCACATCCTTGACAAATCAACCATGGTGAGATTTGAACCAGAGTCTCATGGTCAGAAAGCAAACACTTTAAAGACTCAACCACAAGCACATTAAAAAAGATTCAGAGTTAAAATAATTGCCTTAAATGATTGGGTTCCTGGAATAACTTTAAAAAAAAAAGCACAGAAGCTTTGTCATGGCAACTAACCAAGAGAAATAGAGATTTTATTTTTTTATACTATATGCTCAATTATTTATTTTTTTCTTTGTCTAAAACTGTCATATCAGTAAGGTAAGTGCCATACATGATACAGGATTGGGCAATCATATCTTGAAAAAGACATGAGTGACTGGGTAGAAGATTTTCCCCACAGTAAGTTGCCATTACATTCTACAGTAGATTGGTTGTCAATCAAGGCTATAGAACCTAATTTGTCCTGCTATTTAACCCATAGCTGGAAGAAGAAGCAATGAATTAAAACTTTTTTCTAAAGTTTATGACATAATTTATGACATAACAATTTTATGATATAATGAGATAATCATGTCTACTTAAGCTTTTAAAGTAGTAAGAGATATGAAAATTCCAGTAGAATTAATGTAAATGATATGTAATATTAGTCCTGCTAAACAATTTCCTTACAGATGAAGAGGAGACTTGAGGTAATAGAAATATGGTTCTACAGAATGATGCTGGGGGATACTATGGCCAGAATATATGTGCAACAAGGAAGCTTTCAGGAAAATGTAACAAAACAGTGATTTATAATGAGAATCAGAAAGAGGCAGTTGGTATTTCTAGAGTATATAATAAAGAAAGAGGACTTGGAGAATTTGACACTCACAGGACATAAAGAAGGCAAGAGAGACAGAAGAAAACATCAAGCAACCTATCTAATATGCTTGTGGAAGCAGATGATAAAACATAAACTGGGAGGAATAAGACAAAAATTACTTAGAAATATGAAGTATATGAAGTTGTGGTGAGCCATGCAGCCCACATACTGAAACGACAAGGCACATAAAAGAAGAAGACTCAAGCCACCTTGTGAGCTTTAAAGTCATAGCATTCTCTGTTGCCTGATAGGATACTAGAAGTATATTTATACGTTTATAGAACTAAACCTTTGAACAGGGAAAAAAATACCATAAAACATAATTCAAAGTGACATTTCTGACAGTTGTTCCAAACACTATACAACCTAAAATGGCGGAAGCAAATTGTCAACTAAAAGAAATACATATTCTGTCAGTCATTCTGGAACTTATAAAATCTGCAATATCCCCATCAGAAATAAAAAGATTCCAGCAATGATGCAGCCACTTGTCTACTTGAGTGGCTAGCTAATCCATGTTGCAGACGCCTGCTCAGGCACATTTCTGTTTGTTCAAAACACACTATTGTTTACACAATAACTATGCTGAGTGGACCTTAGTTAAAATTTCTAGGAGAGAGTGCATTGTCTAGCATGATCAACTGTCTGAATGAGGCTAGCATTCACAAACCCTCAATCCCAATGACTTGTGACTTTATGCTAGCACCATCATTGACGGTGCCTAAAGGGTTCTGTCTAGCCAATTTCACTCACAAGGCTTAGGTCAACCCATGGCATGGTTTTCTGACACTTTCCAAAGATGCTGAATGCTGGGATCCCCATCCACTAGACTAATAGCATCAAGAAGTCACTTTCTTCACAAATCAACTATGGTGAGATTCAAACGTGGATCCCCCCCCACATGGTTAGAAAGTAAAACATTCTAAACAGTTAACCACAAGCCTGTTTAAAAAAGAATCAGAGTTAAAATAATTCCCTTAAATAATTTGATTCTTGGCATAACTGACAAAAAGCATAACAGCTTTGTCATTGCAGCTAAGAAAGAGAATTTTTTTTTGACTACATGCTCAATCATTTATTTTCTTTGTTTAATACTGTCATATCAGTAAGTTAAGTGCCATACACGTTACATTGCTTGGGCAATCAAGTCTCAAAAAAGATACGACTGACTGAGCAGATGATTTCCCCACAGTAGGTCGCCATTACTTTCAGCAGTATATTAGTTGCTAACCAAGGCTATAGAACCTAATTTGTTCTGTTATTTAACCCATAGCTAGAGGAAGAAGCATCAAATTAATATTTTTCCCAAGGGTATTTGCATGTTAATGAATGCAACAAATTCAACTGGAATTCCAACTTCAACCAAAACTAAAATCAGAACAGAATTGAGAGCAGGGATATTGAGTACATACTGTTACCAAAAAAACAAGTGCTAAGCAATGACTAGAATTTAAAACCAGTGTGTAACATTCATTTTTTAGTTATGAAAAAGCATTGTTTATTTGGGAACTTAGATCCTTCCCAAAATAGCAATAATACAAGTCTTTGATGTAAAGACCATTGTAAAAATTTTATACAGTATATCTGTGGTTGAATCTAAAACTTCTTAGAATCACAGAAAGTGACAAAGTGATTCTAGAAATGTTTCTAAAGAATATGACTTTGGTTCAAAAAGTCATTGAGATACTTTTATTAAATATAGTGAAAAGTCATCCCAAGGCACACACAGAATTTTTTTTATTTTGTTTAATATTATCATTTTATTTCTTGTGTGTGTGCGTGTGTAGGTGGGTTGCGTTAAATGCATTTAATGTTCAGATTTTTCCTTTACTGCAAGTCTAAGGAGAGGTTGAAAAGGGTAATGTCAATAAGTCAACCATCAGAATTTGTAGAGAATGAAAAGTTTTCTCAGTCTTCAGGATTTAACAGAGGCTGAACCTTCAGATGATAAAAGCAAGATGGAGTTGAGAAAGGAATTCAGGCATTTTAGTAGGCAGGCAAATGTACCAATATCTTCAAAATAACTTATATACATATACTCAAACATTACACATGCACACACATACAATTATATATATATATATATATATATATATATATATATATATATATACACAGAAAAAGAAAAGTAGGTATATATGTGCAGACATTGTTATGTACACATTCAAAACTAGATGATACATCGTTACATACTAAGAGATTCATGAAGATACTTAAATACACAGAGCAAGGATATTTACTTCAAGTACATACATACATACACACAAATATATATATATATATATATATATATATATATATTCAACAAACCAAAGTATGGGTAAAAACTGCACTTGTGACTTTTCCCCAGCACAAAGCCTAGCAAATGAATAGACATGAAGTGGCAAAATAATATAAAAATAAAATATAAAAACAGCATTAAAGAAACCAAGAGAAAAAAACTACAAAAAAAATGGAAAAGAAAACATAAGCAGAAAAGAAAAACAGACCAAAAGACAGACACCTACCTTTGCAATAATACACGGTGTTCAATGTCTAAATCGAAATGACAGAACAATCACACAAACCAGATACACTGCCAAAAAGAGACTAAGTTGAAAATGCTTTTCAGAGTTTCTTATACAATGTGGAGAAAAGTTCTTTGTCGAACAAAGACCTATCCACCAAAAATTGCAATATTTAGTTACTGGGTTAGCCTTTTAAGAAGTGGGTGGGGCTGAATAATTTTCAATAACCCACACATCTTCTTGATAGCCCGACTTTAATGCACAA